>OX461812.1:62983026-63459073 GCA_949802685.1 Dicyrtomina minuta
AACATGGAAATAAAAAATTTTTCACTTTTCTCAAATTATGTAAATAGAACATTTTGCACTTTTCTGAATCAAGTAAAAAGAACATTTTACACTTTTCTAAAACATGCAAATACAACATTTTGCTTTACCAAAGAAAACCATCAATAAAATCCGATCAAAATGATGGTTTTTGTATGGAAGCAAATTGCTGCCTAAAACCAATTCCTTCGTCCGGCCCTGCATGGGAATCGAGTGTATAGCGTGTAAAGTGGTAAATGATATGGGAGACAAACTAGAACCAGAACCAGAACCAGAAACCAGATTATTATAGAATTATAGACATGGACTAACTGTGAGTGTAGCCGTAGCGACAGAGATTATAAAATTGTGTGAATTGGAAAAAGTCAAGAAAATGTGAAAAAGACCAATAATAAAAATGTTGATCTTCTTCTTCTCCTTCGTCGACGTCGTCGTCTTCTTTTTTGTCAATGTAGATTTTCCAAAATAAATGTAATGTCTTCTTGATAAATGATAATGAGATATAGATAGATGACCATGATGGATGGACGATGGACGATGGCTCTTTCTCGTTTTGTACAGTATAGGAGTGTAACGCAGTGTAGCCACTCTTACAAAAAAAGACCAAGTGAAATAAAATACAATGTACAAAATCTTATAATCTCTTCCTTGCATGTGTATAGCTATGGGCATATTCTTGTTCTTTGACTCCACTTTACACCAGTTTCTGTTTCTGTTTATTGTGTACAGCATGAGATGTACCTACCTGCTCAGCTACAAGTACCTACTACTACCTATGGAAATGGATATATGGCTGAGCAATTCGGCAATTACAGATTTATTTGTAAAAGTTTAACACCGTAGAGGCTGGCACGCAACACTTTAAAATGACGATTTTCTACTTGTTCTCCACCAGATCCACGTCATAAATAAGTCACATTGAGCTATATCCCCATCCCCAGCCCCAGCATTACAGACATATGTACCTCCGCTCCTCAAGAACCAGAACCAGAACCAGAACCAGAACCAGAATCAGAATCAGAAGGAACTTTGCTTTAAAACAGAAGAGCGACAGAGGCAACTATCATTTTTAGTGTGAAGAACATATACAGTGAGTGTAAATAAAATTGTTAAAAAAAAATAGATCCCTTGTCATTTACAATATTTAAGATGATTCTTAAAGCTATTTAACTGTCTTGGTCGTGTTTATATTTTTTTTATTATTGTAAGTTTCAACTTTGGGTTACATTCCATATACCTAGGTACTGGTACTTGCTCAGACGAAAGACGAGAAGAAGATGAAATGATCAATGATCGGTCAAGTGTGCTTCTGCCCCAGTCCACAAACTACATATGGCGTATAAGGTGACCCGTCTATATACGAGTCCATTATTATATCTCAATAAAATAAAAAAGATATAAAAATGGGGATAAATGAAATCGTTAGAAACTGTAGTAAATTTTTGAGATTAAAGTTTGGGAAAAAAGTGATGAACACGAGCCATTAGCCGTAGCCGGACGGCCATAGGAATATATATATCGTCTGTGAAGAAACAAAATGACCCATATCCATTTGTAGCTAAAAAACAATATCCACTATCTACAATAATATTGCAACATGTCTGCAAAGCAATTAAATAGAATATTGAGCACTTTTCAAAAACATGTAAATGCAACATTTTACACTTTTCAAAAACATGGAATTGGAACATTTTGCACCTTTTGGAAAACATGGAATTGGAACATTTTGCACCTTTTCAAAAACATGGAATTGGAACATTTTGCACCTTTTCAAAAACATGGAATTAGAACATTTTGCACCTTTTCAAAAACATGGAATTAGAACATTTTACACTTTTCAAAAACTCTTAAATTAACATTTTACGCATCTTCATCGTTTCGTGTTTTTTATGACATAGCTCATTTTGATTCTAGCTTAAATTGGAAATGGGTCATTTTGGTTCTTCACAGACGATATAATATCCAAATTCAAAAAAGGAAGCGAATAAACTTTGGGAATGATTGTAATTGTAAATTACAAATTGTACCCAAGATTGACGAGTCTCAAGTAAGTAGAAGGACCGGCATACTTACTCTTACTGTGCAGTGGGTATAGTCTATACGCATATATTAGCATGCACTTGCTATTTTTTGTGTGACTCGATCGTATTACTGTGACTCTGGTTCTGGTAGTTGTTGTGTGTGGCGTGTTGTTTTTGTTTTTTTGTTTCTACAGGGATGAGGAGCACAGAGTGATAACTTACATTCTTGTCAATGTTCTCAAATTTGAAATGGAAACTTAACAAGACTATCTACATTGTTGTTAATTTTTACGACAAAACTATATAATGAAATAAATGGATGATCATTTTTTTTTCCCTCTCCGCTCAATGGAGAAAATTATATAGGGAGCCACCTCAGTCATTTTCCCACTATTTGTCAGCATTACACTTTAACTACATATAGAACGCTATATAATATAGTGCTATATAGAACTTGAATCATCATCAGAATCAGAACCAGATGCAGTAGTCTCATATGGGGAAAAGTTACCTTAAAAGTTGCTGAGTTAGGCAATAATTTCTTTTGTTGATTTCAAATTTGAATTTGTATCCCTTAGGCGGATAAATATAGTGTATATTTTTTTAACTATGTTATATATATATATTGGTGTCATTGTATGGCGTATGGCGTATGGTGAAGTGGAAAGTGGATGAATTCACAGAAAATATATAAGATAATATATTTTATGCCTTTTTTTGCGCAAATTTGAATGATATTTAAGATTTAAGACAGCAGGCAGGTAGGTGTAGGTAGACGTAGACAAGAAACAAGGCGAACATGTTATCATATTCAAATATGTAAGGTTAAAGATTTTTGTATAATTATTTTATCCATATTTTTTAACTATAACTGTACTATAGATTTTGCTCTATAACAGTTGTACACTCTCGTTTGGTTCGCACAAAAGGAGACGCATTGCATTAGCATTAGCATTAGCATTAGCATTGACATTGGTTTGGTTTTTGGTTGCTGTGTTTCTTGACTCTAAATAAATAATAATTTAATGGTAAAAGTATAATAAAAAAAAATATGAAAGAAATGAACAAGTTTGATATAGGGAGAGAGAGAGAGGAATATCAGTATGAGTACGAGTTAAAATGTAAAGAAATATGAATATTATAGAAACCTGCTGATGTGTATTAAAGTCTGTCAGAGTTGGTAATTGATGCCCTCCCATTGCAATTCGATTCGAATTCACAATTTCGTTATTGTGAGTGTTACAGTAGTAGTAGTGTGCGCGAGAATTTGAGAATTTTCAGGCCTCACTCACTCACCTATACACACAGAAAACTGTTCAGACAGACAGAGAGAGAGACAACTCCTGAAAAATACAGAGAAAAAAAAAGAACAAGTGTCTTTAGAGGAGTTTTTTTTTCTTCTTTTACTATAAATTTTCTATTATTTTATAATGTAAAATATAATATCGTACGCATTTATTTAGTATTACAGTATTTAAAATTTCAACAATTATATATTAGATATATTTTATAGGAGTCGATTATTGATATTTATTAAATGGGGTGCGTTATATATAAACTAGGTACATGAAATTTAATTATGTATTTGTATATCTGTGGCTGTGGAGTGTACATACAAAGGGAAATAATGGTGAATAATGGAAGCATGTGTGTGTGTGTGTGTGTGTTGTGAAGTGAAATAGCAGTGGCTATAGATTAGATACTCGCAGAGTCGGATGAATTGAGGAGTTGCCACTGCATTGTTTTCCATTCACTCTTCTTTCTTATATTGTTAATGGGGCTGAGCTCAAGTTAATTTATTTTAGCATATTATACATTAGATTAATCGCTTGCTTTATTTTCTTTATACTCATAAATTATGCTCAAATCCAGGATGTTCAAGAAACAACGAAACTACTCAAGAAAACCCAACGACTTGGTCTTCTCACAGACCCAGACTACTACCACCACTACCAAACTCTTTTTCAGTGGAATTCCTTTTTTATTATCTCACAGAGTACAGAGATGTTGTCCTAATCTACCTACCTTACTCCTATATGCATACGCTGATATACCCTACCATACCAGTACGAGAGTCATTATATTTTATCTGGCTTGCTTTGGGGTAATAATACTCATTTCCAAGATGCAGAGGTCCACATGGGGATGTGATTATGTGCAAATACGCTCCTGGATTGGATTGGTCTGTTGGAAAGTAATCTAAATTTTAAATCCCCAAAGACTTGATGAATGGGAGCACGAAGGGAATAAAAGCGGAGCCAGAGAGGCAGATTCTATTGATCTTGAGTCAAAAATCGAAATGGGAAATTCAGATGAAGTCCGCAGTCCATCGATCGGCTTTCGAGACTCGAGATGATGATGAGGAAGGAGATGATCCTCATCAGCGAGATCCTAATACACATGGCACATACGGAATGAGTATGTCCTATATGTGTGGCCGTGGCCGTTGCCGGGCTCTGTGTTTATATTTTTGTATAGTTTATGTGAAGGTGAAGAGGGAAGCACGGGAGGACGGGAGGACGGGGCCATGGACAGGGCCGGACGAAGGAATTGGTTTTAGGCAGCAATTTGTTTCCATACAAAAACCACCATTTTGATCGGATTTTATTGATGGTTTTCTTTGCTAAGGCAAAATGTTGTATTTGCATGTTTTAGAAAAGTGCAAAATGTTCTTTTAACTTGATTCAGAAAAGTTCTCAATGTTCTATTTACATGTTTTGAGAAAAGTGGAAAATGTTTTATTTCCATGTTTTTGAAATGTACATCAAAATTTATTTTGCATGTTTTTGAAAAGTCAAAATATTCTATTTACATATTTTTGAAAAGTGCAAAATGTCCCATTTACTTTTTTTTTGAAAATTCAGGCAGCGGGGGCTGCCTATGCTGGCCGCATTATCCGGCCCTGGCCATGGACTGGATGGACGGAGGGGCAGACGGAGTGGTCAAGGATAATTCATTGAATTCATGAAGCTAACCCTTCTCTGCCTCGATTATCCGGAGACGCGACTGGGAAGAAAGGGATAAAGATTCCCTGAGCAACTTCTCATTGAATAAAGTATTTACCTACAAAAGGTAGAATAATTGAGTCTATGAATAGAAGGCGTGTTTACGGCCATAATTACGTCAGAAATCGATTAATATATGTAGTCAGCCACTCTCCCAGCCGAAGCGCAAACCGAAGAGCAAACCAATGCAGTCCATCCAACCAACAACAACAGCAGCAACAACAACAACAACAACAACCAATTCAGCCACATCTAATGCAAACAGATTCTTAATAATAATTTTTTTAATCCACACACACACAGACTTCCACATAACAAATCCACAGAGAAGATGAGGAGTGTAACTTACATAATGGAGACGGGACAGGACGGATATTGAAAAGAGTGGGGAAAAGTGGAGAAGGGAAAAATCCTTATTTTGCATATGAATGGACCATAGGACCACCTAAGATGAGTTAGCGATGAGCATACTACACACACACACACACACAATCTCAATATGATCATGAGGATGAGGTGGACATGGTCAGCGTCAGATAAGAGCACATCTCATAATTTAACTAAACAGAAGAGAGACTCCATCGTCCACTCCAAGTCGAACCGAACGCCACAGAAGCCATATAGAATAGAATACAGGGAAACCAAGCACAATGGAGACGGACTGAGATGAGCCAAGTGCGCGAATGTAAAGAGAGGAGAAGGAAACCTTTCTAAATCCCAGCAGAAGATGAAGAGGAAGATCAACTTCTTTCATTCTCTCTCTCAGTTTCAATTTTCAAAAGTCAATAGTCAATAGGCTTCCTCCTACATTATCCCCATCAGCTGCAGCCACACAAAACTAATGCAACTACTTCCACTACTGATTCTAGTCAGGGCCGGATAATGCGGCAGGCAGCCCCCGCTGCCTGAATTTTCAAAAAACATGGAAATAGAATATTTTGCAGTTTTCAAAAACAGGCAAATAAAAGTTTTTGTACGTTAAAAAACATGGAAATAAAACATTTTCCACTTTTCTCAAAACATGTAAATAGAACATTGAGCATTTTTCTAAATCAAGTAAAAAGAACATTTTGCACTTTTCTAAAACATGTAAATAAAACATTTTGCACTTTTCTAAAAACATGTAAATAGAACATTGAGCATTTTTCTGAATCAAGTAAAAAGAACATTTTGCACTTTTCTAAAACATGTAAATAAAACATTTTGCACTTTTCTAAAAACATGTAAATAGAACATTGAGCATTTTTCTGAATCAAGTAAAAAGAACATTTTGCACTTTTCTAAAACATGTAAAGACAACATTTGGCTTCACCAAAGAAAACCATCAATAAAATCCGATCAAAATGGTGGTTTTTGTATTGAAACAAATTGCTGCCTAAAAGCAATTCCATCGTCCGGCCCCAGCCCTGATTCCAGTCAAGATCTTCGATTCTTTTACTTTTTTAGTCCTTCAACAACAACAACAAAGGAGCCAAAATCTGACTTTGCATTCGGAACGGTTTCGGCTTCTGCTATGAGATGATCCATCTTATAAAAATCTCATACACACTAAACATTTTATAAAGACTAATTTTGAGCCGTTTCATCTCCACAAGCAGAGAATGCTGATACTGATAGGAGGTATACAATGCTGTAGACAGAACCTATATGTATTTAAATAGAAAAAAGGAAAGTGGAAAGGACGGAGACGGAGGCGGAGGCGGAGATGATCCGGTCAAGAATTGTGATGTAATAAAATAAAAGAGACAAAGTAGATGTTTGTATTTGTGAGATTGTAATTGTAAATTGTAGTAATTGTGTAAATGGTGGAAGATATGGTGAGTAATGGAAGGGGATTAATTTGTAGAATCACAATCTACTAAAGTCTACACTCATCCTCATACTTTATGATGAGCATCATGATGATGTAAATGGATTTTGATTTTTACAGAATTCTAAAATGCAACGTGTTCGTGGACGAGTCTGTTCTGTATGTCTATAATCCGTCTCGTTCTCTCGTAATCGTAATCGTCCTCGTCATGGTAATCGTCAGATGATGATGCTTTAATAAACTGCTCTCATGTAATAAAAAGAAAAACAACTAATTCCTCTCTCATTTTCCTGTTTTATTGGCATCATATAAAATCTAATGCTATATTATCACTCATATCTTCAACATCAACATTATCCTAATCTGAGCTGAGTGAGATGCTCTATTATTCCCCCTCACTATAAGCAAACATTTTTCTTCTTGATTTATTTACCTACATTTATCATTTTTATTATAACTACTACTACTATTACAATCTCATATTGTATCATATGGAGCTGTACATATTTTTGAAAAATCAAACATTCCATGTTTTTTTATTTGATAGACACTTTGTTTAAACTCATTAATATTTATGGAAATAATGAGTAATGATTATTGCTCAAATTATTGTGGATCTTGACAATCCTAAAACTTTCCCATCTCCATCTCCTCCATGTAGCTTTTTTAGTGTATAACTATGTGCAGGGCCGGATAATGCGGCCAGCGCAGGGAGCCCCCGCTGCTTGAATTTTCAAAAAAAGTGTAAATGAAACATTTTGCACTTTTCAAAAATATGTAAAAAGAATATTGAGACTTTTCAAAAACATGCAAATAAATTTTTTTGTACATTTCAAAAAGATGGAAATAAAACATTTTCCACTTTTCTCAAAACATGTAAATAGAACATTGAGCACTTTTCTGAACCAAGTAAAAAGAACATTTTGCACTTTTCTAAAAACATGTAAATAGAGCATTTTGTTTACTAAAGAAAACCATTATTAAATTCAAAATGGTGGTTTTTGCATGGAAACAAATTGCTGCCTAAAATTAATTCCTTCGTCCGGCCCTTGACCTGACTATATGCGTACGTGAACGTAAACTGAGCCCAATTTCCACACAGCTACTGACTGACTAATGGGAGGCTAAGTTTTCGGAAAGGGGAATAAATAACAGGGGAATGAAGAATTAAAATGGTTAAATAAACCATAATTGTCTCAACTATTTCATTTTCCCACATATAAATAAATTCACTACGAAAAATAAGGTCCTGAATGATTTGGGACGAGGGAGATGCAAAAATACAAAACTGTCTCACAAGTCAGTCAGTTTAGTGGTAGCGGCTACTGCGGAGATTAGAGGACGGGACTCTATGGACATTTTAATGACGGAATAAAAATATTGAGTGAGGGATGAGCATGTCAATAAAACAGGAACGGCTTCTAAAGAAAGAATAGCAAAAGAAACGGCAAAAGCAAAAGCTTTCCCACGGGTGGGTGTGAGTCCCACACAGGCAGACTGTCTCCATCCGAGATGTTTGAAATTTGAAATCTAATCTTAAGAAAGAAGAAAAAGAAGAATAGAGGATTTCCAAGTGGATGTGGAGATGATACAACTCTTGTTTCCAACTCATTTTGATTTCTAAGGAGTTCAATAATTGGGTTCAATTTTATTTTCTATATTTCAAAATTTCAATTCAACTCTCGTTTTGTTCCCATTGATGATGATGGATGGGATTTTTAGAGTTTGAGCACAACTTAGCTAATAAGCCAACGTGTCTGAACGTATTTTACACTCCTTTCCACCAGGAGCTACTTAGGTGTGTACATAATTTAAGCTGCTGTTCATATTCAATGGGTATCACACACACACACACACACACACATACAGGGCCGGATAATGCGGCCAGCGCAGGCAGCTCCCACTGACTGAATTTTTTCAAAAAACGTGCAAATAGGACGTTTTGCAGTTTTAAAAAATATGTAAACAGAATATTGAGACTTTTCAAAAACATCCAAATTAAAGTTTTTGTACATTTCAAAAACATGTAAATAAAACATTTTCCACTTTTCTCAAAACATGTAAATAGAACATTTTTCACTTTCCTGAATCAAGTAAAAAGAACATTTTGCACTTTTCTAAAACACGTAAATACAACATTTTGCTTTAGCAAAGAAAACCATCAATAAAATCAAAATGGTTGTTTTTTGTATAGAAACAAATTGCTCCCTAAAACCAATTCCTTCGTCCGGCCCTGCACACACAACACCACCGAGAGAGACGGAAGATTTTTTTTATTTGTTGAATTCATCTGCGTGTCACTTTGAGTTGGCAGTTTGGCAGGGTAATAGCCACCTCAAGACAGTGCGGATGATTTGCAGTAAGAAAATTGACAGAAATAATGGGAATGGTAATTATTTTGACAAAGCCTCCTTGCATTATGCATTGACTGGACCTAAAGCCGAAAGTCGAGGACGAAAACGATATGCCTTCCAGGTAACGACCGCCGTCCTATCTATAGTGCATTGTAAGTGAATGTAAATCCAGAGTAATGAGATGTACAATGTACGTTATACGGTACTAAAAGACCCACTAGTTACATACAGTCACAGTCTATATGCTGTGGATACATGGAGAGAGATGCACAGTCTTGATGAAAACAGGCCAAGAGATTCCAGAGAGAATTGAACAGGTTTTCTTAAAGACTTGAAAACTCTGGGAGAAAAAATAAGTGGAATCTTGTACTTTGTTTTTGCTCAGGATCTTTATTCCCCGCCCGGTGAGTCTCTCGGTCTCGGTTCCGGGCCATACGTCGTCAACAATCCACCTGAACTGCATTCCATTGCGTATGCTAAATGGCTCGTCCTTATTTTAAACGTATACCTATGGAACTTTTTCTCGTAATATCTGTATTGTCAACTCTACTGTATACTGTACTGTACTGCGCTCCAATAATGGAGGGAATTGACTAAAAACTAAAAATACAATTATTTCAGATGTAAAATGCAATCAGTGGATCGGCTGTTTAGTCAATTTAAATAAAAAAGTAAAAATGTATCAAAAGTTTCATCTCGGGTCTGGCTCGCGCTGGATGTTCTTGTTTTGTACGAAGCTACGTTGTACGTAGAATGTTTAGTGGCTTCTTCCTTTAGCAACATAGCAGGGCCGGACGATGGAATTGCTTTTAGGCAGCAATTTGTTTCAATACAAAATCCCCCATTTTGATCGGATTTTATTCATGGGTTTCTTTGGTAAAGCAAAATGTTGTATTTACATGTTTTAGAAAAGTGCAAAATGTTCTTTTTACTCGATTCAGAAAAGTGCTCAATGTTCTATTTACATGTTTTGATAAAAGTCCAAAATGTTTTATTTCCATGTTTTTGAAATGTACAAAAAAGTTTAATTTGAATGTTTTTGAAAAGTCAAAATATTTTATTTACATATTTTTGAAAACTGCAAAATGTTCCGTTTACGTGTTTTTTGAAAATTGAGGCAGCGGGGGCTGCCTGCGTTGGCCGCATTATCCGGCCCTGCAATATAGTGTATTGTTGTGTATGATGAGACGGCCGAGATTCGAGATGTTGACTTTATTGACTTATTGCTCCTGCACAAGAATTAGCCAATGAACTCCTTCTCCTCCCATCCTCCATATTATCCCAACCAAAAATTAGCTACCACCATGAGAGGCTTTACTGCTACAACTACTGCAGCAGTAGTACTCCACTACATACACCAACATGTGTAAGAGATTTATTTTGAAAGATGAGAAGGAAAACTGACACGATGATCAAGTTACAATTTGGAAGAATAATCTCTGATCAGTTTTCTTTTGTTTTTGCAAACGGGAAACGGAGGAGGACGCGAGATGCGAAATGAAGTTGGAGGAGAGAGAGAGAGAGATGATATTATGTGAGCTTATCTGTGGCGTAGATCTCTGAAGCCCATTGGAGAATTGGAGATGAGAATCCTTGTGAAGCGCATTTGGGAAGACTTTATGATGTTCATTAAACTAGATGCATACAAATGTGGAGTGTGCGTCTCTTCCTCCTTTTCCTCCAAGATGCGTGGATCCTCTGTGCGTGTGTCTCCTGATCTCATCTCGTCTCATCTCTCGTAGAGAGGTGAGTGCAGTATGCGGCTTGCGATGGGAGAGGAGTCGAAGTTGAATATCTGTAGAGGCTATAAAATATCTTGTTCTGCATATGGCTTTTTATGATGTTGTCTGTCACCGTGGGTTGCACCTCTCTTCTCCGAGGGAATCTCGTCCAGATCACTCCAATCCAGTCTCTCACTTGTCACACTCATTTATCTCATCTGGGTGGCTTCCATCTTCCGCTCTCTCTCCCTCTCTCGTCCTCCTTCACCTCCCTCAGACTGCGCTCGCTCCTGACAAATGAAGTGACACCCAATGACCAGGGCCACATCCTCCAGTCCCTCTTTTGGCACTCGCCTTTTTTCCAAATTTTTTCTGAGCAGTGTGCGGCAGATGACCCGCGTGTAAAAGATGCACACATTAACTCTGCCCCTATCCTCGCCGTGTCGTCTGTCCTACGTCGTCGTCGTCGTGGTCGTACGCGATGAGGATGCGAGCCATTATTGAATGAACATGTATTTGACACCTGAATTGAATGACTAATTGAGCTGAAGAAACAAGAGACGAGGATGAGCATGAGATGATCTTCCCAGGGCCGGACGAAGGAATTGGTTTTAGGCAGGAATTTGTTTCCATACAAAAACCACCATTTTGATCGGATTTTATTGATGGTTTTCTTTGCTAAAGCAAAATGTTGCATTTACACATTTTAGAAAAGTGGAAAATTTTCTATTTACTTGATTCAGAAAAGTGCAAATTGTTCTATTTACATGTTTTGAGAAAAGTCCAAAATGTTTTATTTCCATGTTTTTTAAATGTGTAAAAAAATTTATTTGCATGTTTTTGAAAAGTTAAAATGTTCTTTT
Source organism: Dicyrtomina minuta (assembly GCA_949802685.1). Taxonomy (NCBI): domain Eukaryota; kingdom Metazoa; phylum Arthropoda; class Collembola; order Symphypleona; family Dicyrtomidae; genus Dicyrtomina; species Dicyrtomina minuta. The sequence continues at coordinate 62,994,819 of OX461812.1, forward strand.
GACATATTTTGAAAAGTGCTCAATGTTCTATTTACATGTTTTTTGAACAACATTTGCCTGCGCTGGCCGCATTATCCGGCCCTGGATCTTCCAAATTCAAATTTCATAGTCGATTCCATTCCATATTTATTTTTTCTTCTCATTCTCAATCTGCTTGGATTATTTTTTATTGTTTTAGCTCGGTCGGCTCCTACATTCTATCTCAATGATGTATAAATATGGAAGGAGGAACCACCACTACTGTAAAGTAAACTAAGGTAAGTTTGGTTTGGAAACATTGTGGACGGGGCTACGTGGCATTTGCGATAATAGGATATAATATGTACAAGATGGACTTGTATGGGGCGAGAGCGAGACTATGGGACTCAAGGGGTATGTGTAACTAGAGCTATCTAATTTTTATAGCTGTTGACTCTGTGATTGTGGTGCGGTGTCTAGTCTCAACTGTCTCTCGACAACTACACAATATTTCACTGACCATTACCCACGGAGAGACAGGGCAGTGGATGTGCTCAGTGGATGTGGAGAGGTGAAGTAGTCAAGTGAGCACATTACCTCAACTCACGTACTCTCGGCCAATACATACAATTTCTTTTATTCTTGGTTCACCAACACAACACAACACAGGCCGATGCCGATGCCGAAGCCGATGCTGATGCTTGAGTGGAGTAAACTGAAGTAAATTCAAGTAAATGTCTGACTCTATAGCTACAGCCTCCGTATATGCGCTGGATACACTGGATATATAGAGCGTCTATATGGAGGGAGTCAGAGTCGGTAGAACAAGTTCGTGTCATGTCAGATAAGCTGAAGATGAGAGTATAAGATGACGAGTAACATTTTGTTTTTACTCACTCGTGGTTTTTATGGAAAAACATGTCGAGCATTTTCTACTTTTCTCAATCTCTCAAAAGTCTAACGATAAGTCCAACCAAACCAAGTCGAACGTATAACCTCTCCACTCTCCACAGACACACATGCAGAAACAACGAACTGACTCAGATCAAAATAATAATGTAGACAGATTGTATAAAATATTGACAAAAACAGTTCAAGGTATCATATTATCCCATTTACATTTACATGCTCATCATCCTCATCATCCGTAATCCGTATTCCGTATTCCGTAGCCACCATAACGCCAAGAAGCAAGGAGCGAGGAGACGCAGTATCGATTTAGTACATACTCCCAACGAGATCTTCATATGAGGATCGATAATAATACTACTACCACTCTACCAGAACCAGAACCAGAACCAGAACCAGACAGCAAAGAATAAATTTGAAAAAAAAATCCGAGCAAATTACATGTAGCCTTCAGGTGGAAAAAATCCTACAAAGGTTCAGTACAAGAGTATAAATTCAATTTGATATGATTCCCGATTTAATTTATGAGGGGAACCTATCAAACTTCTCAAAAGGAGTAAAATGTATGAAAAAAAAACAGTAAAATAAAAAAAAATTAAATAAAATAAAAATTGAAAATTTAAAAAAGATTTATGAACCATTTCATTATAAAACTTTAAAAGTGCACACAAGATAATGGCCGAGTGGTCGAGTTCGAATTCGACTTGGAGTTGGAGTTGGACATTCACAATCCAAATCGATTTGACATTCGACATAAAAGGAAAAGGGCTATAGGGATTCTCGAGCATTTTTACTACTCTTCTTCTTCTTCTTCTTGGTATTTTCTAATCCTAATCGTACACCTAATCGTAATGTTTGAGAGTGATAAATACACAGATTTCGTTTAGGTAGCTGTGTAAGTGTAACATAAGATGCGACAGACGCAGTAACCTACACACACACACCATCGTTTAGTGAATTAAAGTGAAGTAGGTAGTTATTTTGTGTGTGTGTGTGATTATCACGAAATTATATGAAAATGAAATAATGTATATTGAAATGATAATTATTGGGTTCTTCTTGTTCTTCTTGATGCTTCTGTCTGCGTATAGAATATTTAGATATGAAATCAGAAGGTTGGAAAATATATAGAGAAGAAGATGAAGATGACCAAGGGAAAAAAATGGGATGAAGATGATCCATGCAAGCGCCCACTTAATGAAAAAGGTAAACTAGTTCGTCCGCCTCGACTCTCATTTGTCAAAGAAGAAGAGGATTTTTTGGTTTTGGATGCATTGTGTGTCTATGGAAATCCCTTGTAAGGCCAACTTTTGGTCTGTATAAATAATTCACCTTCTCAATATCAATTTCAATGGGTACATCTCTCTCGACACACACACACACACACACACACACACAGAGCATTCACTCACATTCTGGAAATTCTCTCCTCTATTTTTTTCCCCTTCTTATTCCCCTTTCTGCTCTGCTTACGTTTGCATAAATAAATAGCCACCATTTACCATCTTACATGCATACATTAGCATCATGAACATTCAGGGCCGGATCCGGATAATGTGGCCAGTGTAGGCAGCCCCCGCTGCTTGAATTTTCAAAAAATGTGTAAATGGAACATTTTGCAGCTTTCAAAAATATGTAAAAAGAATATTTTGCACTTTTCAAAAACATGGAAATAAAACATTTCCCACCTTTCTCAAAATATGTAAATAGAACATTTCGCACTTTTCAAAAATATGTAAAAAGAATAATGAGACTTTTCAAAAACATGCAAATAAACTATTTAGCACCTTTCAAAAAACATGTAAATAGAACATTTTAGTTAAAGAACATTAAGTTTAGTATAGTAGCTAATGAAATACATTTCTACGAAGCCATTTTTGTTTTACTTGTAGCATGGCCAGGGTCTGATAATGCTGCCAGCGCAGCGTAGGCACTGCTTAAATTTTCAAAAAATAAAAACATGTAAATGGAACATTTTGCGGTTTTCAAAAATATGTAAAAAACAGAAGACATTTTAACTTTTCAAAAACATGCAAATAAATTTTGTTTGTGCATTGAAAATACATAGAATTAGAACATTTTGAGCCTTTTCAAAAACATTGAATTAGAACATTTTACAATTTTCAAAAACATGGAATTAGAACATTTTGGACCTTTTCAAAAACATGCAAAATAATGCTTTTGTTCATTTCAAAAACATGGAAATAAAACATTTTCTACTTTTCTCAAAACATGTAAATAGAACATTGAGCACCTTTCTGAATCAAGTAAAAAGAACATTTTGCACTTTTCTAAAACATGCAAACACAACGTTTTGCTTTACCAAAGAAAACCATCAATAAAATCTAAATGGTGGGTTTTCTATGGAAACCAATTGCTGCCTAAAACCAATTCCTTCGTCCGGCCCTGTGAACATTACAGATCACAGTAGTAGTAGTAGTAGTAGTAGAAGTAGCTACAGCCACACAGATCTCAATCACAACGGCTCAGGTAAAAAAAACATCTCTAATTTCAAATCCAAATTCCAAGTGGACTCCGCGTACATCACTCTCCTCACCCAACTCTGTTTCTGATTCTGATTCTGTCCAATTACGAATTACGAATGGCGACTCGCGATTGACAATAAATATAAAGGACTTGAGGGAGAGGAGAGGCGAGGAGGGGAGAGATGGAGGAATTGGAAGAAAAATAAGCAAAATATAAGAAAATGAGTTGGAATTGGGAATTCTCAGGGAAAACTTGGTCTGTGCGAAGATACTGTAGTTGACTTGTGTGTGTGTGTGTCTGTGTTTTTTTGTGTGTGCATATGTATTTGGGAGAGAGATAAATGTTGATTCTCTTCAAATTGAAATCATTGAAATGAAGGCCTTGAACAACTGTTAAGATGAAATAAAGAAGCTCATCTTTATCTTTTGTTGTTATCATTTTCATTTTGGCGAACATTTCTTCCTCATTTGAGTTCAACTATGTAGCATCCCTCACGTGGAGGCATCTCATACCATTCTATGTATATTCTTCACCTCTCTATATGCTATATGCTATACTGCTATAGTCTCTGCCAGACACACACAGACACAGATGATACAATGTCGTTCAATTGAGCCCCTCCGCGTCTTGGTTATGATGTGATGATGTGTTGAGTTGAGTGGACACGCTATCGTCATTTGATTTCGATTTGGATTTGGACGATTCTAATAAAAAAGCAACCTTAAAGACCTTATCTCCCATCCATGTCGATATCGAATTCGACCTGCACAGATTATTGAATATTGAGTGTCTTTTTACCTCAAACTCATGACTACTCACCGAAGCCCCTGCCCCTACTACACCAATCCAAGAAGCTCTCCATTTTCAAGTCTAATCAAATCACTCACAACTACCTGTGCACTCTGCACTCTGTACTGTACGTTCCTACATACATATGGTGGCGTATGTACAGACAATCTACAGTCTACAGCTGCTCCCGCTCTCGTCTGAGTCCAATCAAAGTCACCGAGAGTCCCACCTGATTCTCGTCTACTATATATTTTATACATATCGTCTGTGAAGAAGAACCAAAATGACCCATTTCCAATTTAAGCTAGAATCAAAATGAGCTATATGTCATGAAAACACAATGAAAAACTTGCGTCAAATGTTAGTTAGGAGTTTTTGAGAAGTGTAAAATGTTCTATTTGCATGTTTCTGAAAAGTGTAAATTGTTCTAATTCCACGTTTTTGAAAAGGCGCAAAATTTTCTAATTCCATATTATTTCAAAGTGTAAAATATTCTATTTACATGTTTTTGAAAAGTGCAAAATTTTCTATTTACATGTTTTTGAAAAGTGCAAAATGTTCTATTTACATGTTTTTGAAAAGTGCAAATTGTTCTATTTAAATGATTTCAAGACATATTTCAATACGTTTATAGATAGTGGATATTGTTTTCAGTTAAAAATGGATGTGGATCATTTTGGTTCTTCACAGACGCTATCTAGTTATTACGGCCTTACTATTGATGGGGACAACTAATGGAAATGACGGGGGAGCAATATTATTTAGTAGCCGACACCGAGCCTTGCATAATTGATAGAGTTTTGCAGGTGCTATGTAATCTACTGGATTTTTCATTTCATATTGGAATATCATTAAAAACACTTGAATAAAATAGTGCCTGAGCATTGGCATTATTTGCGTACATTGAGCATTGAAAATATCTGTACGAACCACGAACTTCTTCATCTTCTCTCCATGTAGTTGTCGCAGTAAAAGTCAAAGGACATTTGAAAGAGAGAAAAAGTGGACAAAAGTCAAAAGTGTGCACATGGTTCATCCACATCCACATCCATATCCATTAGCTAGTTAGACCATGCTTTACATTATGGCCACATTATAACTATAGCTATAGCTAAAGCTATATAACTATATCCACCTGTACTGAGAGTCAAGTACATAAGAATAATGCGTCGCCCTTGGGATTCCACTCCACTTCCACACTTGCTCAGTTTTGAGCAGTTTTCTTCCAATTTCTGCTTTTAATTTTTTCTGCCTTGGTCAGTCAAAAGTGTGTAGGTCTACTTAATAGTTGGTAGTTGACGTTAATAGGAAAATCCTTTTGAATTCAACGACAACGACTCAACGACTTTGCACATTGAGAGAGAATCTCCCAGTTACGGTAATATAAGATGAGAGACAAGTGGACATACTATCAGCAAGTAGTTTAATAAATTTAATAATAAAAAAAGAAGAAGATCTTGTGTGGATTTGGTTGGAGTTGGTGTTGGAGTTGGTGTTGGATGGATGGACAAATGGATGGAGAAGGACGCTTAAAGGATTGAGATTGGAATTGGGAATGGACACAGAGACCTGTTGTTGACAATTACGATAGGATTTTATGACACATATGTACCTACAAAGGAATGACCTCATCACCAAAACGAAAACGATGACAATGAGTCTTGTGCAAATAAAATCAACTCACCATCATCACCATTACCATCCACCAACACCAACCATGGGTCTACCGCTACAGTGCACAGTGTATACAGTCTACGTAGACAGATGAGAGATCCTATATAACTTCTTCATCTTCACATTATTATCCCTTATGATGCTGACTGATCGTTCGTCTGAATAAAAAAAAGCGTAGCAGGCAGAACTAAAACCAAACTGACTGAGGTGGTACATAATTATACATAGAGAAAGAGATGAAAGGATCCGGACACAAGTCCAATTCCCTATTAAATTCAGCTTTATATTCTTTCCTCCATTTTCCATTTGACTCCATTGACTTTATTTAACAGGCTGCTGATGTTATGGTTGTGCTGCACAGGGCCGGACGAAGGAATTGTTTTTAGGCAGCAATTTGTTTCCATGCAAAAACCATCATTTTGATCGGATTTTATTGATGGTTTTCTTTGCTAAAGCAAAATGTTGTATTTACATGTTTTTAGAAAAGTGCAAAATGTTCGATTTACTTGATTCAGAAAAGTGCTCAATGTTCTATTTAAATGTTTTGAGAAAAGTGGAAAATGTTTTAATTCCATGTTTTTGAAATGTATAAAATATTTATTTTGCATGTTTTTGAAAAGTCAAAATGTTCTATTTACGTATTTTTGAAAATTGCAAAATGTTTTATTTCCATGTTTTTGAAAAGGGGCAAAATGTTGTATTTACATGTTTTGAGAAAAGTGGAAAATGTTTTAATTCCATGTTTTTAAAATGTACAAAATAATTTATTTTGCATGTTTTTGAAAAGTCTCAATATTCTTTTTACATATTTTTGAAAAGTGCAAAATGTTCCATTTACATGTTTTGAGAAAATTCAAGCAGCGGGGGCTACCTGTGTTGGCCGCATTATCCGGATCCGGCCCTGGTGCTGCACTTTAGTTTGGGGAAGAAATTATGAGGGGAATAATACAGAGTAGAGATGATAGTAATTGGAGACAGAAAGGACAGAGTCCCAACTTCCAACTTCCAAACTGCCAAAAATTGCGCCTACTTTTTATCCTGATTTTATTTTACGACTCTGTGAAATGGAGATGTGTAATATACAAAAGACCACATTACACAATACAAAATACAATGCAATGAGGGAAATTGTGAAGCGACAAAAAAAAACAATAAAAAAGTGTATCAACCAGAACATGGGAGAGAGAGAAACCAAGAAATTTGGGAGCGAAAATTTAGGAAAATGTGGATAATACACATAATGCGGGATACATAGGCGAGTGAATAATATTTTAGTTTCGGCTTCGGCCTCGTTCCTTCACATACAGATACATAGAGTTAGTATATGCACATGATGAGTGATGACTCCCAGAATGCTATCCTTTGTGGAGATTGTCGAGAAATGAAGTAAAGTATGTGATAGAGGTCTGTACGAATACGATGAGAATGGGAATGAAAAATCAGGCTGAGAAGATTGAAATGAATGGGCAAGTGTAAAAGTGTAAGTGGTAAATAAATGGTAAATGCTATTTGACCAAAACCAAAACCAACAAATTTCCTCTTGTAAATAACATGCCGGCCCAATCCCAATCCCAATCCCAATCCCAGTCCAATCCAATCCAATGAAATGTGTGCCGTGAAGAGAGAGAGAGAGACGGAGATGCTTCATCTTTCATCGCTCATCGCTCATCGCTCATCCTTCATGGTTGCATGGACCAAGTCCCGATGAAAAAAAAGTGAGAGCAAACAAAACCACGAACTAATCGTAACAACAACACAAACTACAAATCTACAAAACTACAAGACACTCGCGCTCTACAAGAAAAGGATCTGAGGAACTTTACTGGGGAGTGTAGTGGAGAGGAGAGGCTCAGGTGCAGAGATGTAACTCCTCTCAATAGAAACAGAATAAGATAATTCGAATATATGTAACAGGTAATAAGAGATGAGGAGGAGGGAAGTGCTCCTGGTGGTCATAAAGTTGGTGATGAAGGAAAAGGTACGCAGGGAGAACTATGGGGGGAAAATCCTTCGACCATAATCATAATTATTTTCTATTTGAATCCAGAGCTACTTGATATCTCCCACCACACCACCATATCCTCTGTGAAGAACCAAAATTACCCATATCCATTTTTAACTAAAAACAATAGCAACTATCTACAAAAATATTCAAATATATGTCTTGAGAGCATTTAAATAGAACATTGAGCACCTTTTCGAAAACATGGAATTAGACATTTTTGCACCTTTTCAAAAACATGGAATTAGAACATTTTGTACTTTTCAAAAACATGGAATTAGATATTTTTGCACCTTTTCAAAACATGGAATTAGATATTTTTGCACCTTTTCAAAAACATGGAATTAGAACATTTTGCACCTTTTCAAAAACATGGAATTAGACATTTTTGCACCTTTTCAAAAACATGGAATTAGAACATTTTGTACTTTTCAAAAACATGGAATTAGAACATTTTGTACTTTTCAAAAACATGGAATTAGACATTTTTGCACTTTTTCAAAAACATAGAATTAGACATTTTTGCACCTTTTCAAAAACATGGAATTAGAACATTTTGTACTTTTCAAAAACATGGAATTAGAACATTTTGTACTTTTCAAAAACATGGAATTATACATTTTTGCACTTTTTCAAAAACATGGAATTAGACATTTTTGCACCTTTTCAAAAACATGGAATTAGAACATTTTACACTTTTCGAAAACATGGAATTAGAACATTTTACACTTTTCAAAAACATGGAATTAGAACACTTTACACTTTTCAAAAACATGGAATTAGAACATTTGACACTTTTCAAAAACATGGAATTAGAACATTTTACGTTTTTCAAAAAGTCCTAATTAACATTTGACGCATGTTTCTAATTTTGTTTTTATGACAGCTCATTTTGATTCTAGCTCCAATTGGATATGGGTCATTTTGGTTCTTCACAGACGATATCATACCAGCCTACATGCAGAGATATGCCTACATACCCTCCTAATTCATTCCAAATCCGAGTCAGAATTCTCACATATAAAAAGATGCTCCTTTAAAATGGTCTGTAAGCCGGAGCCGAAGCCCGAAGAAGTCGAAGTGGAGATTGGAGATGAGCGCTGGGGAATTTGTAAGTTTATGAAAGTATCTCATATTTATCTTGTGCTGGCACTGGTCCTGGTGTCTATGTGTTTGTGTGTGTGAGCGGAGCTGGAGCTAAACCAGCATTTACAATCAATATGATGGTAGGGTCCGAAGCCGATGTACTCACCAACACCCCACAAAAAATCTCGAGCAAGAAGACGGGGCAGAGAATGGGAATGGAGACGGGATGATGTGGAGGCAGACAATCGTTTTCCTCCGCAATTTAACCCTTTAGCTCCTTCATTATGATTACGATTATTAGGTGAACTACTACTATTATTATTATTAGGAGCTGAGATTAGTTGGAGTTTCCGAGTTGGAATTATATTCCTCTCAAAAGCTTCCTCATTATTCTCACCAAACACCCTCCACATCCAGACCAACTCTTTCCCTTAAAAAACACTACTCACTCAGCTCAAGATGAGATACATTCAATTTTTAATCTAATCTGATTTCCCACTTATGCTACACGCTAACACGGACATTCTCTGAATTCTTTCACTCGCCCAGCCTCACTCACCATGGCCATATGCACTGCCCCCGAACTCATCCTCAGACAGGCAGACAGACAGAAATGATGTGGATATAAAAATAAAAATCTAAGCGATGGATTTCCTCGGTGTAAAGTAAAAACACTTCCGTTTTTATCTTTATTTTCCCCCTTCAAATTGAATCACTCTTTTTGAGCAACTTTTATGTTTATGTCCTGAGCGAAGAACCACAATTACGAATTTTGAGCGAGTGGCCATGTTGTATTGCATTGTTTGTTGTAGTTAGTTATCATTAGGAGAGAAACAGAAACTAAAACGACTGCATGAGCCCAGTGTTAATAATTATTGTTAAATGTTTATAAAAAATCATAATTGTGGGGAGTATAAATAATGTGGTTGGGAAGATTGTAAAGGTGGCAAATGCACTGACACTCATACCGATACGGACTCAAAGAATAAGAAAAGCCCCGTCCCTCAAAATCTCAAGATGAGATTTGAAAAAAGAATTGCTGCTAGTTTTATTATGACGGTTGGAGCTGGAGCTGGAGTGTTGTAGTGAGTGATCTGTGTGTCAGTTTTAGATAAGTCAGATCACTGATGTAATAACTGTACAAGGAGCAACTTGGATGGAACCCAATTGAAAGCCCCTACCTATACCCTCTAGTCCCTATGCATATACCCAGGGCCGGATAATGCGGCGAGCGCATAGGCAGCCCCCGCTGCTTGAATGTTCAAAAAACATGTAAATGGAACATTTTGCACTTTTCAAAAATGTGCAAAAAGAATATTGAGACTTTTCAAAAACATGCAAATTAAATTTTTTTGTACATTTCAAAAACATGGAATAAAACATTTTGGACTTTTCTCAAAACATGTAAATAGAACATTGAGCACTTTTCTGAATCAAGTAAATGGAACATTTTGCACTTTTCAAAAACATGTAAATACAACATTTTGCTTTGCCAGAGAAAACCATCAATAAAATCCGATCAAAATGTTGGTTTTTGTCTGGAAACAAATTACTGCCTAAAAGTAATTCCTTCGTCCGGCCCTGCATATACCTACCTACCTACATTGAAAGGTCTGGAAATAATTTGACTCGTCTCATACTTGATACTTATTACATTTCCAATTCCAATAAAAATAAAATCAAAGTTGAAAGTTTTCCCTCCCTGGTGGCCTCTCATCGTCAGTCAGTTTAGCTATATGGATATAGTTTGTTATATCCTCAGGTATCTCAAGTTTGAGCTGAGGATGAATCTGGATATGGACGAGTAATTGCATTGCATTGTAGTGTAGCGGCAGGAGGAAAGCGTAGTGTGTGTGTAGGTAGTTGTTGTGCGGTGGAGTGGAAGGGGAGAGAAAAGGAAAAGCTGGAGCAGAGTGGAGGGAGGGGAATGGGAAATCTAATAAAAAATCTGGAGTAAAGAGTCTAATGATGAGTTGTTGAATGTTGACTGGAATATTATTGAGTGAGTGTGTGTAGAAGATTGAGTTTACATGGACTACATGCTCTTTCATGGTGTCGGACGTGGGGAGTTGGAATAAAAAAATATCTAAAGTACAGTATGGTCCAAGTCCAAAGGAGAAGATACTGATATACCTGGACTGACCTGTCTTATATCCCTATATCCCTATACAGTCAGCTCCACTGAAGAGAGAGAAAAGGTCTGATGAGATTTTCTAGGGCTCCTCGTAAAAATGTGTGTGAGGTATCCGCGAGTGAAATGAGAGCTAATTTTTACGAGCGCACCTTTCTTCCCATTTTTTCCTCGAACATCTCAAGCCACATACTCAACTCCAACTCCAACCAAAACCAACGCAATTCAAATAACTAACCAGCCAACGACCAGAAATGTCATATTTCTTGTAATAATATGTATTCTTTTATTATATTTTTAATATATTTCACTCACGGTCCGGTCCACCTTTCATACTGTATATCTACAGTCTACTGTCTACAGGTTCAGAGTCAGAGCTACACGCATTTCTTGTCCCGTTTAATTATCATTGAAACTTTGTCCTATAAAAAAATCTTAAAAGACTCTCAACTCTTTCGACCGTTCACTTTGTTTCTTCTTAAATTTGAATATTTGAATGGGATGAGGCAACCGGCAAAAAGAGACACAACATCCATAGCCAAACCTCAAACTCAATGTACTTAATGCAAAGGCTCTACACAGGGCCGGACGAAGGAATTGCTTTTAGGCAGGAATTTGTTTCCATACAAAAACCACCATTTTGATCGGATTTTATTGATGGTTTTCTTTGGTAAAGCAAAATGTTGTATTTGCATGTTTTAGAAAAGTGCAAAATGTTCTTTTTACTTGATTCAGAAAAGTGCAAAATGTTCCATTTACATGTTTTGAGAAAAGTCCAAAATGTTTTATTTCCATGTTTTTGAAATGTACAAAAAATTTTATTTTGTATGTTTTTGAAAAGTCAAAATATTCTTTTTACATAATTTTGAAAAGTGCAAAATGTTCCAGTTACATGTTTTGAGAAAATTCAAGCAGCGGGGGCTGCCTATGCGCTGGCCGCATTATCCGGCCCTGGCTCTACATATATTTCAATACGGTCGATTTGTCTGTCCGTCTATGTAAATTATTTGAAATTCTGATTGTTCCCAAAACGTAGACGTAGACGACTTGGGAACTTGGGACCGGCGATATAATCCAATGTGAAAGCGTCCACTGATATTCATATCAAAATCTTATTTGTATTCAGAAATCATAGAGTGTGGTCTATTTACTATTCATAGATGAAGATTCTGAATCATTTAAAAAAAATGAATGAATCAACTCCATCTTCCATGACTGACTGACTAACTCATGCGACGCCCCAGTCAAATCAAACCAACCCATCTCAATATAATTAGAACAAGAACAGTAACACAATGAGGAGCAGACGACGAGACGAGGGCCAAGGTGTAAATGGTAAATGACATTTATATGCGTACGCATATATGTAAGAAATAGTTTAATTAATACTTGTGTGTATCCTTTCATATAGGGAAATTTATAATCTAGATATTTTCCTCTTGATTTCTAACAAGCCTTTCTTCACTCCATTTTATTCAGATTAACATTCAGACATTGGCTTCTTCAGATCCATACTGACTGCCGGCGATCGGCATAATATATATGTACTTATATAGAAGTACCAACCACTGTGTAAGATTAGATGTTTGACCTCACGAGGGACCCTTGTTACCGTACTAAAAGAAATACAAAAGATATCGTCTGTGAAGAACCAAAATGACCCACATCCATTTGTAGCTAAAAACAGTATCAACTATTTACAAACATATTCAAATATGTCTTGAAATTATTTAAGTAGAACATTTTGCACTTTTGAAACACATGGAATTAGAATATTTTGCACCCTTTCAAAAACATGGAATTAGAAAATTTTGTACCTTTTCAAAAACATGTAATTAAAACATTTTGCACCTTTTCAAAAACATGTAAATAGGACATTTTATATTGTTGAAAAACATGGAATTAGAACATTTTACACTTTTCAAAAAACATGTGATTAGAAAATTTTGTACCTTTTCAAAAACATGTAATTAGAACATTTTGTACCTTTTCAAAAACGTGTAAATAGAACATTTAACACTTTCAAAAACATGTAAATAAGACATTTTACATTGTTGAAAAACATGAAAATAGAACATTTTACGCTTTTCAAAAACTCGTAATTAGCATTTGACGCATGTTTCACATTTTGTTTTTACGACATAGCTCATTTTGATTCTAGGTTAAATTGGATACGGGTCATTTTGTTTCTTCACAGATGATATTTTACGCAATATTTTTTTCCCTTTTCTCCATCCTTTAAAATTTTGCCTAGCGAGACAACTTACACTACACTATACTGAAATACTGATCGACTTAAAAGTACAGTTAAAAAAAAGTTTTAGAATCTAACAAATAGCTTGTAGCTGTAAAGCATTGCTTAAATACAGGGTAACAAGTGTCCCTTGTTAATACGTGTAGCCAGGGGCCACAGGTGCATGTAGTCGCTGTCCGTATGACATGAAAAGTGGTGTGACGCAGGAGTGAGGCAGGAGCTCTTGAGTGTAAATGAGAGACATATGAGTTTAAGAGTTTAAGGCAGGGACACAACAGTAGGACCCACGCCCAAATCCCAATCTCAGCCTCTCTCTACAATAGTAGACAGACAAAATATTTTTGCTAATGCTAAATTGACAAGTGAAACAATAATTTTCATCATAGATCATAGAAAACGTCATATTATGTGAAATATTAGATTCGTGAAGGAGAGGTGCAGGACTCGACGACCGACGACCGACGACGACGACTCCTTTCAAATCTCACATTCTTTCTTCTGTCTGTCCCACTCCAAGTCCCACACACCATCACAAATTATATACACACTCGAAAAATTCTTACTTATTGAAAATAATTTACATCACACACACACACACACACACACACCACAATCATCATCAACAATAACAACGACAACAACAACAACAACAACAAACCAATTCAAAAATCCAAACCAAAAAATTCAAAAGAAATCCCTCCACCACCACACTCTGTATGTCTGTGTGTGGAATTATTACAGAAATTTCCCAAATATCACATAAAAATCACATATCAAATCAATAATCAATGCTAATTTAAATCGTGTTTCGTGTAGCATTTATTCCCTTCGCAAATATTCAAATCCAGTACATAGGTACAGGTAGGTACATTAATAGAGTGAGCAAATGTGTATACATAAAAGGGATAATTCCAAAGGTAAATAATGACTTTATTGGAAGGAAAGTTGGGAACAAGGCAAAGACTAAAGATGAGGGCAAAAATTAATAAATTGAATTAAATGTATTTTTTATGAGAGTCACATAATATCGTCTGTGAAGAACCAAAATGACCCATATCCAATTTAAGCTAGAATCAAAATGAACTATGTTATAAAAACAAAATGAGAAACATGTGTACAATGTTAATTAGGAGTTTTTGAAAGCGTGAAATGTTCTAATTACACGTTTTAGAAAAGGTGCAAAATTTTGTAATTACACGTTTTTGAAAAGTGTAAAATGTTCTAATTACACGTTTTTGAAAAGTGTAAAATGTTCTAATTACATCTTTTTGAAAAGTGCAAAATGTTCTATTTCATGTTTTTGAAACGTGTAAAATCTTCTGTTTACATATTTTTTAAAAGTGCTCAATATTCTATTTAAATGGTTTAAAGACATATTTGAATATTTTTGTAGATAGTTGATATTGTTTTTAGCTACAAATGGAAATGGGTCATTTTGGTTCTTCACAGACGATATATAGTAAATCATTAGAATTCAGCAGAATCAACAGAAATTAAGTAAACTCGTATAGTAATAGTCATGGTTAGCATCTCATCCCTCCAACTGTTCTTCAGAGATGCTCACACCACAACAGAAGATAGAGATAGGGATGGGATGCGTGCATGTTATGAGCCGAGATGATGGTGATGGGGCTGTGAATGGGATGCAGTCAGAATAATAATTATTATTCTGTACAAAATTAATAGAGTTGTGAAATTAAAAAAATGAGGCAGAAAAACAGAAAACGGAGGGGGGGGGGGGAGGGGGAGGAAATTTGCAAGGGGGAGATGAAGAAGATGAGAATCATTTAAAAAAAATGACCTTTGAATAATTACATGGAAATTGAAATGAAAAAGATTGAGAAGTTGGTGTGTGTGTGTGATGTGTATTACAACACTGAGGAATGGACATTGGATTTGAACTACAGTGCAAAAGCACCAAAAGTCCAATGATATCTCTGTACAAAAATGTGAAACAATTTATTTGACTCGGGTTGCTGCTACACATGGGCAGAGGTCTAGTTTCTAGTTGGTGTTGGTGTTGGTATATTCGTGTCCCATGGGAAGATCCCATCGTACGTCTTACGTCTTGAGTCTTACGTCTTAAGGTTTACAGGAGGAAAAGGAGTGTGTCTGTGTAAACTAAAAGAGAACCGACTTGGGCCGGAAAAGTAATTACAGAAATAATTACCTTCCAAACTACTCAAAATTTAAAATGTAGAACAAATGACACAGAGTTTTCCACAAGATTTTGAGCTTTGAGATTTTTTCTTTTTTCTGAGCGACACGCAAAACATGAGTCTTCCCCCACTGTAAAAGTATACTCATCCTAATTTCTATCATCCTTCACATTGTTACAGGGGAAGTACATGGAGGAAATGAATTACGGTCATACTATGTTCTGGCCTCTTTTCCCAAAGATGTCCCATGTAACTTTGTACTTACAATTTTTGTACATACAAGTGTAATACACTCCCGCTCTACAACCATATGCATAATTGTATAAATACTGATATCGTCTGTGAAGAACCAAAATGACCCATATCCGATTTTGGCTACAATCAAAATGAGCTATGTTATAAAAACAAAATGAAAAACATGCGTACAATGTTAATTACGAGTTTTTTAAAAACGTAAAATGTCCTATTTATATGTTTTTGAAAAGTGTAAAATGTTCTAATTCCATGTTTTTGAAAAGGTGCAAAATGTTCTAATTCCATGTTTTTGAAAAGTGCAAAATGTTCTAATTCCATGTTTTTGAAAATCTGCAAAATGTTCTAATTCCATGTTTTTGAAAAGGTGCAAAATGTTCTAATTCCATGCTTTTGAAAAGGTGCAAAATGTTCTAATTCCATGTGTTTGAAAAGTGTAAAATATCCTATTTAAATGCTTTCAAGACATGCTTCAATATTTTTGTAGATAGTTGGTATTTTTTATATCTACAAATGGATATGGGTCATTTTGGCTCTTTACAGACGATATGTGCTAGCTTTAATTAATGCCTTTCTCATTTAAAAATGTTTACATTTCTCCGTACCGTTCTCAGTACCTTCATTCTGGGTTAATTTTCAAAAAATTCAAAATGTCTTCAATAATATTTTACGGGTGAGAAAAAATAGAGGGAAAATACAATCACGACAGCTGAATAGGAAATCTAATAAAAATGTGCTCAACATTCAGTGAGGAGATCACATAGATCAGGATTGAGATTGGAAAAAGAGGAAAGATTTAATATGTAAACAACTTTATCATATGTCTTTTGGTTCATAATCATAAAATTACTATTACTCATTAACAAGTCTTGAATAAAAAAAAGAGTAAAAATCCAAACAAGTTGATTTATGGTGGTAAAAGATCTCTGTCTGAAAGAACATGAGAGGAGCAAATATTATGTGGATGTGGAGTGAGTCTTGTCATAATCTAGACTTTTTATGTCAAAGCATCACAAAGATGAGCCAATTTTTTTGGGGGGTAACTTCTCTCATCGCCACATTGTTTCAACAGGTTGTGTGTTATATTTACGTAGAATTGGTAAAATCCTCATTCTACAGGTAATTCAATTTAGTCAAGGTATTTCATCTATGTAAGTCAGGGCCGGATAATGTGGCCAGTGGAGGCAGCCCCTGCTGCTTGAATTTTCTCAAAACATGTAAATGGAACATTTTGCACTTTTCAAAAATATGTAGAAAGAATATTTTGCACTTTTCAAAAACATGAAAGTAAATTTTTTTGTACATTTCAAAAACATGGAAATAAAACATTTTCCACTTTTCTCAAAACATGTAAATAGAACATTGAGCCCTTTTCTGAATCAAGTAAATCGAACATTTTGCACTTTTCAAAAACATGCAAATAAAACATTTTGCTTTACCAAAGAAAACCATCAATAAAATCCGATCAAAATGGTGGTTTTTGCATTGAAACAAATTGCTGCCTAAAATCAATTCCTTCGTCCGGCCCTGATGTAAGTTAATAGGAATGTGGATTGTAAAAATGTAGAACTGTAGAATTGTACGGGGATATGACTTCTTCTGAGTGAGTGAATGATGGCGGTGCGATGGCGATGGTGAAGATGTGACTCTCAATTCTCTGACTGCCTGACAGGTGTGTTTGATTCTGTTAGTTTAACAGAGTTACGTTGGATTTGGATTTGGATTTGGATTTGGATTGAGAGAAAGAAGGAGGGATGGACTGAGGAACTGAAGACAAGTGAAGTGATAAAATGTAAACAGAATCCACACTGTGACTGTCCATAGAAACAAATAATTGTAATAAATGAGTGGAGGGGACTCCCTATATATTGTGTATGTATAGCAAAAAATTCCAGCTATATGGATATGGCTATAGCCGAGGCCGAGATTGAGATACAGACAGAGAGAGAGAGAGCTTGTTTGAAGCTTGTTCAAAAGTCTGTTTGGATTTGGAATGACAACGACAAGGAGTCTCGCTCTGGTCTTGGTCTTGGTCTTCGTCACTTTACCTCCTGCCTCAACCTGATTAAGTGCTTCGTTTTTCTAATGGCCCTCGTCCATCCTTCTCCCGTAGCCCAATCGCATCCGCAGTATTCCCTCATCTTCATTCTACATTATTGCTATATTATGATGGTGGCATGTCAGACGGCGCTGAGTGACTCGTGAATTCTCCATGGCAGGGGACACAGTAATGGGAATGCAAATAGTTTCCATATCCAGTTCCGCAGAAACGAGAACCAGAACAAGAACGACTCAAGAAGACGAAGGAGCGAATGACGAATGGGAATAATAAGACAGCACACACACACACACACACACAGGTCCCTTTATTGCTTTAGATTTGCAATTTAAAATATGTACAAGAAAAAATGAAGTGCTATGAATTGTGCATGTGTCATTGTGTTGGAGAGAGAGAGAGACGCGAGTTAAAAGCATCTCCCATGGAGGGCCTCGTCTCCCTCGGTCCTCCTCATGGGTCCTCTTTTCCCATTTCGCATCTTCTGCGATTAGTCTAATCTGCAGATGAGAAATGAGGAACAAAGTCCATAGTCTGCACCCCATGAATCACTCTTAATTTGCGTTCCTATTATTATTATCCTGATTATTGTTATTACCACAAGAGCAAGAGTAACAGCTCGAAAAAACTAGAACCAACTAATCAGCGAGGAGAAGATGAGCAGACTAAAAACTAAAAAGAAAAAGACTACAGTTAAGCAAATGGCCCGCTCTCTCTCTCTCTCTCTGCTCTATTATTATAATTAGGATAATGATGGCGATGGTCTCTGTCAGGGCCGGACCCGGATAATGTAGCCAGCGCAGGCAGCCCCCGCTGCTTGAATTTTCTCAAAACGTGTAAATGGAACATTCTGCACTTTTCAAAAATGTGCAAAAAGAATATTTTGACTTTTCAAAAACATGCAAAATAAAACTTTTTGCACATTTCAAAAACATGTAAATAAAACATTTTCCACTTTTCTCAAAACATGTAAATGGAACATTTTGCAGTTTTAAAAAATACGTAAAAAAGAATATTGAGACTTTTCAAAAACATGCAAAATAATTTGTTGTACGTTTCAAAAACATGGAAATAAAATATTTTCCACTTTTCTCAAAACATGTAAATAGAACATTGAGCGCTTTTTTGAATCAAGTAAAAAGAACATTTTTCACTTTTCTGAAACATGTAAATACAACATTTTGCTTCACCAAAGAAAACCATCAATAAAATCCGATCAAATTGGTGGTTTTTGTACGGAAACAAATTCCTGCCTAAAAACAATTCCTTCGTCCGGCCCTGGTCTCTGTGGATTGTGGACTTTGGCGTTGGATGGAAGATGCTCATGTTGAGGTAATAAGATCAAGTCGAAGAAGATGAAGAAGATGCAGAAGAAGAGGAAGACGCTGGGAGAGGAGCTCTATGAGAAGATGGGGAGTGATTGAGTGGACTGTGCGGACGGAGCGTTGCGTGACATGTTCCTTGGCTCGGCTCACCTTGCGATGACAAGTGTTCCCTTCCATGTAGCTACAATTCCGTACATATGCAGACAAGACAGGACAAGACAAGAGACTCGCCAGCACGTCACACGACACGAAGACCAAGACGAACCAATCATCCAATGGAAACTAAAGCAGGTGGAGAGGAGCGAGAGATGAGATGAGATGAAGGAGATCTCTGTTTGTTTCTCCTCACTTCTGCCCTGTATGTACGCACATGATGGGGACTATGCGGCTGGAGTGGACGGAGGACGAGGATAATAATGGGTTGAGTCTCAATGGAATTAGTTGTGTAAATTTTCCTAAACGACTGCATATTTAAAATATCAAGTGAGGCAACTTGTTTATAGGCGGATTATTACGAGGAGAGGTCTCCGTACTTTTGCGGATGTTGCGGGAGAAACAAAGGGAAGAGGAGGCAGTGCCGTCTCTGTCTCTGTCTCGCTGGATGGATGCTAAAGTATATAGAGGGAAAAAACCCACTTGGGTCCTATCAATCATTCCATCCATCGCATCTCCCTATAAATTCACATCTCTATACTCACTCACTAGTCAGCTCGAGATCATCTCCGCTCCCCCCTCTCCTCGATCTCGCCGCTCTTTCGTCTGTGTGTGTGTGGAGGTGAGTGGTAAATGACTAAATGGCTAAATGGTCCGCTCGATCTTTCTTACGGTCCCAACTAAACGTTATATAAACTTGTTGATCTTGATAGACTTTAATTCTGGTTTTAGGTCCACTCATTACCATATTCTACCTATTATAATTTCACATCTCTCATCACACACTCTTCTTCTTCCCGTGTACTTTACTCATCTCATTCCTCTACTCAGAATTCGTCCCTCTCCGTCCGCAAATTAAATCAAAATAATCCAAGGAAACTACAAAAACAAAAACAACTACTCCACACCAAACCACACTACGGCCACATACCAGCACCAGCTGAAAGACAGGAGAGAAATCATTAAATCTTCGCCAAACTCTCTATTATTTCATCAGCGACCACGCAATATATTTCAGCTCTCGTTTCCCTTGCTATGATTTAGAATTACAATTTTATGACGAATTATAATTTATGATTTGGACTATACAGTCTACGCGCACTCTCCGTACGAGTACGAGTACGACTTATACTAAGGGAGCTATATAGGGCTGGATACTGGATATATCGTCTGTGAAGAACCAAAATGACCCATACCCAATTTAAGCTACAATCAAAATGAGCTATGTCATAAAAACAAAATGAGAAACATGCGTCAAATGTTAATTAGGAGTCTTTGAAAAGTGTAAAACGTTCTATTTTCATGTTTTTGAAAAGTGCAAAATGTTCTAATTCCATGTTTTTGAAAAGTGCAAAATGTTCTAATTCCATGTTTTTGAAAAGTGCAAAATTTTCTAATTCCATGTTTTTGAAAAGTGCAAAATTTTCTAATTCCATGTTTTTGAAAAGTGCAAAATTTTCTAATTCCATGTTTTTGAAAAGTGCAAAATTTTCTAATTCCATGTTTTTGAAAAGTGCAAAATTTTCTAATTCCATGTTTTTGAAAAGTGCAAAATGTTCTAATTCCATGTTTTTGAAAAGGGCAAAATGTCCTTTTTACAAGTTTTTGAAAATTGAAAAATGTTCTAATTCCATGTTTTTGAAAAGATGCAAAATGTTCTATTTACATGTTTTTGAAAAGTGCAAAATGTTCTATTTACACATTTTGAAAAGTGCAAAATGTTCTAATTCCATGTTTTTGAAAAGATGCAAAATGTTCTAATTCCATGTTTTTGAAAAGTGCAAAATGTTCTATTTACACATTTTGAAAAGTGCAAAATGTTCTATTTACACATTTTGAAAAGGTGCAAAATGTTCTAATTCCATGTTTTTGAAAAGTGCAAAATGTTCTAATTCCATGTTTTTGAAAAGTGCAAAATGTTCTATTTACACATTTTGAAAAGTGCAAAATGTTCTATTTAAATGGTCTCAAGACATATTTGAATATTTTGTAGATATTTTTTTAGCTGCAAATGTAAATGGATCATTTTGGTTCTTCACAGACGATATTACCATTTTACTACGTATGTAGATTAGCAGGAGATAATCAAGAAGAAGGAGGAGGAAATAATAAATTTACAAAAAAAAAATAAAATAAAGTAATCCAGTCGGAGAAGAAAGAAAGAAGTTAAGTTTTTTTTTTAAAAAGAAAAAGAAATTGACTTTGTTCATGTTTCTTCGTCCAGCCTAAACGCTGTTCACCGTTCAATATGGATTATGGATTAGACCTCGCACTTCCCTCCCTTGTCTACTCCATATACATACAGACACAGACAGTGGAGAGCCCCCAAGAACCATGTTTTCATTATGACGAGACTCGAGACAACTACATACACTACGTACAGACTATACAACTTTTCGCTTCATACTTTTTTCCTCTCTCGTGAGTGTATTTACATGAGAAGACGGGGCATCTCCATCTCCTCTCTCACACTGTGAGACTCTGAATATGTAATTAGTTTCTCCTCTCTACAATATTTCGATGAATTTCCATGAAATTTATTTCCAACCAAACAAAACATTGAAAACATGAGAACGAGAACCATATCATATCCCATATATACTCCTTTTAAAATAAGTATAAGAAAAAAAAACAGAGCCAGAAACTGAGAACCAGAACCAGTACAGCACGAAGAGGATTGGATTCCTTTGCATTAGCTGTCTGTAACCAGGTGATGGTGGAGGGAGATGAACAGGGCCGGACGAAGGAATTGGTTTTAGGCATAGCAATTTGTCTCCATACAAAAACCACCATTTTGATCGGATTTTATTGATGGTTTTCTTTGCTAAAGCAAAATTTTGTATTTACATGTTTTACAAAAGTGCTCAATGTTCTATTTGCATGTTTTGAAAAAAGTGGAAAATATTTTATTTCTATGTTTTTGAAATGTACAAAAAAATGTATTTGCATGTTTTTGAAATGTACAAAAAAATGTATTTGCATGTTTTTGAAATGTACAAAAAAATGTATTTGCATGTTTTTGAAATGTACAAAAAAATGTATTTGCATGTTTTTGAAATGTACAAAAAAATGTATTTGCATGTTTTTGAAACGCACAAAAAAGTTTATTTGCATGTTTTTGAAAAGTCTCAATATTCTTTTTACATATTTTTTAAAAGTGCAAAATGTTCCATTTACACATTTTTTGAAAATTCAAGGAGCGGGGGCTGCCTGCGCTCGCCGCATTATCCGGCCCCGGAGATGAAGATGAGCTCAAGAAGAAGAAGAAGACCTTTTGAAGAAGATGAAGAGGAGCTGAGCACAGAGCACAGAGCCAGAGAACGAGAACGAGAACGAGTTGCTTGACTCGCTCATTTTGATTTTGATTCTGATATTTTGCGTTTTGAGTTTTGATATTTTGTGATGATGATGAGGAGCTCACGGACACTCATCTGTCTCACACATCTTCATCTTGACATCCACATCAAGGAGAGATCATTCCTCAGCTCTGACAGATCTGTATATACAGGCCATATAGACGCACTGCTTATATAATTACAAGAGCAATTACTCTCCTATTCTGGTCACCGCATCAATCTTTGACTTTTGACTTTTGACAATCTTGTTCTTCCTCGATTCTCGATCTTCTTCAGTCCTCGTCCTCCGCCACACAACACAACTAGTCTACGGTGCGGTGGTCAGATCAAGAATTATTCTACTCTGCTTGTTTAATTATTATTCGGCCAATATGCATTGAAGATTAGAGTGATTTGATGGGTAATGGGTGGGCTCTTTTTTTTCTTTTGCGCTCAAACTCAAACTATGTGAAGAGTGAGTGAGAAGCTATAATTATAATCATCTTTTCTTTGAGAGAGAGAGATTAGGACGAAGGTGTAAATTGAGGGGAATCTATTGAGATTTGCAACGTTTTTTTTGGTGGTTTTGGTTTTGAATGATGTGGAAAGTTAAAGTATTAATTGATTATTATTGTTCTGCACGGCTTTGGGATTAATAATTAATTGTGAGCAAATTACAAGTTAATGTTGATGTGTGTTTGAGTGGAGTGTGGGTTGGCGAGGGTGATGGTGGGATCTCCTCCTCGTAATCATTAGTATGTCTCTGATTATGAAAGAGTGGCGGTGGTGGTGGTGGTGGTGGTGGTGGTGGCGATGAAGGATAATGATAGAGTAGGTGGAGGATGTGAAATTAGATATTTCATTTGGGACATTTGATACGATAGCAGGATGAGGAGCTGGGAGAAGCCTATTTAGTAGAAGTGTACCTGCACTCAATGGGTTTTCAAGTATGTTTGGCAGGGCCGGAAGAAGGAATTGGTTTTAGGCAGGAATTTGTTTCCATATACAAAACCCACCATTTTGATCGGATTTTATTGATGGTTTTTTTGGTAAATCAAAATGTTGTATTTACATGTTTTTAGAAAAGTGCAAAATTTTCTATTTACTTGATTCAGAAAAGTGCAAAATGTTGTATTTACATGTTTTTGAAAAGTGCAAAATGTTCGATTTACTTGATTCAGAAAAGTGGTCAATGTTCTATTTACATGTTTTAGAAAAGTGCAAAATGTTGTATTTCCATGTTTTTGAAATGTACAAAAAAATTTATTTTCCATGTTTTTGAAAAGTAAAAATATTCTTTTTTACATATTTTTAAAAAGTGCAAAATGTTCCATTTACACAGTTTTTGAAAATTCAAGCAGCGGGGGCTGCCTGCGCTGGCCACATTATCCGGCCCTGATGTTTGGTTTGCATTTGCAATTCAGAAAGGTGAAGGAGGAAGTATACAGCGGGAGAGCAGTGGATCTATCTCAAGTCCTAATCATAATAATCATTTCATTGGTAGACTCAGGTAAAAGGTGATTGTTAAATTAATTAGGGATGGGTTACGCTTTGAGTACAATTCCATCTCTTCCTCAGAGTGAGTCGTGCCGTGTAGTGAGGTGCATGAGGATTATTGAGGATTGCAGAGAGAAGAGATGAAATACTACGAACTAAAATGCTCTCCTACGATTGACGATTTCCACTACGACTCCGCACAGTCTCCACAGTCTACAATCCCCAACAGTTCAAAAGTTGTGAAGAGTGAGAGAGAAAAATAAATAAATAAATAAAAGGGCAATTTTTTTTTAATGTTAATAATTTGCAAATTTTTCTTGGCTAATAAGTTGTGGTTTGTAGTTTTTGTGGTGTTGTTTGTGTTTGTGAGTGTGTGTAGGTATTTGACAGATAAAGATGAGCTGATGCTCTGTGATGAGACAGAAAGGTGAGGATGAATAATGAGTCCTCGCAGAGTTGCTCTCGTGAGTCGTTTAACTCTCAACTCCTTCATTTCCATTTCGATTTCGAATTGGATTTCGACAGTTTCATGAGACACACTACAGAGCGCCAGAGACCAAGGGGAAGGAGGGGGGAAGGGAAGATCCTTGTATTTTCCATGCTGATCCAAACACAGATGCTCTCTCATCGCAGGGCCGGATAATGCTGCCAGGGGAGGCAGCCCCCGCTGACTGAATTTCCAAAAAATGTGTAAATGGAACATTTTGCACTTTTCAAAAATATATAAAAAGAATATTGAGACTTTTTCAAAAACATGCAAAATAAAAAGTTTTGTACATTTCAAAAACATGGAAATAAAACATTTTCCACTTTTCTCAAAACATGTAAATGGAACATTTTGCACTTTTCAAAAACATGCAAAATAAAATTTTTTCACGTTTCAAAAACATGGAAAAAAAAACATTTTCCGCTTTTCTCAAAACATGTAAATAGAACAGTTTGCACTTTTCTAAATCAAGTAAAAAGAACATTTTTCACTTTTTTAAAACATGTAAATACAAAATTTTGCTTTACCAAAGAAAACCATCAATAAAATCAAAATGGTGGTTTTCGTATGGAAACAAATTGCGGCCTAAAAACAATTCCATCGTCCGGCCCTGTCTCATCGTATTCGTAAGAAGGGAGAGAGATGGATCGTTTTGTTTCGAACAATTGGTCCTTTCATCCAGCACCAGCACCAGCATCAGGAGAACGAGACCAGTCCAACACTGGCTCGCGAGCTACATAGTCACAGCCACGAAAAGGATGCGGATGGAGGCAGAGATATCGATATATCGAGGAGATCGAGATCTCGAGAGATGCAGAAGATGCTCAAGAATTTAACAATTTCCCATTTAAATTACACGTGTAATTATCATCCTCCAATTCCAAATTTATAAATGGAAAAGACACGAGAGGATGCGGAGGGGAGACGAGTTTTCCTAATCATAGAAATATTTTTTATGTACAATCGGATTTTGAGTTTGTTTTTAGTTGGAATTGAAGTAATCCTTTCCTATAAATGACATCTCATCTTTAAAATGGAGTGACTTCATCTCGATCGTTCCTCTTTATGAGACCGGACCGTAATAATTAATGGTTGAGGGAAAAATTTGCATGTCAACTCAATAAGGATGAAACTTACAAATGGGGCGTCTTTTCG
Source organism: Dicyrtomina minuta (assembly GCA_949802685.1). NCBI lineage: Eukaryota > Metazoa > Arthropoda > Collembola > Symphypleona > Dicyrtomidae > Dicyrtomina > Dicyrtomina minuta. The sequence continues at coordinate 63,020,528 of OX461812.1, forward strand.
TGGAATCCTCCACTATTTTTTCCCACTGTTGACTGTAGGTAGAGAGGCACACTCAAAAGTAAACGATACATTTAAACATAAACGTAAAAACGTAACACGTCTCTCTGACGATCGTTCTCATTCCTCGCATGTTGTGAGTCGAATAAAATAGACGAAGATGAAGATGAAGAAGAGTGGAGAGTGACTAATGAATGATGTGCTTTTGGAGAAGAAGATCGAGTCCACCTCTGAGGAGAGTCAAACCAAAACCAAAGCACAAGGAAAGCACACAAGGATAATTAATCGGTTCATTTCTGTACTGTTTCTTATGGACTTTTCCAATTCAGAGATCAGAATGATGCGGTCCCCCACAGGTTTCCTGTAGACGCTGTGGAAGGAAGGTGCTCGTGGTGTTTGTTTCGTTCTTGTTTAATCCGTGGCCCTTTAAGATTTGTTCTTCAATTTACTCTCTATTACTCTCTCATTATCTTCCCCAGCAGGGCCGGATAATGCGACCAGCGCATAGGCAGCCCCCGCTTCTTGAATTTTCTCAAAACGTGTAAATGGAACATTTTGCACTTTTTAAAAATATGTAAATAGAATATTGAGACTTTTCAAAAACATGCAAAATAAATTTATTTGTACATTTCAAAAACATGGGAATAAAACATTTTCCACTTTTCCCAAAACATGTAAATAGAACATTTTCCACTTTTCTGAATCAAGTAAAATGAACATTTTCCACTTTTCTAAAACATGTAAATACAACATTTTCCACTTTTCTAAAACATGTAAATACAACATTTTGCTTTAGCAAAGAAAACCGTCAATAAAATCCGATGAAAATGTTGGTTTTTGCATGGAAACAAATTCCTGCCTAAAACCAAATCCTTCGTCCGGCCCTGTTCCCCAGCCTCACGAATATCCACAGATGAGCTCCACACGTAGAGATGTATAGAAATTGAAATAAAAACTTCCCACTCAGATCTCGCTCCACAGATGAAAATTATTCCTGGGAATTATATGATTTTATGACATTGTCTTCATGGGACACAGAATCAAAACAAATAAACAAACGGAATCAATTGGGAGAGAAGATCAGCTCCATACTCAAACACACATATGCAACTCAAACTCATCTCCTCATCTTAATGGACATTATATAGATGGAATTAAAATGGGGAAGATGCTCAACCAGTTCCTGTTCCTACAGATGCAGTAGTGGGAAGATGAGGAAGAGAGTCCTTTTTTTTACAAGACGTCAAGACTTGATCCTCTTGGCCCCGTCGCCTTTCCTCCTCCAAGTCCAACAAGTGAGCGAAAGGCAAACAAACGGAAAAAAGAAAATGACGAGAGGACAGCGGAACGACAGGAAGACAGACGGTAGCGAAAAGATTTGATTTGATTCTTGAAAAGTTGTTCCCTATGGTGCTGATGGCTCGTCTCTCCTGCTCCTGTCCCAGTCCGAGTCCGACGCAAGACTCTCATCACATGGCATGGGTGGAGACAACAACAATAAAAAAACAACGAAAAAAGGCGACCGCCGCGGCAGCCACGAGGACGAGGAAAATGGAGCAATAATTTGTGTTTCCCACGACATGACTCATAAGATAAACTGGAGGAGAGAAGGAGCTCAATTTGCTAAATATCTCCACTTTGAATCTCTACCACAACCATCACGGAGACGGACGACTATCGCTACAGATGCGCTACAGATGCTCCCGTTTAATGCCCACGAACGTTTTTTTGAGGAATCCCTATGGAATGTTGGATGGCTATGTTGGGACGATGGGATGTGGAGCGAGAGTGGAGATTGCAAATCACTCCAACTACGCCCACAGAAGGAGAGGGAAGCGATCGGAGAGCAGGGCCGGACGAAGGAATTGGTTTTAGGCAGCAACTTGTTTCCATGCAAAAACCATCATTTTGATTTTATTGATGGTTTTCTTTGGTAAAGCAAAATGTTGTATTTACATGTTTTAGAAAAGTGCAAAATGTTCTTTTTAGCTGATTCAGAAAAGTGCTCAATGTTCTATTTACATGTTTTGAGAAAAGTGTTAAATGTTTTATTTCCATGTTTTTGAAATGTACAAAAATATTTATTTTGCATGTTTTTAAAAAGTCTCAATATACTTTTTACATATTTTTGAAAAGTGCTCAATGTTCCATTTACATGTTTTGAGAAAAGTGTTAAATGTTTTATTTCCATGATTTTGAAATGTACAAAAAAATTTATTTCTCATGTTTTTGAAAAGTCTCAATATTCGCTTTACATATTTTTGAAAAGTGCTCAATGTTCCATTTACACGTTTTTGAAAAATTCAGTCAGCGGAGGCTGCCTTCGCTGGCCGCATTATCCGGCCCTGTCGGAGAGTACGAAAAGGGAGGGAAGTAGTCCGAGTTCATTAATAGTCTCGCTCTCCGTCCGTCCCAATCCCAATCCCAACGGAATGATGGAAATAGACACGTAGGGAGCCAGAGGGAACTCTGCACCAGATCAAAAATCCAATTCCACGCAAATCCGTCCCGTGAGTTGCTCAAGCTCTCAGCTCCTCTCCCCCATCACATCACATCACATCACATCAGAGCATCTCTTCACGTCCACGCAGGACAGACAGACGCAGGGAAGGAGATGACTTTGTACAAGAGGCTGGGACTGGGACTCTATGCATCCACAATATTCGCAGTCTGAGCAGTGTGCACTTTGGACTGAGTCGGTGAAATGTGTCTGTCTCACTCCACCCCCGACTAACCTCAGCATCTCAGCATCCCGAGCAACACTTCCACTTCACCCTCAATTGGATTGGACGGGAGAAAAAAATAAAGATCCAACCAAGTCACACTTGCCATTTGACTCTGTGCATTCTCAATTCATGCACAGATATAGATCATGATTCTTGTTGGTCGTTGGATGCTCTTGCGTTTACTGTTGGTGAAGAAGGGGCGCTCTGCTCGTTGTCGTTCGTAGGAAAATAAATGGAGTATAGGACTAAAAAATGTTGACGTTGTGGAAGTGCGGGACCTGGACCAATTTCGACTAAACTCAGGATAAACGTAGTGCGCCAAACAAACTGTAATTATTACTCTTATTTTCCTCATAAAATCAAACCCAGTCATTTTCAGATCCAGGCTCCATTCCCCTTGTCTGTCTATATAGAAATGTGTATGTATATCAAATTACAAGAGAAAAAAAAATAGAACAAAAACACGGAGACAGGCAGGACAGCGACAAGAGACGAAGAGACGACCCAAGAATTCATTAATATCTCCTCAAATTATTTCAAAGTAATTCTTGCATTTTTTTAACTCGTTTTTGCGTCCTTTTCTCTACCCATTATCAGTACGGGTACCTACCTATTGTCTATTATTAGCATGAGTACGAGCCTTGTACATAATATGAGTTAATTTTCCAGATTCACGGAAATTACTCCTTCCTACAGATTATAGCCACGCAGATCCTTAGTTACAGTCTAAATTAAAACTTGATTGATGACATCAAATTACAAATTCCTTTTGATTTCCGTAATGAGGCAAAGCGGTAGCTGAACAATTGGCCTGTTCTTATAAGCCTACGGAATGTAAATTGATCTGTGCACCGTCGTCACTCCAACTTTAAACAATGAAACCAAGAAAATCGCTTCTGTAAATCTCCATTTACGGCCGCCGTCGGTAGCTATAGTAATAATAACAACAACGATCAAACTAACAACTAGAATGTGGATGGCGAAATGGGAATGGCGAATGGCATTCATGATGATCTTCATGGGAATTTATTTATAGACAGACTAACTTTAAGTGGAGGGTGGTAGCTTGATTTAGATTTATGTGCGCAGAGCAGGAGCGTCTCTGGTTCTGGTTTCTGGTCTGAAGGGAAGTGTAGCGACAGAAGAGAACGGAGAGCGGATTGGATGCTGGTTGAGATGGTGGGGAGGGAGACGCAGTGGCAGATGATGCAGGAGAGAGATGATGATGATGGATTTAATCATTTAATGTGAAACAATAAATTATTTGATTACAGAGACAAAATTGGAGCTGAAACTCAGGAATCTCGAACACGGCCACTGCACTGCTCTTCTCTCACCGTTACATCAACCACTATACTTGTCTCATCGTCAGTTGTATCTATCTGTGTAGGACTGGGAGATTATCAGGGCCGGATAATGCGGCCAGCGCAGGCAGCCCCCGCTGCTTGAATTTTCAAAAAACATGTAAATGGAACATTTTGCACTTTTCAAAAATATGCAAAACGCATATTTTACACTTTTCAAAAACATGTAAATGGAACATTTTGCACTTTTCAAAAATATGCAAAACGAATATTTTACACTTTTCAAAAACATGTAAATGGAACATTTTGCACTTTTCAAAAATATGCAAAACGAATATTTTACACTTTTCAAAAACATGTAAATGGAACATTTTGCACTTTTCAAAAATATGCAAAACGAATATTTTACACTTTTCAAAAACATGTAAATGGAACATTTTGCACTTTTCAAAAATATGCAAAACGAATATTTTACACTTTTCAAAAACATGTAAATGGAACATTTTGCACTTTTCAAAAATATGCAAAACGAATATTTTACACTTTTCAAAAACATGCAAAATAAATTTTTTTGTAAATTTCAAAAACATGGAAATAAAACATTTTCCATTTTTCTCAAAACACGTAAATAGAACATTTTGCACTTTTCTAAAACATGCAAATACAACATTTTGCTTTACCAAAGAAAACCATCAATAAAATCCGATCAAAATGGTGGTTTTTGCATGGAAACAAATTGCTGCCTAAAACCAATCCCTTTGTCCGGCCCTGGAGATTATCGAGGAAAGAGACAGTATAGTCTCTATAGTATAGGAAGCAAAATCTCCGGTTATATACCCTCACGCTCTGTCTGTATATCTGTCTGCGTTATACTCTGAGTTTTAAAGGAAACTCTGGTACTGGTACTGGTACTGGTAGATACTGATACAAGAAATGTGCATAAAAAATACAAGGAATACAAAAATGTATTTTATTCTGCTTCCTCATATATACGATGATCATTACCCAACCCATCGTACAGACAAAACCATAGACACATGTGCGCTATTATTACGGTGACGGTGTCGGCATCGGTGCCGGTTGGATTTTGGACTCAGGAATGTTCGTGTTTAAATAATAATTTGTCCAACTCATCCTTTAGTTGAGTTCCCTTTGGTCTTCGTTATGGGGAGAGAAATAGAAAGGGGAGGGAGACGAGATGAGATGAGAAGAGGAAGTTTAGTGATTTCGACTTGAAGTGCTCTCTCAGGTGAATCTCAATCAAATGATGGAAAAAAAAATATGGAAAATGTCACGGAGTGAACTCGTAGTATATAGACTGCAGACAGGCATGAAAACGAACGGTTGCTCTTTAGCATTACCCGTCGTCCTAATCGGACGGAGTCGTGGTAGTGAGTACAGTAAATAAAAGGATGCAGCCTGTATAGGATCTGTAGGAAAGGTTGGATTTGGATTTGGATATGGACTATTAGAAGATATGTACCTACCTACCTACGAACGCAACGTGATGGTCCGGAGGTAAAGTGAGTGAAGGAATATAGGAGATAAGTAGATGTTCGCTATTGGATTGAGAGTTGATCTGTGTGAATGGGCTGAGAATGAAGTGGAATGAAGTGAAGTGCTCTTTTCAGAACGGATTTCAATTTTTCATTCCCGGCATTGAGTTGGTAAGTGGTTCATTTAGTGGAGCAGTTGATATACAGAATGTACCTTACCTATATAATACCTATATACGCTCTCCACTACGTCTCACCTTTCTTTCCTTATGACTGTGACTGTGAATGGAACATTAAGGCAGTGTGGCCTGACTACTGAGCGAGCAAGGAACCAAGGCTCCGTCCAGTATGTACGCCACACACCACACAGAGCCTCCCCTCTCCCATTCAACTCTCGACTTTTTTGCAATATTTATCTGACTGGACTCTCTTTGTTTGTTATGACATCTCCCTTCTGTCCTCCTCTCTTCCCAGCTTTTCAAGTGGGTGACGTCGAATTTATCAAAATTTAGACTGAGGAGAAGAAGAAGTAGAAAAGTGGAAGGGAAAAAAAAGAACCATGTCACAACACAAGAGAGACACAAACAGAGAGAGCACACGGGGAATTCTAATCCGCAGAGTCAGACACACACGTTTGGGTCTCTTCCACCGAGATATATTCCAGAGCGACCCTATTTACTATTTACAGCCAGACACAGTCCAGGGCCGGAACCGGATAATGCGGCCAGCGCATAGGCAGCCCCCGCTGCCTGAATTTTCAAACAATGTGTAAATGGAACATTGAGCACTTTTCAAAAATATGTAAAAAGAATATTGAGACTTTTCAAAAACATGCAAAATAAATTCTTTTGTACATTTCAAAAACATGGAAAGAAAACATTTTCCACTTTTCTCAAAACATGTAAATAGAACATTGAGCACTTTTCTGAATCAAGTAAATGGAACATTTTGCACTTTTCTAAAACATGTAAATACAACATTTTGCTTTACCAAAGAAAACCATCAATAAAATCCGGTCAAAATGGTGGTTTTTGTATGGAAACAAATTCCTGCCTAAAACCAATTCCTTCGTCCGGCCCTGAGAGACACACACACACACACAACGACAATGTTTCATTCAAATCTCTATAACTTGTGATTGTCACAAAAATATACACATAGCAACGAAGGAGAGTCCTTGCTCACTCATCGTTCTCGTCTCATAAGCCGCGAGTGCGGATGTGGAAAGGCTTTTCCGCATCTTTCCTCGAGACCGAGAACCGAGATCGAGAACCGAGACCGAAACCAAGACCGAGACAGGATAATGACTAAAAAAAAGTATATCAAATGTATTCTGTGTATTTGTTTGAATGAAATAAAATGTGAAATACTTGTGGATCTCTGAGGTACAATATTTTCTTTTTGATTTTGATTTTGTTGTGTGTTCTTGGAGTGGAGTTGGGGAGGCTATTTAGGCATCTTTACGGATTTGATTCTGTACTGATGCTGTTGTTGGTGTTGTTGGAGGTCTGTGTCATTATTTGAGTTGACTAGAAACATATGAAGGACTCGAGACTAGCGACATTAATAAATGTTACACATGTGAATTGTGAATGAAGTGCTAGAAAAAGTTTTTACTTCCAACATTAAATTTGAACAAGATTCTTTTTCCATGGGCTGGAAGCTCATCCCATCCTTTTCTCCTCTGTGACCGTTTCAATTTCATTTCCTATTCATCGCATCTCATTGAGCATACAAAACATTTCTCTCTTTCTTTCAGACTGTCTCACAAAACGAGAACGATAACGACAACGACAACGACTCCGACTCCGACTCTGACTACGACCACGCTATGTTATACCGTCTCAAAACTCAAAGGAAAGCTCTCCACTCGTTCAAGAGGGTCTCCTATTCCACAACACAGTGAAAAATATGAAAAGTTTCAGTGTTTTTCTTCCATCTCCATATCCCCACAATCACATCAATGCCCATCACCATCACCGTCACCGTCACCGTCACCGTCACAGACACACAGACACACACTCATATCCATTTCATTCCTCAACAAATTTAAATCAACAAACATGATTTTTTTTTCTTCCCCTGTGAGTCCCCCGGTCGGTCCCCCGTATCATTCATCCTCATTATATTTCTGTAGATTCCTTGACATTACATTAATATGACATGAACTCCTCAAATTAATCAATTCTCATTTATTTCATTATTTCATTTCAAGCACCCCAACCACCATGTATGTCTGTCGTTTTTTTTTTCTCCCCTTTTTTCTTTTTTGCCAATGCCCATAATGCAATTCTATATCTCTATTCGGCTTGGGCCATTTCTATTCAATTCAAGATATAAATAAATAAATGTGCGAGGGAAATATTTATTATACTTTGAATACAAGTTCCATCAGGGCCGGACGATGGAATTGCTTTTAGGTAGGAATTTGTTTCCATACAAAAACCACAGTTTTGATTTTATTCATGGTTTTCTTTGGTAAAGAAAAATGTTGTATTTGCACGTTTTAGAAAAGTGCAAAATGTTCGATTTACCTGGTTCAGAAAAGTGCTCAATGTTCTATTTACATGTTTTGAGAAAAGTGGAAAATGTTTTATTTCCATGTTTTTGAAATGTACAAAAAAAATTATTTTGCATGTTTTTGAAAAGTCAAAATAATCTATTTACATATTTTTGAAAAGTGCAAAATGTTCCATTTACATGTTTTTTGAGAATTCAGGCAGCAAGGGCTGCCTGCGCTGGCCGCATTATCCGGCCCTGACTTCCATTCACTCTGTCTGTAGAATAGAGATCATTTAAATTGACTGACTGACTGTCTGGTACTGGTGAGTATCAAGAGTAACTTGTCTAGTCGCTACGTCATGAGCCGTGTAGAGATCTGCAGATTCTGAGATTGTTCACATGGTTAAAAATGAGGGTTAATTGGCAACGGTAACTGTGTAATGGTAACGGAAATTGCATAATTTCATTTCAATACATAATTATTATGACTATATTTTTTAATAATAATTAATTTATAGCTGCAATTAAAAAAAATATTACAAAGTGATTCGAGTTGAGGATTTTGCAATGCAACTTTTGAATATTTTTATAAAATGTGTTATCAGACTTGTACATCAAAGTTTACACTTGACGCATTTTTACGCACGTTCAACGTTCCGCATTTTTCAAGAATATGGTTTTTCGTTGGGATGTGGAATGTGGAATTTTTGAAGGAAATTCAATGCGTTACTGAATATATGTATATGGGAAAAGGGAACAGTGACGGAATTTATTACGAATAAACATTCACTATACAATTTAATTTATGTTTTTATGATTAATTTAATTTTTATTATGATGATGATTGTACGTGTCTGCTTTGCATGTTATATTTTCGTATTGAGAACGAGGACCGAAACCGATCCGATAGATTTACAGTCGTCTAATCTTTTGACATGCTATCAGATTCTTTATTCTTTTCAAAGATCAATTTATCAGATTCAGAGAAATAAAATGCTACGATTTTCATTTCGTTTTTGTAGCACTGTACATATATACGGAGGGGATGCCGCTGCCTATGTACCATGTTCAACACATTATGGTGAGATGAGATACTCATCTTATCTATGGGGCTGGTGGAAAAGGATCGGAAGAGATCAGCACAATAGAGTTCCTCATCTCTCACCTCTAATCCTAAGATTATATCATTACAAAAATTCTCAAATTCAAATATGACACGTACCTATATACGTATGACGTAGGGGTGAATCTCATTCTTTGAAATTTCAACTCTTAAAAATCCTAATCATAATAAATTCAATAATAATTCTCCATATCGTCTGTGAAGAACCAAAATGACCCATATCCATTTTTAGCTGAAAACAATATCAGCTATCTACAAAAATATTCAAATATGTCTTGAGAGCATTTAAATACATCACTTTGTACCTTTTCAGAAACACGGAGTTAGAACATTTTGCACCTTTTAAAAAGCATAGAATTAAAACATTTTGCACCTTTTAAAAAAACATGGAATTAGAAAATTTTGCACCTTTTCAGAAACATGGTATTAGAACATTTTGCACCTTTTCAGAAACATGAAAATAGAACATTTTACACTTTTCAAAAACTGCTAATTAACATTTTACGCATGTTTTTCATTTTGTTTTTATGACATAGCTCATTTTACTTCCAGCTTAATTTGGATATGGGTCATTTTGGTTCTTCACAGAGACGATATTTTAATTTCCAACCATTTCTTCTTCCCTATATCCTTTCAATGCAGTGTCCAATGGAAAATCTTTGAAATGTTTCAAAGTTTCAACTTGAACCAGTTTCAAGAGACAATGCAATCTCCCTTATAATCTAAATTTATATGAATAATTTGAAATTTCCTCCACTATCAATTAATTCCATCAGACTGATTTCCAGATTATCCTTTCACCAATTTTTTTTTAAATTCACATCACAATATCTTCCATCTATAACTTAAACTTAAGTGCACCAACTAAACAAATGTAAACATACAAATTAATGTACCTACCTATGTACGACGTGCGTACAAAAAAAATCTATGGATGCTTTGTATGAATATGAGATTTGAGAAGGAGAGGTGTGAGTCCACACATCCCCAAAATTATAGACGGACTATAGAAAAATCTGACACTGCTATGGCTATAAGGGCCCATCTCCATAATATTTTATTATGTTGACGCTTACACTGTGTATAGCATGAGCATGTGAAAACTTAAACAGTCGAGTCAAAGGAATTTCCCCGAAAAGAAAACGTTGATGTGACGAATGACGATGATGACATGTCACAATTATTTAAAAACAAATGTAATCTCTGCAAAATATTTGCAAATTGTCAATACATTGAAATGAAATGTGCGACTTTTAAATAAAGCAATTGTTCCATTTTGCATATAGCTGTATAAATACGAATAAGAAACAAAGATTATCAAGTGTGAGGTGCTGGGAATCTTAATAAGATCACAAGAAAAAAAAGCGTAGAGATTTCCAGGGCCGGATAATGCGGCCAGCGCAGGCAGCCCCCGCTGCTTGAATTTGTAAAAAACATGTAAATGGAACATTTTGCACTTTTCAAAAATATGTAAAAAGAATATTGAGAATTTTCAAAAACATGCAAAATAAATTTTGTGTACATTTCAAAAACATGGAAATAAAACATTTTCCAATTTTCTCGAAACATGTAAATAGAACGTTTTGCACTTTTCAAAAATATGTAAAAAGAATATTGAGACTTTTCAAAAACATGCAAAATAAATTTTTTGTACATTTCAAAAACATGGAAATAAAACATTTTCCAATTTTCTCGAAACATGTAAATAGAACCTTTTGCACTTTTCTGAATCGAGTAAAAAGAACATTTTGCACTTTTGTAAAACATGTAAATACAACATTTTGCTTTACCAAAGAAAATCATCAATAAAATCCGATCAAAATGGTGGTTTTCGTATATGGAAACAAATATTGCTGCCTAAAAACATTTCCTTCGTCCGGCCCTGGAGATTTCAAAATTATAGTGTTTGCTTTATTTAATAATTTAAACTTTTGCACTCATCCTTGTAATACTTGTTATGATACGATTATTGCATTAGCATCATTCTACTTTTACTCACTGTTATAACTCTGGAAGTATATATATCTTTACTATTATTGCGCTATATGTGCTACTCCTGTGTTCTGTGTTTCCCTTTGCGTTTCGTTTTCGTTACGTTTACGTGGTTTTTCCACTCATTGTCAGAGCCATTAGGAGCTCAAAAAGTACGCAATGGTAATATAATCTGTATCTGTACTATAAGACAATAACAGAATTAAGTAGTTACACTATATAGGTAGGTAGGTATAGGTACTATAGGCTGTCGGAAATATACGTGTGTGTGTGTGTGTGGCTGAACTAACTGAGCAATAATGGTTTCACGGAGCGTGAAATTGATGAAATCTGAACAGTAAATATCTTGCACTGTACATACATAGACAGACACAGAGTACAAATATTAGTCTAACATTCTTTCAAGAATAATATTGCAAAAATTTTTGTGTAAACTATGTAAACAGAGAGTGACTGTGTCAGTGTATATACCTAATTATAATTATGGGTTAAGTTTGGATTTGGATTTGGATTTGAGATTATGAGATGGCTGTAAAAATAAAAATACAAAGTGTTTTTTATTATGCACTCACCACAGACTACGACTGCAGATCGACGCAGAGTTGGGAGCAAAAGTATGTGATCTGTATGTACATGATGCGTGTTGGATTTGGATTTGGACTCTGATTTGGTTTCATATAATGACGTGATAAAGGATAATAAGGTATAAAGTGCAAGTGTTTCTTTGAGACAGAGAGATACGCGTTACGTTATACGTTTTGTGCGGTTCCGTTCTAATACTCCCCAAGACCTTCCACACTTTCCTACTTAAACTCAAACTTTATGTAATAATACTCGTAATAATAATAATTATTATTAGTATTGTTTAATTTTATCTCTACTTTGTAACTTAAACTGATTTAAATTATATAAAAAAAATATTATGTTTTGTTTTTGATGCAATCTCAAATTTTGCAAGGTTGCACTTTTCTTGTACCAAATGTCCCATTTTATTTCATACCTGTATATGCTTTTTTTTTTGTAATGTTAAATGTTATATTTGCCGAATTTGAATTAGAATTGGAATTGGAATTCAACTTGGACTTTGTTCTTATTCTTGGTGTGTTTGGTATGGTTCTAGTTGCTGAGTAATCGGAACAATGGCTACAAGTTCTTGCGTTGCCCCTGACTCTAAAAATTCACCATTAATTCACTCGCTCTCGCCTCGTTACTCGTTACCATTTACCTACCTACCTAGGTAGGTACTACCTACATTTCCATTATCTATCTCTACGCCTGTAATCATTTCAAGTTTTGTGTTGGGGTTTTTAACAAATTTTGGAAATTAGCTTATCTCACTACACATCTCTACTCTACTGTACTCTTTTATATGACGCAATTTAAGTGGTGTTTATTTCTTTTTGCAAAAATATATAAATTATATCACTATATAAAATTGCAAATTTTGCGGTTTTATACTTGGAGACTAGAATTGGCCAATTTTTGTGCAATTATTAGTATCTCATATTTACAAATTCTCTATAGGCTTATGTAGTATATAGGTATATAGCTCTGCGAAAATGATATAGATGTAAAAAAAATTTTGAATTGTAATATTTTCTTTGTGTGTATTTCGTGTTGGTATTCGTATTCGTATTCGTGCGGCAGTTACCTTTCAGCTACAAAAGCTCCCAAAGAAAAAAAAATATGACAGACAAAATTACAAAATGGCATGAGAATCTTATTGGGAATGGATTGAATCGATTGAAAAGAACAAATTACACGCGGGATTTCTATTGACAGAATTTTTGTTGTACTGCTCTGATGCTACTGGATTCTGGACTTGTGGATTCTGGATAAGGTTTGTAGTTTGTGTTAGTTCTTATTGGGTTTAGTGAAGACTTTAAAAGTAGCAGGAATGAAAATGACTCGTCATCTTGTGACAATTCATCATTGATCAGGAAATTCAGAGTCAAAAGTCTTTCCCCATATGTCATGTCCGCGAGACAAAATCCATGAGCGAAGAAAGAAAGTCCGTCGTAGGAAGTGACTGAAAGACGAAGAAGGAGGCACGGGCACGAGGGCCAAAAAAAAAGTAAAGTGAGAAATATTTTGGAGGCAAATCGATTTTTTGACAAAACAAACCTTTTTTTTTTCTCGTGTGCCTTCAATTTTGTATTGTCTTCAGATTTTGACTTTTGACTTTGAGTGAACTCTGCTGCACACATTTTATTTCTGTCGTTTAATATCATTGACTTTTTTGAGGTCTTAGATACACAAAATTGACAATTATGGAACACAAGTATTTGTTGTGTCATTCCTGTAATGTTTCGAGTAATTTATTAGAATTTGAGTTCCCTTCCTCAAAGATACATCAGACATCAGCATTCTTTTTCACTCTGATTCTGATTCGATTTGAAAAATTCCATTGTTCAATGTAATTGAAATGGATGAGGGAGTTTTACTTGTTGAACGGAATCCGTTCCGACAATACAATAACGAGAACGACAAGAAACATGCGGGGACGGTCGCGGTACCGATACCGCGCTTCTTCCATTTCCACCAGGGCCGGACGAAGGAATTGTTTTTAGGCAGGAATTTGTTTCCATACAAAAACCACCATTTTGATCGGATTTTATTGATGGTTTTCTTTGGTAAAGCAAAATGTTGTATTTACATGTTTTAGAGACGTGAAAAATGTTCTTTTTACTTGATTCGGAAAAGTGCAAAATGCTCTATTTACATGTTTTGAGAAAAGTGGAAAATGTTTTATTTCCATCTTTTTGAAATGTACAAAAAAATTTAATTTGCATGTTTTTGAAAAGTCTCAATATTTTTTTTTACATAATTTTAAAAAGTGCAAAATGTTCTATTTACATGTTTTTGGAAAATTCAGGAAGCGGGGGCTGCCTGCGCTCGCCTCATTATCCGGCCCTGATTTCCACACACACACACACAAATGCCACGGCAAACGGACGACAAACTTGATCCTCGTTCAAGTTCAAAAAATGATGATACTCTCTGAGAATATAAATTCCAGTTAGAATATCATGTCAAAGATGGGAAAAAACGAGGAAAGTGGTTCAACTTCCAAGTCTGGAGGATATACCTATAGGACCTAGGTGAATATCTGTAAGAGATAGTTTAAAAGGCTCTCAGATTTTTGGTAGATGTACATAGGGAAAAGCGTGTGTACAGTTTAGCTAGAGTCCACCGTGTCCTGTGTCTGTGTCCACAGTTCTACAGTTCTACAGTTCTACAGTGGGAGGTATAGATCTCGTTCAGGTTGTCGTTGTCGAGTTAAATGGAACAAAGTGGACTGTCGTTTGTTTGGATTTGGAGAGGAGAAGTCAAGTCTGTTCCAGGTGCGGAAATGCTACAGAACGATAAATCAAAGGGAACACAATCTATCTCACATATCTCATCATGACAAAACTATACGAAAACTATACAACCAGGACCAGTACCAGGACCCGTGGATTTCTTTCTAACGTACCTACCTAGGTAAGTTCATCCCTTGACAGGAGAGATCTGTACCAAATGAAATGCGACTCACGCACTTTAACATCAAATCAACATTAGCATTTACATGGGCCACATCCCAAACTTCATTCTACAGTAGATTCTAGAGCGTCCGTCTACTCATATATCCCTATGTATTACATTTCTACGATATACATCCCTCAAAAAAAAATCCAAATACTTGAGGAGAGAGTGTAGAGAGATCCCGAGAATTTATCGGTTTTCCGTATCTATCTCGCTTTGTCAAGACTCAAGAACTCAAGACGCAGGACTCTAGTCCACACATCATTCAGCTATACCACTACCACCCAGAAAAAAAATCAAAGAATCACTCGCTACAAAACTCTCGTAGTCCATCCTCCGATGCCGATCCCGATCCCGATCCGACTCGGTGACAGATCCGTCGGAGTCAAAAAGAAAAAAATATCGGGGGCTCACACAGTAGGCAGAAATAATTACAAAATAAAAATTTGCCCAGTGACAAAAGATGAAGAAAAAGAATTAAAATCCACAGGATTTCTTGTGCCGCACACGGGGAGAAGTGAACAAAGCGGAGTGCGATCGAGTGAGTAGTGTAGGTAGGTATTTTACAAGTAGATAGGTAGTAGGCATTAAAAAAGTGACTTGACTGTAAAGGCTTTTGCTTACCTTTGAGAAGGAATTCTGTTTGTGGATTATGGAGAAAAGTTCCGGGTAACAAACTCAAAAACTAGCGGCGTTTTTTAATATTTTGATTGTAATATCGTATTTTTGTTTTTTGTTTGAATAGTTTGTTGTAGAACGTTGATTGTAGTGCGAAAGCGATGCGATTGTTTTTTTTTTTAAAGAATTTATTTCGATTTAAAAATAAAGGGTTGGGAGCACAGAATTGAAAGGAGATATGAACTGGACTTTTGGACTGTGACTGGGAATAATGAGTTATTATTGGTAGTGTAATTATTATTAATGTGTGTCGAGAACATTATTCAATTCAGAATCCAAATTGATTTTTTGATTTGACTGTAGACTGTAGAAACGTGTAGACACTTTTAAAAATTTTTCTTTGGTGTTTTTACATTGGGATGAGATTCTCCTTTTTTCCTTTATGTATGAATGATCAACACATGCACTGCACAGCAGAGTCTGAGTGACTTCTTAGTCAATTCAAAGGGATGAGCTCAGAATAAAGAGGTAATCATATTTCCACACTGCTCTCCTTTATCAGTATCAGTAGCCTGATCCCATTTAACCACGTGCTTTTCTCAACTTTGCTTTTCCCTTCCTATTGTTCTGTATATAGTTTTCCTTATATATTTCCAGTTTCCAGAATTATGACACAATTTTCTAGAAAAATTTCACACAGATATTTTTATAAAAAAAAATTATTATTCCCAGAGATTTTCAAAGTCACTTAGTCACAATAATGGATTTGTTTGTCAATAAAAACAAAGCAATTTGTATTTATCAGATTTTTCACACTGGCAGAATTCACAGTTCAAAAGTCGAGAGATATTTGTAGTAAATTGATTATTAGTAAATCCATTGAGGGTTGGAAACTGAATTAATAATTTATTAAATCAAATAATATATCCACAGTATAGAAACTTGACTGGCTTTATTACATTGAGCGAGTCTATTAGTATGCGTGCGGCTCCGTCTCTACGTCTATTTTTTTTTTGTCTCAAGTATGTAAGCTTGTAGATTTGAAATCACAGTAGTAAACAATCAAATTCTGAGAACTCACTGATTTGTCTTAAATATGGAACTTGGTAGTACAATGAAGGAGTCGTTTAAAATCGCGTGTGCTAATTATTGTTATGCTCAGTCTGCGGTTTCCGATAATTTGAGTGATGATCTGGATTCTGGATTAGAAAAGACTCGATTTGTTTATGTTGAGTTATTTCCAGAGTTTTTGGAAGAAATAAGTTTTTTTCGGTGTAAGTGCGCTGTCTCAAAAAAAAAAATCAAAATCAAATAAAAAAAATCACTGAACTGAGGATGAGAGTTGGAAGTGGAGAACTAACAAGACTTGCTATTAATTCCCTGTCACACAATGAAATTCAAGTCTTAGAAAATCTGAGACTGTGTTAAGATTGCGGATTATTATGGATGAGGTAGCTGCTCTGGGTTTTCCTTCCTTCCAGCCTCTCAATGAGGAAAGTGTTCAAAATCTCGAGATAGATTCCGATTCCAAAACGGTAGTACTCGTTCCTGGATTTTTTGGGTTTTTGTTTGTTGTTGGTGGTGGTGGTAGTAGTGGTATAGTAGTACTGGTGGTGGTGAGGTGCGTAGGGTATGGTAACGTGTGTAGAAATGATGAGGATCCTTTCGACGTAGTCCCGATCTGCCACAAAGTATCTCAAGCCAAGTCCGACTCGGAAATGACACAGAGGCAAAGGTACGAAGAAATTAATCTACAGGTAGTATTTACGTGGGGAGAGTTGTTCCAAGCAACCCTCACACAACTTTTCAACCCCCTATACGTGCTACACAGAGAGAGAGAGATACGGAGCTGAGATGATAGAGCCACTCACTCAGCTGGGCCTATGGGCTACACAGTGCATACAGCAGAAATGCCCCTCTACGCTACACACACATCTTGCCTCAGCCAAGGCTCTCCTATAGCCTATAGTAATTATACATGTAATGAGCTCCTCGTCCTATACTCAGGATCAGATGAACTGTAAGGCATCGGCATCGGAACGTGAGGAGATCTCTCCCTGCAGTCTCCATCTCCATCTCCATCCATATCCCATATAGCCACTCTCAGAATCAGAATTAGCTGCTACAAGATATATGTAGAACGTAGACTTGTAGACACTAGACGTAGACGGGGAAGGAAACGGTGGGATATGGAAAAACTGCCCTGCAGTCTGCAGTCTACAAGCAATCTCCTCTCTTTTCAGGGCCGGATAATGCGGCCAGTGCAGGCAGCCCCCGCTCTCTGAACTTCCAAAAAACTTGTAAATGGAACATTTTGCACTTTTCAAAAATATGTAAAAAGAATATTGAGACTTTTCAAAAAACGTGCAAATAAAATTTTTTGTACATTTAAAAAACACGTAAATAAAACATTTTCCACTTTTCTCAAAACATGTAAATAGAACATTAAGCACTTTTCTGAATCAAGTAAATCGAACATTTTGCACTTTTCTAAAACATGTAAATATAACATTTTGCTTTACCAAAGAAAACCATCAATAAAATCCGATCAAAATGGTGGTTTTTGCATGGAAACAAATTGCTACCTAAAACCAATTCCTTCGTCCGGCCCTGCTTTTTACACACAGAAACACTATTGCCTCCACCGTCCTGCATCATCTCATCTGTATTAATCTTGGGCTCAACTTGAACCATAGGACTACTACGCTCATATACATATCCAGCCCGCCTTGTGATTCGTGATATATAGTGGATTGACTGGACCTTAAGGTATCCATCTCATCCCCTTTTAATCTCGTATCTCATGCCACAATGACTATACGGCTTCCACGTTCGACTGTCCACTGACGACTACTGCATAGCCGTTGTGGTAATAATAATTTGTAATTGTTTTTTATTGACTACCTTCCCCTTTAAAGCGTTCAACGCATCTTCCTTCCTTCCTTCCGTTACCTCCCTCCTATGCTTATATAGAAAATGACTCTGTAGACGCTTTGTATTACGCAATACATATACACATAATAATCATATGCGAAGATGGACTGGGCTGCTTTGAGGTGAACAGCACCAGTACGAGCCTATCTTTACATTTAATTCGAATTCGAGTCCAACTCATCTGCTCTGTTCTGTGCATGGTGCTGAGTGCTGAGCGTGTGGAGTATCTGAGTGAGTACAGACGAACTACGAGAAGAGGTTACGTTATTACGACGACGACGAAGACACTTGTTAATTTACAATCGCAAATTTTATTAGTAAACATTTTTTATGCGAATCAATGGCGCGTGTGGCCATACAGCCATGTCATGGAGAGCTACGCATAATGTGAAATGTACAGCTCCAACCACAACCACCTCCGTATCCGTAGGACACCGTATGACTATATGGGGTAAATGCAAATCCCAATGAAGCATTTCCGTTACTTTGTTTTTTTTTCTGCATGTGTAGGTACGGCGAGAGTCAGAACCAGAACCAGAACTCTATGGTCTGGATTAGCATGATTATTTTCTCATATAAATCCGAGTGCCGAGCCTTTTCAGTATTTGCCGCCTTTTCCCATACGAATCAATGTGAGATGTGGATTGACAAAATGGGTAAGTTGGAAGTTTTTTTGGTGTGTGTGTGTATCTTGTATATCGTCAGTGAAGAACCAAAAAGACCCATATCCATTTTTAGCAAAACACAATATCAACTATCTATCTACAAAAATATTCAATTATATCTTGAAAGCACTTGAATAGAATATTTTACACGATTCAAACACATTAAATTAAAACATTTTGCACTTTTCAAAAATGCGTAAATATCACATTTTGCACCTTTTCGAAAACATGGAATTACAACATTTTGCACCTTTTTGAAAACATGGAATTAGAACATTTTGCACCTTTTCAAAAACATGGAATTAGAACATTTTGCACCTTTTCGAAAACATGGAATTAGAACATTTTGCACCTTTTCAAAAACATGGAATTAGAACATTTTGCACCTTTTCAAAAACATGGAATTAGAACATTTTACACCTTTTCGAAAACATGGAATTAGAACATTTTGCACCTTTTTGAAAACAAAGAATTTGGACATTTTACACTTTTCAAAAACTCTTTATGTTAACATTAAACGCATGTTTCTCATTTCGTTTTTATGACATAGCTCATTTTGATTGTAGCTTACATTAGATATGGGTCATTTTGGTTCTTCACTTACGATATTTTGTTGAATTGAGGTCCACTTGGATTTATACGGATTTTGACCCTACTCATGTACTGTGTGGACAGGGGAGAGAGGAGAGGCTTTGTTTTGTGGATGTGTGTGTGGTGGTCGTGTGTTTGTTGAATAGTTCAAGTTGTTGTTTTGCGAGAGAGTGATGCGATGCGCCATGTCAATGATGGCACACGACCTTATATGGTCACTTGATGCGCTCTACGATTCTTCATGGCTGATTTGGTGGAAATAAAGTCAAATAAAATTCCAACATCTCTCGTTCTCGTCCTCTCCTCTCCTCTCCCTCCCCTCCTCTGCTCTCGTTCTGATCCTCTCATCTCACTGGAAGCTTAGGTGCGTATAAAATATACATATAATTACAAAGTCTCCCCCTCTCCACGTCTCCACAAGTACAACTCTCCAACTCCAATCCAACGGGCCTGTCTGCTCATCTCTGAGGACAGACAGGACGAGAGAAGATAACATTTAATGGCAGATGGGAAAACGATTTGGGATTTTTTTTTTATTTCCCTCAAGATCTAGTTTTATTTGCATTTTGCATGGAGAGTATACTATGTAGAATGGAGGCTGACATAACTTTGGATGGCCATCGCTATTAGTATTGGTATTGGTATTGGCGATTGGGAATTGGCATTTGGAATTTGGACGCTGTGGAATTTTAGAGAATCCACCATCCAAATGGAGATATTGATGGGAAAAGATGATGTGGATTGTTGTGGATGATGTGAAGGTGAGGATGTGTGGGACTGGATCCAAAAAAGATACTGAAATTGATATTGATGTGTCTGATGAGCCAATTATCTCTCTCGCCCTCCCTTCCCCTTCCCCTCACTCTCCTCGCAGGGCAGGAGCAGCATGATGAGCTGCGGGAAGGAACTGCGGGACTGGGTCTGGGTGGAATGGAAAAGGTGACGAAATGCTTTCTAATCGTTTTGATGGGAGGACCACAAAGTGTAGATTTTAGATGGGAATCAGTTTCTTCTTTTTTTTTGTGCATAATTACAGAGAGTGTGTCTGGCAAAGTGTAGGAAGGATGGCAGAGCTGGAACGTGTCGTTTAGTTTTAATTGCTCTCCCTCCTCCCAGTGCAGTGCCGGACGAAGGAATTGATTTTAGGCAGCAATTTGTTTCCACACAAAAACCACCATTTTGATCGGATTTTATTGATGGTTTTCTTTGGTTGAGCAAAATGTTGTATTTACATGTTTTAGAAAAGTGCAAAATGTTCGATTTACTTGATTCAGAAAAGTGCAAAATATTCTATTTCCATGTTTTGAGAAAAGTGGAAAATGTTTTATTTCCATGTTTTTGAAATGTACAAAAAAATTTATTTGCATGTTTTTGAAAAGTCTCAATATTCTTTTTACATATTTTTGAAAAGTGCAAAATGTTCCATTTACATGTTTTGAGAAAATTCAGGCAGCGCTTGCCGCATTATCCGGATCCGGATCCGGCCCTGCCTCCTTTATCCCCCCTCATCTCAACCCTTTGGCTTTGGCTCACTCATCTCGCATAGATAATTTGAATGAGAATGAGTGAATAAATTGGCCTTTGAGGAATCAATAAAGTAATAAATGGAGATACGGATCGGGAATCTTTTTTTTTTTGCTCAGAATCGCAGTCTCAGTGACTGACTACTGACTCGGGAGTAGGAGTCGAGTTGCAGAGGTGGATTGTTGTGAGGGGCAGGAAGAAAGGAGAGAAGAAGGACATGGACGACGACAAGGAAACAATGTGGAAGTTTCTATGAGGGAAGATGCGTGTGTGTGTGTGTGTTGGGTTTAATGGTGATGGTGTAATTTAAATGGTGTGCGGTGTGTGCGTCAGGTCGGTGGGTGAGAGAATTGGAATGCGGAGTAAGTAGATAATCCTCAAGTTAATTCGACAGACGAGAGAAATGAAAACGACTCCGTTGTCTCAGCTGTCAGCCTGTGTATTGTGGATGCGGAGCGAGGAGAAGAATTAAGAAGAGGACGGAGCGAGTGTTACAGATCTGCCAAGTAATCCATCCATCTCTCTCGCTCCCTTCCTTCCTTCACTCACTCACAACATCTCCACGAGAGCTGAGCATCAGTCCAGTCGTCGTCCTGGTCGTCGTCGTCCTCGTCGTCCTCAGGGCCGGATAATGCGGCCAGCGCAGGCAGCCCTCGCTGCTTGAATTTTCTCAAAACGTGTAAATGGAACATTTTGCACTTTTCAAAAATGCGTAAAAAGAATATTTTGAATTTTCAAAAACATGCAAAATAAATTTTTTTGTACATTTCAGAAACACGGAAATAAAACATTTTCCACTTTTCTCAAAACATTGAAATAGAATATTTTGCACCTTTCTGAATCAAGTAAAAAGAACATTTTGCACTTTTATAAAACATGTAAATACAACATTTTGCTACATTTCAGAAACATGGAAATAAAACATTTTCCACTTTTCTCAAAACATGTAAATAGAACATTGAGCACTTTTCTGAATCAAGTAAATCGAACATTTTCCACTTTTCTAAAAACATGCAAATACAACATTTTGCTTTACCAAAGAAAATCATCAATAAAATCCGATCAAAATGGTGGTTTTTCCATGGAAACAAATTGCTGCCCACAAGCAATTCCTTCATCCGGCCCTGGTCGTCCTCGTCCATAATTATTATATCAGTATGCAGATTGAGCCTCACTCGTCAGAGTGAGAGTGAGATTCAGTGGGACGATTAGAGGAGCTCACAAAAGCTACGCGAATCTCCACATTGTAGAAATTCATAATAATCCAGTTGCATAGGTGAATCTCTGTATAATCCACAAGTGCGAAAGCCAGAGCAACAAAGTCAATCTTCTTCTTTTAATTCTACTACTACTTCTGCAGTAGTGTCTCGTCTTAAGAAGTTCATCTCATCTCTTTGGCTTTGGCTTCGGCTTGGACTTGGGCTTGGGCAGCAGTCGTATTGGAATTTGAATAGGAATTTTGGGAATGAATCTGGATGCTATTGAGTGGATGCTCGAGATGATGAAGATGATACTATCACTCTCGTCATTACTGTCATCAAAAAAATATGAGAAATTAAAGGAGTGTGAAAGAAGAGTGACATTCCCCGTCTCCGTCGTCGTTGTCGTCTTCGTCTCCGCGTCTTGGCCGCCCTACATTGAGTAGTAGTAGTGAGGAGCAGTACATATGCTGATTTGTACAGGTATGTACATGTGTACATAGCTACCTCACGCTCACGCTTACGCGTCCCCCAGATTTATTCGAACGATTTGTGTGAAATGATCAAATGATGCTCTTACATGGCATCTAGACTCAATTATCTCCTCTCATCGTCGTCGCAGTCTCATCCGCCGTTTACTTTGTCACTGTGTGGAGAGTGGATGAGGGAGGGAGGGAGGGAGAGGGAGAGGCGGGGGAGAGGAGACGTGATCTTTGGTCGTGGAAGTGGAAGGCCGTTCAACGAGGGAAGATTCACAACATCAACATGAGAACCACTTCGCACTCCATCACATCTCATCTTCATGTCTCCAGTCTCCATCCATCTCATTGAGTTACCTGAAGGAACTGAAGCAAACTCTCTCTCCCTTTATCACTGTTCGAAGCATTTGCTGTATTAATTCTCTCGTCCCGCTACGCATCATTTGATTTGACTTGAGCAGATCTCTGGCCATAGGTTGACGTTGGCAGTGGCGCAAGTGGGCCGTTAATGTTAATCGCCTCAGCTGTCCATCTCTGCAGAAGCTGCAGAGCGCTTATGTAAGCGTGTCACTCAGGCAGCAGAGGAACATTTCGTCTGTGAAGAACCAAAATGACCCATATCCATTTGTAGCGAAAAACAATATCCGCTATCTACAAAAATATTGAAGCATGTCTTGAAAGCTTGTCAATAGAAAATTTTGCACTTTTCAAAACTATGGAATTAGAACATTTTGCACCTTTTCAAAAACATGGAATTAGAACATTTTGCACCTTTTCAAAACTATGGAATTAGAACATTTTGCACCTTTTCAAAACTATGGAATTAGAACATTTTGCACCTTTTCAAAAACATGAAATTAGAACATTTTGCACCTTTTCAAAACTACGGAATTAGAACATTTTGCACCTTTTCAAAACTACGGAATTAGAACATTTTGTACCTTTTCAAAACTATGGAATAAGAAAATTTTGCACCTTTTCAAAACTACGGAATTAGAACATTTTGCACCTTTTCAAAACTATGGAATAAGAAAATTTTGCACCTTTTCAAAAACATGGAATTAGAACATTTTGCACCTTTTCAAAAACATGAAATTAGAACATTTTGCACCTTTTCAAAAACATGAAATTAGAAATCTTTTCACCTTTTCACAAACATGAAAATAACACATTTTACGTTTTTCAAAATCTCCTAATTAACATTTGAAGCATGTTTCTCATTTTGATTCTAGCTTAAATTGGATATGGGTCATTTTGGTTCTTCACAGACGACATGAGCAATGTCCAAAAGAATGTGTAGCATGAATATGTATCAGTTTCATTGAGTGAAGATGAGCCTATGAAATAAATACGAGAGAGTGCATATTGGCGAGAGATGATGGAGATAGAACCAGAACCAGATTGACTCGACCACAAGATCCCATTTCCTCTTCTCGTCTTCCTCTTTCCTCTTGTTGTTTACCATGCGACGGGATGGATGAGATGACGTCCCTACTTACGTAGGATAATGAGTCTCTCTCTCTCACTTGGATAAATTACTAAATAGTCTCTCAAATATTGTTAAATGGTAATGACTACGAACGATGATGCTGCTGATGCTCTGCCAGGTTTGCCTTCGCTCAATTCATTCAATTCAATTCTCACTCAAATCTTGAGTCAATTGGTCAATTCCAATTCTCAGTGAGTCTACACTGGAAAAAGAAGAGGATCACATTGTGGGGAAGCAGGGCCGGATAATGCGGCCAGCGCGCTCCTCATTTTTCTCAAAACATGTAAATGGAACATTTTGCATGTAAGAAGAATATTTTAACTTTTCATAAACATGCAAAATAAATTTTATTGCACATTTCAAAAACATGGAAATAAAACATTTTCCAATTTTCTCAAAACACGTAAATAAAACATTTTGCACTTTTCAAAAATATGTAAAAAGAATATTGAGACTTTTTAAAAACATGCAAATAAACTATTTTTGCACATTTTAAAAAATGCAAAATAAAACGTTTTGTACATTTCAAATATATGGAAATCAAACATTTTCCACTTTTCTGAATCAAGTAAAAAGAACATTTTGCACTTTTGTAAAACATGCAAATAAATGTTTTTGCACATTTAAAAAACATGCAAATAAATTTTTTTGTACATTTCAAAAACATGGAAATAAAACATTTTCCACTTTTCTAAAACATGTAAATAGAACATTGAGCGCTTTTCTGAATCAAGTAAAAAGAACATTTTGCACTTTTCTAAAACATGTAAATACAACATTTTGCTTCACCAAAGAAAACCATCAATAAAATCCGATCAAAATAATGGTTTTTGTATGGAAACAAATTCCTGCCTAAAACCAATTCTTTAGTCCGGCCCTGTGGGGAAGATGAGGAAAGGAAGGGAAATTTTTGATTCCCTTTCCTTCACTTTATACTTTTAATCTTTATGTTTATTATCATTATCCTTCTTTTCCTTTGGCTTTGGCTTTGGCTTTTTTCTTCTATTTGGCATTTAGCAATAATTATCTTGTCTTTTTTTGTGTGCAAAAATTCTCTGTTTCTTTCTTATACTTGTAAATTATATTGGGAGATTTTTTGTGTGCGTTATATAGGCATTATGCATTATTACACATGTAGGCATTATTTAAGTAGGTAGGCTCGTCTTCGTTGTCGTTTGTCGCTCGCGTGTGCATCTTTTGAAGGCCTAACAATTAATGTATTTACATTTAATTTGATTTCATTGACACAGGGGAAGACGAGTCGTGGGGTGGGGTGAAGCATGTTGAGAAGATTGGTCATATATTTTGAAATTATATCGTTTTAGTAGTTGGTCTTTTTATCTATCTCTCTCAACTGCTTTAGTTTAAGTTACTTTACATGGTCATATTGAATTGGAATGGTTTGGTTTGGTTATCATTATTTAAATGGCATTTATTTAGTCATCCTCAGCACATCTTCTTTTTTTTTATCTCGATCGTTGTTTGTTTGTCTTATTGTGTAGTTTTTGTAGTTGTTTGAGAAGATCCATTCCACCTTTTTTTTCTTATTCTTCTTCTTCGTCAATTGCAACTTTTGCCTCGCGTCATCCCTTTGGTTTGATTTGATTTACTTTACTTTGCGTTAATTTCCATTGCGTTTATTGGTATAGGCATCGGTGATTGTTGACGGTACTCTCGTCTATGTACATTTTGCCATTTGCTAAATATTATTGCGTCCTCGACTTCGACTTGGACTTGACTTGCTCTCCCTCGCCTCGTCTCCGCGTCATTTCTTTTGCGCTTCTTGTCTTGTCATCTTCTTGAGAGGAGATTGAAGAAGATTCCATTGGAGCTTTGCTTTTTAGTTGGTAGTGTGCGATAGATCGAGTGTCCACATTTTTGCAACGTATTTATTGGATTGTTGTTGTTTTGGTGTGTTTTTGTATTATTACCCCTATGCCGCCGCTGCTCTATACTCTGGCATTTTTTGACTTTCTTGATATTTGACTTGTTGAGAAAATTTGGAATGGATATTGATATGGTTCTATTGTAATGTATGTGGACATAACGTCTGTGAAGAACCAAAATGACCCATATCCATTTTTAGCTAAAAATAATCTCAACTATCTACAAAAATATTCAAATATGTCTTGAAAGCGTTTAGATAGAACACTTTGCACTTTTCAAAAATATGTAAATAGAACATTTTACACTTTTCAAACACATGGAATTAGAACAATTTCCACCTTTTCCCAAACATGGAATTAGAACATTTTGCACATTTTCATACAGATGGAATTAGAACATTTTGCACCTTTTGGAAAACATGGAATTAGAACATTTTGCACCTTTTCGAAAACATTGAATTATAAAATTTTGCACCTTTTCGAAAACATGGAATTGGAACATTTTGCACCTTTTCGAAAACATTGAATTATAAAATTTTGCACCTTTTCGAAAACATGGAATTGGAACATTTTACACTTTTTAAAAACTCGTAATTAACATAATTTGACGCATGTTTCTCTTTTTGTTCTTATGACATAGCTCATTTTGACTCTAGCTTATATTGTACATGGGTCATTTTGGTTCTTCACAGAGGATGATATGGATGTGGATGTCGCAGCGTATGTACGGACGTGTGATGTTTGGATGTGTGTCTGTCTCGCGATGTGATGGTGACGCGGACGAAGAAGACGACTTTGAGGTGTAACGTCCGTTGAGTGAGATGGAGATGAAGATGAAGAAGACTTGT
Organism: Dicyrtomina minuta; assembly: GCA_949802685.1. NCBI lineage: Eukaryota > Metazoa > Arthropoda > Collembola > Symphypleona > Dicyrtomidae > Dicyrtomina > Dicyrtomina minuta. Next base: position 63,047,426 of record OX461812.1, read on the forward strand.
GTGGAATTGGATTGGAATGAAGTGCTGGTCTGGTTGTAGTTGAACATGATCATATTTTATTATAATCTAAAATGTCTCTTACAGTTACACACAGCACACTCTCCTCTCCCTCCCCTCCTCGCCCATCTCCTCGCCCCTCGCAACTCTCTCCTTTTTCTGCAGAGACACAGACTATACGACTACGAAGACGTTGACAACGCTGAAGCCTTCATCTCATTCTCGACGCTCCTTTTGATATCTTGCCGCAGAGATTTTTGTACATTTTACCCAAATGCAAATGTAATGTGGTTGTGTCTGTCGTTTGTCTGGAGTGGAGAAGTAGAATAGAAGAAGTAGAAGTAGACGTGTGTTCTTGGTAGTTTGGATGTTGTTACTTTATTAATGACGACGAGGAGAGTGAGGGCGCTGTAAGACATTAAAATAAAGACAAAATTCGTAAGCAGCGTTGGTAGTGCGAAGCGGTGCAGAGTGGTTTTCGTCCCTTGTCGTTGTCGTTGTCTTTCCCCATCCTTCCTCTGCGTTATTTATTTATTTAGTTTACTATCTTTATTTTATTTTCCGCTAACGGCCGCACACACACACCACACCACTCACTCGCTCTCTTCTTCTTCCCTTGTTCTGTAATTCTGAAAACGTAGAAATGTAAATTTTGAGTTGATGTTGTATTTAGGATTTATAGAGAGAATTTCTTTTTCTCTCCAACTCGAGTCTCACTCCATGAGATGCACTGCACTTGTGACTTGTGAGGATGGCATATGTTTTTTGAGAGGTTTGAGTGGTTTTGTTGGACGAGTGAAGTTCCCTTAATTTATTGTGTGTATTTAATGTTTGTCGACTCTTCTGTATGGGGAAATTAGTGAGGTCAAAAATGTGGTGTATATAGTTCGTCTGTTGTTGTGGATGACGCGGAGCACTCGCAGGGCCGGATCCGGATTTTGTGGCCAGCGCATAGGCAGCCCCCGCTGCTTGAATTTTCAAAAAATATGTGTAAATGGAACATTTTGCACTTTTTAAAAATATGTAAAAAGAATATTGAGACTTTTACAAAGCATGCAAATAAAAATTCTTTGTACATTTCAAAAACATGGAAATAAAACATTTTCCACTTTTCTCAAAACATTTAAATGGAACATTTTGCAATTTTCAAAAATACCTAAAAATAATATTTTGACTTTTCAAAAACATGCAAAATAAAAATTTGTGTACATTTCAAAAACATGGAAATAAAACATTTTCCACTTTTCTCAAAACATTTAAATGGAACATTTTGCAATTTTCAAAAATATTTAAAAAGAAAATTGGGACTTTTCAAAAACATGCAAATAAAAATATTTTGTACATTTCAAAAACATGGAAATAAAACATTTTCCACTTTTCTCAAAACATGTAAATAGAGCATTTTTGCACTTTTGTGAATCAAGTAAATCGAACATTTTGCACTTTTCTCAAACGTGTAAATACAACATTTTGCTTTACCAAAGAAAACCATCAACAAAATCCGATCAAAATGGTGGTTTTTGCATGGAAACAAATTGCTGCCTAAAACCAATTCCTTAGTCCGGCCCTGAGCACTCGGCAAGTAGTGTCTAGTGTGTGTGGCGGATTATGGGAAAGGACGAGGGAAAAGGGAATAGAAATGAGCTCTGATTTTCATACTCGACTCCTCACCTGCTTCCTCTCCTCCTGCACAGATTCCATGTTTCGCATTCCTTTGGCAGAGGCACAGAGCGAGGGATGTTTATGAGGCAGGAGTCCACATAACAATAATGGCCATATTAATAATGATCATATTAATAATGGATGCATGAATGAAGGGATGAATGAATGAGTGAGTAGTGAGTGAGCTGCCTGCCTGCCCATGGCTCATCTGCTCTGCTTCTGCTGCAGAAACTTGAGAAGCACATCAGAATCAGAGACAAGGAGGAGACTCAAACTGCGGGACTGGGACTGGGAAGACGAGGACGAGACGTGGCTGATGAGGCATTTGGAGGAAATGCAAAAAAAATAAAAAAAAGGCAAAAAAATATGTGTAATGGGCTGAAGGTGGACTGGAATAAAGTATTTGAATTTGGATCTTTTGTGCTTTGGATTTGCGAGTGAATAACTCAAAACGACACTGTTACCATTTCTCGGGCTGAATTTTAATGTCCATCAAATAGAATCTCTTCCCACTTTTTACACTTTTGTGCGCGCAGAGCGAGGAGACGACTCATCTCCTGTCTATCTGTCCTTCTCCTCCACTTTGCTCTGGTGATCTTTGCTGATTTGCATGATGAATGATCCAAGTTGAAATGTGAGTTGCTCAGTCAGTCATGTTCTTCCCTTCTTCTTTTGCTCCTCTCCATATCTTCCACTCTATATGCGTACAGAGTAGCTATACAAATTATGTACTTATTTGACTTTGCAGTGTAGCTAATCCCTGTGACTCTGACTCAGATTCATAACAATTATTTCCTAGCACCTCATCTCCTCATCATCTTCCCTGGCCCTGTCCTTAAGCCTCTTGTTCTAGCTCCAAATTCGACTATAGGAAACGCGTAGCGTCTTTGAAGAACCAAAATGGCCCATTTCCATTTGTAGCTAAAAACAATTTCTACTATCTACACAAATATTCAAATATGTCTTGAGAGCATTTGAATAGAACATTTTGCACTTTTAAAAAATATGTAAATAGAACATTTTACGCTTTTCAAAAACATGGAATTAGAATATTTTGCACCTTTTGAAAAACATGGAATTAGAATATTTTGCACCTTTTGAAAAACATGGAATTAGAACATTTTGCACCTTTTCAAAAACATGGAATTAGAACATTTTGCACCATTTCGAAAACATGGAATTAGAACATTTTACACTTTTCAAAAACGTGCAAATAGAACATTTTGCACCTTTTCAAAAACATGGAATTAGAACATTTTGCACCTTTTCAAAAACATGGAATTAGAACATTTTGCACCATTTCGAAAACATAGAAATAAAACATTTTGCACCTTTTCAAAAACATGAAATTAGAGCATTTTGCACCTTTTCAAAAACATGGAATTAAAACATTTTGCACCTTTTCAAAAACCTAGAATTAGAATATTTTGCACCTTTTCAATAACTCATAATTAACATTCTACGCATGTCTCTCATTTTGTTTTGATGACATATCTCATTTTAATTGTAGTTAAATTGGAAATGGGTCATTTTGGATCTTCACACACGGTATATACTTTCGAATGTGGACTGTGGAGAGGAGATGGTAGAGCAAAATGAATTGTGAATTTGATGAGGGAGACTGCGTGCGTGTTTCCAGATCCTCCGTTCCGTTCCGTGGACAACCAATAAGGGAGTGTAGCAGTGGGGAGTAGAGAGTGTGTGTGTGGAAATAAAGAAGGTGGAAATGTATGGAGGATGGAGATGTGGTGGTGGTGGTAGTGCCAGAAGAGTTGGTCCGTGATTACATAAAGTGCGTGAGGAGAGAGATGGACAGAGCTGCGGATATATTGGAGACATTGGAAGTTAAATGAAAATTACTTATGCAGAGGAAAGGCTCTAATTTTTATGCATCATTTCCATCTAATTACTCCTTGATTACCCTCAACTTTGATTCAGCTCGACTCAGCGTCAGTGTAACTTGACTCGCATCTTGCATCTTGGGCTTAGAAACTCAGGAAACTGGGAAGACCAAGACGAAGACAAAGACGAGCAAGTGGTGGAAAGCGATTCAGGGCCGGACGCCGGATAATGTGGCCAGCTCATAGGCAGCCCCCGCTGACTGAATTTTCAAAAAATGTGTAAATGGAACATTTTTCATTTTTCAAAATTATGTAAAAAAGAATATTGAGACTTTTCAAAAACATGCAAAATAAATTTTTTTGTACATTTCAAAAACAAGGCAATAAAACATTTTCCACTTTTCTCCAAACATGGAAATAAAACATTTTGCAGTTTTCAAAAGTATGTAAAAAAGAATATTGAGACTTTTCAAAAACATTCTAATAAATGTTTTTGTACATTTCAAAAACATGGAAATAAGACATTTTCCACTTTTCTCAAAACATGTAAATAGAACATTGAGCACTTTTGTGAATCAAGTAAAAAGAACATTTTGCACTTTTCAAAAACATGTAAATACAACATTTTGCTTTGCCAAAGAAAACCATCAATAAAATCCGATCAAAATGGTGGTTTTTGCATGCAAACAAATTGCTGCCTAAACCAATTCCTTCGTCCGGCCCTGGAAAGCTTGGTGGAAGGTAGTTGATAGTTTGATAGTAAGCGGAGAGGAGAGGAGAGTGAGATGGAGCGATGCCATGTGAGTGTGACAGGACCAATAAATAAATTCCTCAAAGTTCCATCTCCTCGCATCTCAGAGAAGCGTCTGTCCGGTTCTTCATCTCTTCGCCAACCAGCCAAACCATCCATCCATCCGTCCAACCAACCATCCAGATTAACATGCCTATTCCTATTACTATTACCACCACTGCCCCTATACTATGCACCTACATCCCTCAGCTCACTCACAGGATCGAGGAAAAGTAAAGCAAAACGGAGGCCTGAGCCCAAAATCAAAGCTACTCGCCATGCATTTCAATTCGGAATTTGTATCTACTTACACGCAGTATTAGGCAATTAAGGGAGTATTACGGATTAACCACCTCACGTTTTTTTTCTATCGATTTCTAACACACTAATCCATTCATGATAATGATAAAGTAATACAATACAGACTCCTCTCTCAGCCCATTGTCTTCCCTACTATCTACATATCGTCTGTGAAGAAACAAAATGACCCATTTTCATTTGTAGCTAAAAACAATATCAACCATCTACAAAATATTCAAATATGTCTTGAGAGCATTTAAATAGCACTTTTCAAAAACATGGAATTAGAACATTTTGCACCTTTTCAAAAAACATGTAATTAGAACATTTTACACTTTTCAAAAACATGGAAATAGAACATTTTGCACCTTTTCAAAAGCATGGAATTAGAACATTTTGCACCTTTTCAAAAACATGGAATTAGAATATTTTGCACCTTTTCAAAAACATGGAATTAGAATATTTTGCACCTTTTCAAAAACATAGAATTAGAACATTTTGCACCTTTTTAAAAACATGGAATTAGAACATTTTGCACCTTTCAAACACATGGAATTAGAACATTTTGCACCTTTTGGAAAACATGGAATTAGAACATTTTGCACCTTTTGGAAAAAATGGAATTAGAATATTTTGCACCTTTTGGAAAACATGGAATAAGAACAATTTGCACCTTTCAAAAACATGGAATTAGAACAATTTGCACCTTTCAAACACATGGAATTAGAACATTTTTCACCTTTTGGAAAACATGGAATTAGAACATTTTGCACCTTTTGGAAAACATGGAATTCGCTGCTCAGCAGCCTTGGAGTTCGGATGTTCTCATCGTTCTCCTTCTACCTGATCACCTCACCTTTTCCTTATAACCTTACTCATACACAACTGCTACTACAAGTTTCAGGCCCAGTGTTTTACACTGTGGCACCGCAAGAATAATGGATACCGAAAAATGTAGTGAAACTCTCTTTGGGATTATTTTAAAGAGTTTAATTGGAGCTACACAAATTGATTATCTTATTGCTCTGGAAAAAATTATATCACCCACTAAGATGGTGTCCTTTGGAAGGATGTCTCACAACTCCTTTGCTCTGTTCGTTGATTCTGAGGAAACACTGAATGAATTGGAACAACACCAGCATCTGTACGTAAACAATACCGCTGTTGAAATTAAAACCTATTCGCCGAATGTACAAACTGTATACATAAAAGGAGTTCCAAAGTTTCAAAATTATGAGTTCTTAGCGGACTTCCTGAAAAACTACGGCGAGATAATTGGTCCACTAAACAATCCGTATATCCGTACGGAACTACAACAATTCAAGCATCTGCTCACAAATGTATTCGTCGTAAGAATTCGATTTCACAAACACATTAAATCCATCCCTGCGTTTAAGTGGCTTGAAAAAGACGGTTACGTTTTTCAAGTTAAGATTGAATACGGAGCAAAAAAATGTTTTAATTGTGGTTCACGCAGTCATGAAGTTAAAATGTGCCCTACAAGCAACTCTGCTTTCCCAAAAATTACTACTGAAAAAGGTGACAAAATTGACACTAACAGCGAATCCGGAGCAACTGATGAATCTGGAGCTGAAAGTGAGTCCGAAAAGGACACCACTATGAATGTAGATGACTATCCCAAAGCTACTGAATCCTCAAGTGACACGAATAGCAGCACCAATACTGTAATTAACTTTCATGAAAAAAGCGAAGCCACACCAAAAGGAAAAACATTTAAAAAAAAGAAGCAAGAATTAAAACGTGTACCAAATAATCAAGAGCAAATAGTGAATCAACCTGGAGTGAAGCGTGACAGTAACCAACTATCCCCAGAGGTAGATGTTAGCAATAAAAACCCTGCAAAAGTTAGTACTCTGGAAAAAATGCTGAAGGACTCCTTCCGGTCGGAATGGGTGAGATTTGAATCAAAAGGACCCATTGATAATCGTGGTCTGTACGATTTTCTTTTAAAAATACTACCCTCAATCAAAAGCATTCCTACCCACGTCGCTCTTTACACCACAAATATGCCGGAATTTCGGAAAATGATCCTTAAAGTTGCAAATCATCTTAAACCGGAATATGTATCACTAAAAGACTGGATGGTCGAAGTAGCAGCTGAGCTTCCTACCAAAACAACTACAACATAAACAGGAACTACATGAAAATAGCTACTTGGAACTGCCAGGGTATGAAAAATAAATTAAAACAAAACAATTGTAAAAATCTACTATCTTTTTTAAATCTGGATGTATTATGCGTTCAAGAAACTAATATAAGCAATCTAGATTTATACCAACCCCTATTTACTGACTTTAATGTTATATGGAATGACTGTACACGTAGATTCAGTGGTACGGCGATATTCTATAAAAAGTCGCTTAACTTTATCTCATCTTCTATATTACTACCTGGAAAATCGCAATATTTCCAATTTGAATTTGATAGAAAAACCTATGGTCTGTATAACATACATATTGAGCATAACAATACATTGGCATCTAGACATTTAAATACCATCTCACAGCATATTAGGAATATATCTAATACAGTACCAATACTTGCTGGTGACTGGAATTGTGTACTTGATAGTAATGCTGATAGTATAAACAGAGTAGAAAGACGACAAGGAATATGTAAATTATTAAGTAATTTACTTATTTGCCATGGCCTTGTAGATACGTATCGAACATTGCATATACACAGTGCTCATTATACACATTTTTCGCCCTTGCCTGGCAATGCCAGTGCTAGACTTGATAGAATCTATATACCAAATTATGCTACAAAAACTTTAAGCGAAGCGACTATCGCCCCAGCTCCAAGTGACCACAGTATAATGATCATAGGTATACGCAATGAAACCACTCACAAAGGAAATAGTCGGCGGAGATTTAATAATGAACTTTTAGAGAATAAACAGTTTTGTAATAAAATTAAGCAATTACTTATAAGCTTCATTGAGAGATGCATGAATTTAAACAATTTGAAATACTTAAACAGCATATTAGAAATATAGCAATAACAATACAGCGGGATAAGTCCTTAAATAGAACCTTGGTAATTAATAAATCAATTGAATTACAAAAGCAATCAAAAAGCAGTGCTACCCACTCAGCACTGTCATCAAGATTTTTAGAATCCATGCATGAATTAATGCAAGAATCTAAATATGACTACAATGAATCCTTTAGACCAATCAAAAACTTTGGGGATCAACCTAGAATCTGTGATGTAGTTGAAGGGGATAGCATTGCTTCTAAATCAAAACATGTACGTGATTTTTTTTCCAATAAATTCAAAAGTGTACGTACAGACCTCAATTTAATGCCTAAACTATTAGTGAATCAGCGTAAACTAAACCCCACTGAAAACAAAAGAGTAGACTTTACCATGAACCTAGATCTTATCAATAATGCAATTAAAAGGCTTAAAAAAGGTTGTTCCCCAGGGCTGGATGGGTTAACAACTGAATTTTATCAAATGTTTGCTGCTGAACTGAGTGTGATCCTATTATGGATTTGGAACAAAAGCATAGCAGTAGGTACTTTACCATACTCAACTAGGTCTGGTCTAGTTACACTAATCTTCAAGGCCGGCGACCCAGCAAATCTTAGGAACTGGCGCCCTATTACCCTTAGTAATACCGATTATAAAATATATGCTATAATTTACAAGACTAAAATGTTATTAGTTCTAGACTCTATTATTGATATAGCACAAACATGTGGTCTCAAAGGCAGATCTATATTTCAAAATCATAACTTTATACGTCACAGCATAGGACATATTAAAGAAGGTGCACTAATATCGGTAGATCAAGAAGGGGCTTTTGACAACCAGGAACATGCATATGTGTTTACACTTCTTGAATGTCTACGATTTCCGAGTAGCTTTGTTAAAGCAATTAAGTTATTATATACTGATAGTGTCGGGCTAATTAATTTAGGCTCTTTTTGTACTGCACCATTTAAGTTTGAAAAAGGAGTCAAGCAAGGGGATCCTCTTGCCTGCTATCTTTATATTGTCTGTCTTCAACCATTTTTATCTTATCTTTCTTTCAAATTGCAAGGAATAGGTAAAAGCCCTTTTCATAATCATCCAAGTCAGTATCATGGGGATTATGCAGATGATATTTTAATAGGCGTATCAAATAAGGAACAGATTAAAATGGTTAAAAAATCTCTGAACTTATATGGAGCTTGCTCAGGTGCTCGTTTAAATGAATCCAAAACTAAGTGCTTATACTTAGGAACTTGGAAACTATTTACTGATACTCATATTCATGGGTTTACAGTTGTTAAGGATGGCCTTAAAATTCTTGGTATTTTTTATGGAACTGAGAGCTATGCTAAACAAAACTTCGATAATTGCCTGTCAAAAGTAAGTAGCAAAATGAAATACTATGATAGCATAGGTGTAACGAGTTTATTCACAAAGGCAGACCTATTAAATAAGTATATACTACCTGCTGTATGGTTTCTAATTAAAGCTGTCACCCCACCGGAAGCATTCTTTAGTACTCTAGATACACTTATTAGGAAGTTTATATGGCCAAAAGTCCCATGGACAAAACTTGATAAACTTTATCTTAGCATATGTAATGGAGGGCTAGGTATCAAGTCACCTAGAATTATGTTAGACTTGTTTAGAATACGAGACGCTGTAAACGTCATCAATAACGACTATAATTTTCTTAATCATAATTATTTTACTTTAGTTTACAATACTATAATGGGTAATGACCAAAATCTTTGCCTTGAACTTAGAAACATCATTTTAAAGTATAATATAAAAATTGTAAGCCTGCCAAAGCATATGTACAATGAGATACGCATCTCGTCCTGTCTTGTTAAATATAGTTCTAACTTTCCACAACTAAACTTATATGTATCACATTATCTACGGGAATATTGTGACTTTAATTTTGTAATAAATGATATAAATACAAGTGAATGTCCTACCTTTAGGTTAAGGCAATTAGACAAAGAAAGCAAAGAAATTGTTAATTTAATCAACTGCATGAATACTAATGTTTCGAATGGTAAAAAATTATGGCTTGATACGTGTTATAACCCTAAAGGTAGTATGTTTAGAATTACATATGTAAAACTGTCAAAAATGAGTTTTAATGCCCATAGTGGCTGTACCAATCTGTCTAATCTATCGTGTTCTAGTGTAAGCAATTTTGAGAAAGACAAAGTTTGGATGTTACACAATAATGCTATGTTAACAACTAGTAAAGCTCTGATTTTCAAAATCAGAAATAATGACTTATGTCCAAACTGCCTCTCTGTACATAATCGATCTCCCGACATAATGAAGTGTGTGCATTATGTTAAGAGCTGGATTAAAATTGTAAGCTTAGTATGCGCAGTTGACAACAATATAGAAGAATTATCTTTATCAGGATATAAAAATAAGCCGATTGCAAACTCTATTATCTATGTAGCAATAACAAACATATACAAGCACTTCATAAGATCTTTGAATGGTCATAGCGACCCAGTGGAAAATGTTACTAATAATATTAAAAATAGATTATTAGACATGTTCTGTACTTGTAAATCAAATAACAATCTATGTGAACTTATACAAAAACATCTTTAATTTTGAATCGTACATAGGTACTTTCTTTCATTCTCAAATGTAACACTCTTTCTCGTAAATAATAATTATTGTGTATGATTTGGTGTGAAAAATTTAAATATGATACCTAAATAAAAACTCATATGATAATCACCAAAAAAAAAACATGGAATTAGAACATTTTGCACCTTTTGGAAAACATGGAATTAGAACATTTTGCACCTTTTGGAAAACATGGAATTAGAACATTTTGCACCTTTTGGAAAACATGGAATTAGAAAATTTTGCATCTTTTCAAAAACATGGAATTAGAACTTTTTGCACCTTTTCGAAAACATGGAAATAAAACATTTTGCACCTTTGTAAAAACAAGGAATTAGAACATTTTGCACCTTTTCGAAAACATGGAATTAGATAGTGGATAATGTTTATAGCTAAAAATGGATATGGGTCATTTGGGTTCTTCACAGACGATATTATCAACAATTTGCCACTCTTCAAAGCCAATCTCCCAATCCTGCTCCAGCATTACCGACTCCAGCACAGCAGATGAAGAGCAATATTCCAGCCCTAGACACCACAGACCGATATGCAAATATTATCAATCATTTGCAGTTTAAATCAGGGGAGAGTTTAAAGGCGACCAAAATATTATGTACAGGTATAAAAAATGTAAAGGTGTTGAGAATAATAACGGAATAAATTCATGTCTGACAGAAACAATAAATTTTAATAATTTCTACGCACTCTCAATAAAAATAAAAATAAATTCCGCCGGGTGTCATATTATAGCATCTGGAATGTGGATAGATGATGTGGAATGGAGAGGCTCTATATTTGACAGGGACTGATAAATCAACGGGGAATAAAAGGGAAGATGATTTCTAGAGTGAAAATAGATTATGATTATAGTGAGAAATTTCCAAGCTACACAGATAACGTGGACTCCAGTGGGGGTCGTGGTCCTGCAAGGCTATATAGGTATACCTAGCATAGCAAGTTGAAACAATGATCATGATCCAGTTCAATAGGAAACTTACGACTTACAAGTCTCAATTTATAAACAATAAACGCGTCACAGGAGGAGTGCAATAACAATGTGTATTAGACTGTAGACAGAAATGAAGATTGGGTTAAAAAAATACATGGTGAAGATTCCCTCTGTCTGATTGATAGTACATAATAATAAAGTGGGGACTATATCGTCAGTGAAGAACCAAAATGACCCATATCCATTTTTACCTAAAAACAATATCCACTATCTACAAAAATATTGAGATATGTCTTGAAAGTGAAAGCATTAAAATAGAACATTTAACACTGTTCAAATACTTCTAAATAGAATATTTTCACACTTGAAAAACGTGTAAATGTAATATTTTGGACATCTTAAAAGCGTGTAAATAGAATATTTTAAGTATTTCAAAACCGTGTAAATGGAACATTTTGATCATTTCAAAAGCATGCAAATATAATATTTTGTCAATTTCAATTAAGTATAAATGGAATATTTTTGAAATTTCAAAAACATTTTGCACCTTTTCAAAAACATGAAATTAGTACATTTTACATTTTTCAAAAACATGGAACTAGAACATTTTACACCTTTTCGAAAACATGGAATTAGAACATTTTGTACCTTTTCAAAAACGTGTAAATAGAACATTTTACGTTTTTCAAAAACTCCTAATTAACATTTTACGCCTGTTTCTCACCTTATTTTTATGACATAGCTTATTTTGATTGTAGCTTAAATTGGATATGGGCCATTTTGGTTCTTCACACACGATGACGATATACACTTCCCAATCTTTTGAATTTGAAATGGGAATAAGGATTTAAGGGAAAAGGAAAAGGGAAGGCGGCAAGTTCAACGTTCAACTTTATTTGGGCAATAAATGACAAGAAGAAAAAGTCATATACAATTTTTTGGCGTGCGTCTTTTATGGTTTAAATCCTTTGTTCATGTGTCAGCTCAGCTCAGTGAGAGAATGACTAAAGAGGCTACACAACACAACAGTTCCAAGGCTCTCATCCTTTCCCTTTTAATTTTCAGAATAGAACATAATATAAAATTTTCTTGATAATAATTCGGACCAGGCCAGTGGACGAGATCGCCGGCATACGGCGGCAACCGGTTCCCTACCCCAGGCAGTCCCCTTAAACTACCTTACTTCATCCACAAACTACACTTCAATTCATTCAATACTATTTCAAATATTAATCCACATTATTTGAACGGTGCGCAGGGGAAATCAAAATGAAATCAAAATCAAACAAAGTGAGAAATCTTTTTGTAGAAAAGGAAAAAAAAATATGAGGATGAGGTTCAAATCAGGGTCAGCGTATAATTTAACAGCACCAACACCAGTACCAGTACCAGTACCAGGGCCGGACGAAGGAATTGCTTTTCGGCAGCAATTTGTTTCCATACAAAAAACACCATTTTGATTTTATTGATGGTTTCCTTTGGTAAAGCAAAATGTTGTATTTACATGTTTTAGAAAAGTGCAAAATGTTCTTTTTACTTGATTCAGAAAAGTGCTAAATGTTCTATTCACATGTTTTGAGAAAAGTGGAAAATGTTTTATTTCCATGTTTTTGAAATGTGGAAAAAAATTTATTTGCATGTTTTTGAAAAGTCTCAATATTCTTTTTACATGTTTTTGGAAAACTGCAAAATGTCCCATTTACATGTTTTAGAAAAGTACACAATGTTCTTTTTACTTGATTCAGAAAAGTGCTAAATGTTCTATTCACATGTTTTGAGAAAAGTGGAAAATGTTTTATTTCCATGTTTTTAAAATGTGGAAAAAAATTTATTTGCATGTTTTTGAAAAGTCTCAATATATTCTTTTTACATATTTTTGAAAAGTGCAAAATGTTCCATTTACACGTTTTGCCTGCACTGGCTGCATTATCCGGCCCTGACCAGTATCAGTACCAGTACCAGCCATTCGAGCGTCTGGACTGGAGTCTGAAAAAAAAACCTTGGCCTCACGGCACGACTAACTGGAAGACGTACCTACCTAAACTAAGCTACATAGACTCTGTGTCATTTCCAAGATGAGCATTACCCAACTGACCAACTTAGACAGAGACTGTGATGAGTAGAAGAAAAAAAAACCCTGAAAGATTTGAAGAATTGCGTTATATCTCTTCCCCTCTCGGTCCTCGGTTGCGTTTCCGTTGCCCCACACTCAATCTTCACACTGCACCAACGAAAACGACAACGACCAACATTAACTATTCCAAGCATGTTCAATTAATACGTAAGCGCTTTGGGAGATTCTAGAAATATTGATCAGTAGATTTTTTTAATACTTTTTTACCTTCAGTCATAACATATGTACGAGGGACCAAGTTGAGATGAACCGTGTGTGTTGACCGTGTGGCTCTCTTGCCGTCTTTCCACTTGGACTTATTGGACTTATGTCCATACATATAAATGATAATAATTCAATTGAAGTTGAATTGGAAATTGAAATTGAAGGAGACGTGTGTCCATATTACGTACACTCTATAAAGTCCACAGGTTGTTTTATTATGTATTTTCTGTATGACATGGTGTGGCTTGGCGTGGCGTGGTGTGGATCTCTCACTGCGCTTATGAATTCCTACAAAACTCTCCTCCTCACGGCCTTTGATTCTTTCTTCTGTCTTGAGCCGAGTTGATCTCGTAAAATATAGATGATGGTTTAGTTTTTGTTTTTTTTTTGTTGAACGCTCTTTTAGTATGTTGGTCGGTGCTGGTGCAATATGACGCAATGCAATATGGGATCACATAGGATTTCTTGATTGTGATGTAAGGCGAGAGAGTAGTAAAAAAAATAGTTGAATGGGTAATAAGTACAGATAGAAAAGTACCAAGGTAGTAAGTAGAGAGACTAAGGTTACCGTAGCGTAGGTGCGTGTTCCTCCTGGCGGTTACAAATGATGCTATTATTTGTAGATATTTTATGATTTGATTTCCAACAAGGAAATAATATTAATATTATTTCTATATGCACCGCTTCCCTTGTCTATCTTCATGAGAGACACAAAGAATTATTGGGCCACCACAAAAAAAAAACAAAATCTTAAATGAAGCACATGGATGATGATGATGGAGGTGAGGCGTGAAATGAAATCATAGAATACAATTATATGCATGTGTATAGAATGCATTGTTATATGTATATAGTGGGGGAATGATGCTCTGTATATGGTCTGTGTAAAACCAAAATGACCCATATCCATTTGTAGCTTTAAAAAAAATATCCACTATCTACAAAAATTTTTAAATATGTCTTGAAAGCATTTAAATGGAACATTTTGCAATTGTGTAAATTATGCATTTTACAATTTTCCAAACTATCTAAATAGAACATTTTACGTTGTTCAAAAACATGTAAATAGAACATTTTACACTTTTCAAAAACATGAAATTAGAACATTTTGCACTTTTCAAAAACATGAAATTAGAACATTTTGCACTTTTCAAAATCGTGCAATTAGAACATTTTACACTTTCAAAAACGTGTAAATGGAACATTTTGATCATTTCAAAAGCGTGTAAATATAATATTTTGTAAATTTCAAAAACGTGTAAATATAATATTTTGCAAATTTCAAAAACGTGTAAATAGAAGATTGTATTCATTTCCAAAACGTAACATTTTGATCATTTCAAAAGCGTGTAAATATAATATTTTTGACATTTCAAAAACGTGTAAATAGAACATTTTACGTTTTTCAAAAACTCCTAATTAACATTTGACGCATGTTTCTTATTTTGTTTTTATGACATAGTTTATTTTGATTCTAGCATAAATTGGATATGGGTCATTTTGGTTCTTCACTGACGATGTGTTTTTTAGGCGTCCAATGATGATGATGATGCAGCTGATGCTGACTGAGGCAGTGACTAAGTGACGAGTGTGTGAGATGAGGTCTGTCTCAATGTGAAGGAAAGGAGGGAAGGAAAAGGGAAGAATGGTATAGAAGTCAAAGTCGAGGTGGAAGAGATGCTGTTGAGTTGAGAGCATGTTACATTTAGGGATGCAGAGCGATTGAGAGAGACTCAACCAGATCCCAGTGAGTGGTTCAATTGATACAGATTTTGAAATAGTGACATGTGAGGAAGGTCTTTCCTGCATTTAATAATCCTCCCGCTCCCTATCGTGTGTCCTCACCTTTTTTTTTCTGTATCAATCATCCTCCATTACAATTACGACTACGACTGCGACTACGATCGACGATCGAGATGGAACACAAGAGAGCAACATCAACATCAAACATCAGCATCAGCATCCCTCATTTTTTTTTTCATCCTTTTTTTCGTCCTATATTTTTTTGTTTATATCAATACGAATAACGACAACGATATAACGACTACGCTACGCTCAATACCTTATGGACAGACTCACTACTCACTACAAATAAATACGCTCGGCTCTCCTTCTCCTTCTGATTGTGATTGTGATGAAGAGTTCTCATGGTCACATGACCATATTCAACTCTTACCTCAACACAGGGTCAAGTTTACTGTAGCTCCTTCCCTTGTGCAGGGCCGGACGAAGGAATTACTTTTAGGCAGCAATTTATTTCCATACAAAAACCACCATCCTGATTTTATTGATGGTTTTCTTGGATAAAGCAAAATGTTGTATTTACATGTTTTAGAAAAGTGCAAAATGTGCTTTTTACTTGATTCAGAAAAGTGCTCAATGTTCTATTTACATGTTTTGAGAAAAGTGGAAAATGTTTTATTTTCATGTTTTTGAAATGTACAAAAAAATTTATTTTGCATGTTTTTGAAAAGTCTCAATATTCTTTTTCCATATTTTTGAAAACTGCAAAATGTTTTATTTCCATGTTTTTGAAATGTAAAAAAAAAATTATTTTGCATGTTTTTGAAAAGTCTCAATATTCTTTTTCCATATTTTTGAAAACTGCAAAATGTTTTATTTCCATGTTTTTGAAATGTAAAAAAAAATTTATTTTGCATGTTTTTGAAAAGTCTCAATATTCTTTTTCCATATTTTTGAAAACTGCAAAAAGTTTTATTTCCATGTTTTTGAAATGTAAAAAAAAAATTTATTTTGCATGTTTTTGAAAAGTCTCAATATTCTGTTTACATATTTTTGAAAAATGCAAAATGTTCCATTTACACATTTTTTGAAAATTCAAGAAGCGCTGGCCGCATTATCCAGATCCGGCCCTGCCCTTATGTACATGCCTATGTTGCTATTGCTGGTCGCACACCGCCCCTGTGTGTGTGTGTGTACATACATATGAATATTAGTTTAGTGTGTAGAGATGCGGAGGAGACAAGGGGGACTGTACACAACTCTGATTCTGACAACAATTACTTAACCACATTAAATATCCCAGATAAGAATCACACGTCCTATTTTTTGTGTGCTCCATATTTTTTATGCCTCGCATCTCTCGCTATTTAATTTGGAGCTATTTGTCTCGAGACACTTAGCGAGTACAATTTTAACTGCCGCTCTCTCTCCCCTCCTCATCTCCCTCATCTCTCCACTATTGACTCTCTGATTATTTTATCTGAATATAATTTATAATAATTATATCTCCGCCAAGGATCCGACTCACTCACTCACTCACTCAATCACCATAATGTGATGATGCTTGTTGGCGATCTTTGTAGATTCTAGACTTGGATTTACAATCCTCACCGTCGCGTCGTCACAAAATCTGCTCCATTAAAAAAAATTAACCAGAGCTTTAATTGAGGGTAGTTGTGAAGATTGAAGAGAAGGGAGTCTACGCCTACAGAGAATGGAAAAAAAATCTCCACTTAAGCTTTCAGTTTCAATGCAAGTCCAATAGTGTGGTGCACATACGGCGTAAGGAGATAATGTGCAATGGACTGGAAGATAATGGGCTCACTAGTCAGTGGAATGATAAGACATAAAGAAAAAAGACAGCTGAGTGTGCAAAGTGGAACTGACACTCTGTAAACTACCTGACATGGTCTCCTATTATATTGTTACACTTCCCATTACCATCACCATTACGATATGATCATCATTATTATTGTTACGATTGTTATTATTATTATTATTATTATTCCTCACTCGCTAATCGAGAGCTAAGTGATGGACAGACGGACGGACAAGGCAACGTGCCAACAGAGGGCCAACTACCAAGACAATGGCAACTGCAGCAGAGTGGACATGAAAGAAAAACTCAACTGCCAAATTCTAAATGGGATAATAATATTTGATTTTATTATCGACTTGAGTCTCCTGAGTCTGGGATTTTATGGAAGTTATGAGAAACACCTCCACCTTCACATCACCTACCTCAGTCACAGTCAGCCTCGCAGTCGTATTTGTATTTGTATTCGTACTTCCTATATGCAATCTCCTGCAGAAAGACAGATCATCGTAAAGTCCCATGCAAACGAAGGAAAACTGGAGGCACCTACATATACGCTCGCTCATCTGTCCTGTCATGAAGAAGGTGGAAGTGGAGTTTAGTCTGGATTCTGGATGATGAGGAGCGGACAGAATACAGAGCAGGAAGGTTGGATAAAAAGTCGAGTGAGATGATGTGAATATGTGCAGCTCTCCCATTACACTCCATTTCCTCTCCTCCACTAAAAGGCAACGCAGGGCCGGACGAAGGAATTGGTTTTAGGCAGCAATTTTTTTCAATACAAAAACCACCATTTTGATCAGATTTTATTGATGGTTTTCTTTGCTAAAGCAAAATGTTGTAATTACATGTTTTAGAAAAGTGGAAAATGTTCGATTTACTTGATTCAGAAAAGTACAAAATGTTCTATTTACATGTTTTGAGAAAAGTGCAAAATGTTTTATTTACATGTTTTTCAAATCTACAAAAATCTTTATTTGCATGTTTTTGAAAAGTCTCAATATTCTTTTTACATATTTTTGAAAACTGCAAAATGTTCCATTTCCATGTTTTTCAAATGTACAGAAATGTCCTATTTACATGTTTTTGAGAAGTGTAAAATGTTCTATTTACATGATTTTGAAATGTGCAAAAATTTTTATTTGCATATTTTTGAAAGCTGCAAAATGTTCTATTTACATGTTTTTGAAAAGTGTAAAATGTTCTATTTCCATGTTTTTGAAAAGTGTAAAAATATTTATTTTCATATTTTTGAAAGCTGCAAAATGTTCTATTTACACGTTCTGAGAAAAGTGAAAAATGTTTTATTTCCATGTTTTTGAAATGTGCAAAACGTTTTATTTGCATGCTTTTGAAAAGTCTCAATATTCTTTTTACATATTTTTGAAAGCTGCAAAATGTTCCATTTGCATATTTTTGGAAAATTCAAGCAGCGGCCTAGAGGGGGCTGTCTGCGCTGGCCGCATTATCCGGCCCTGAGGCAACGTACCTGGGTTACTTCTCTCTAATGGACTCACGATGAGAAGGAGATGACGACGACGGATCACGGATCGAATTGAAAAACTGGAGTAATTTGCATATAATGAGAGAGAAGCTCGGAAAAGGAAAATGGAGAGAATAAGGCTGCTGCTTTGATTTTCATTGACATGACTTGAGACTTGAGACAGTTACAGTTTTGCCTCCAGTTCCTTCCACTGTATGTACATACATATATATGAGCAGTGGCTGGCTATACTCTATATCCAGACAGGCAGGGATATGCTATTCGTCCGAGTTCGATTAAAGTTTCTGGCTTTAATTGATGGACTCGTGTCTTGAGCCTTGACTCTCCAAATCCCTCATCAGCAGATGGGAAAAAGTTGATGTGGATGACGATGACGATGACGACGTGGACGTGGAGCAGATTTAAAATTCAGCTGTACGACTGTGTACCAGTACCAGTGCCATCGCCAGTGCGAGTGCCAGAAAAAGTGGAGGGAGCTACATGAGAGAAATAGAAATTAGAGGAGCAAAAATGACAAGACAAAAACAAGACAAGGTGAGATAATAAAATCAAAATCAGAATGCAAAGACAAGGGACAGTGAGTACAAGAAATCGTGAAAACGGAAGGTAAAGGAATTGGGGTTGGGAGACTGTGTAATAGCTCCTGTGTCAAATCAAGTCAACTGAAATAATCCGCCGTGTTCACAAAAAGCAGGAGACAAGTGAAGGAGCAAGTACATGGATAATCCAAAGTTCAGATCCAGAATCCAGAACCCAGACACACGGACAGCTTATTATGTAATAATGAACTCCCTCCCTACCTACTGATATGTTGATGGACGAAGAGGCGCTAATGACAGATCTTTTAAAGCCACCATTCATTTTGTACACAAGCCAATTCACCTCACATTCCTTACTCGGCTCACGCTCAATTAAGCAAACAACAAAAAATAAAACAAAGGGGACCAGCTGATTGATTCGAGATTATGGAGGTCCAGATTCGATTTCGATTTGGAATTGGAGCTGAATGCGATAGAATCGATGCGAAGATAAACTCAACTTGCGTAGGAACTTCCATATCGTCTGAGAAGAACCAAAATGACCCATATCCCATTGTAGCTAGGATCAAAATGAGGTATGTCATAAAAACAAAATGAGAAACAAGCGTTAAATGTTAATTAGGTGTTTTTGAAAAGTGTGAAATGTTATATTTACATGTTTTTGAAAAGGTGCAAAATGTACTAATTCCATGTTTTTGAAAAGGTGCAAAATGTTCTAATTCCATGTTTTTGAAAAGGTGCAAAATGTTATAATTCCATGTTTTTGAAAAGGTGCAAAATGTTATAATTCCATGTTTTCGAAAAGGTACAAAATGTTCTAATTCCATGTTATCGAAAAGGTGCAAAATGTTCTATGTACATGTTTTTGAAAAGTGCAAAATGTTCAATTTACATATTTTTGAAAAGTAATAAAGGTTCTATTTGCATGTTTTTGAAAATTGAAAAATGTTCTAGTTACGTATTTTTGAACGGTGTAAAATGTTCTATTTACATGTTTTTGAACGGTGTAAAATGTTCTATTTACATGTTTTTGAACGGTGTAAAATGTTCTATTTACATATTTTTGAACGGTGTAAAATGTTCTATTTACATGTTTTTGAACGGTGTAAAATGTTCTATTTACATATTTTTGAACGGTGTAAAATGTTCTATTTACATATTTTTGAACGGTGTAAAATGTTCTATTTACATATTTTTTAAAAGTGCAAAATACACAATTTAAATGCTATCAAGACATGTTTCAATATTTTGTAGATAGTGGATATTGTGTTTAGCTACTAATGGATATGGGTGATTTTGGTTCTTCACAGACGATATTTAAATACAGATCATCACCTCGGCCTGTGCCTATGCGCCTAAGGGCATATCTATGTATAGTATGTGTACGTAGTTGCTAAATAATTTAATGGCTACACATAGACGAGCATTATCATTAATATCCACTAACTATTCTTTACCTTCAACTTGTACGAGTCCCGCTGTGAAATCATCCAATTGAGGAAACCACACATCTTCCATAGATCCACACATATCATAATAAGCATTGCACACTCGATCCGCATTGCAAATTTTATAAGCTCTAAATTCAAATTCGAAAGTAGGGCTCAATTTGTTTTTTTAACTGTGACGGCAACTCATCCGCAGTTCTACTTCTTGTGTGTGATATTAATAGCAAAGATCGATTTCGATTTCGATTTTGATCGCGATTTCAATTTCAATTTCGATGATAATCAAATGCAGCGACTGAACTTGTGATTGGACCAGTCGCTAGTCATGAGGGTAGTGGAGTCAAAAAATGGACGAGGAGGGTTTAAAAATAAATTCAGTACCAACTAAATCTGTGTCCTTACACTAAATGGCTGAAGGTATTAAAAGGTATAAACCTGTTTTTGTTTTATTGCTCTGATCGTCGTCGTCAGTGTTGTTCGGGGGTAGACACGAGATAGAATGTCAAGTGCCTATATAGGTATACTGGTATACCTATAGACAAGAGTAAGTGCGTGTCCTATATCGTTTCTCTTGGAATAATTGGATTTTGGCTGCAAGAGAGAGAGAGAGTCATAAAGATTTACATGGCATTAAAAAATTTTTACTTGCAATTCCAATGACTTTGGATTGGAATTGGAATCCACTCAAATTCGTATTACTTTTGTTGTTGTTATAGCTCATGATATAGCTTATGTTTAATGATTATCCTTCTAATGCTCCGCTCGCCTCTGTATTATTCCTGCTAATGCAGGAAGGCTAATCGCTAATCGTTGGGACGCTCATCGGCATCGGCATCGGCATCGACATCGGAGACTATGGGACTTAAGAAGCTAAGAAGATCTTTGATGTTCACGGAAGAAATAAATTGGGAATGTGATCAAGAAGGTAAATGGCAACGGCTATGGCAAATGAGTGAATGTAACTGATAAGAAAATTCTCTCAAATCCAAAATCCAGAGTCGTCCAGAGAGATGATGATGATCTTCCCATATGGACGAAGATGGATGATGGAATGCACAGGGATCTTTCTTTTTTGTGTTTCGTATTAAAATTAAATATTAAAATGACAATGAAAAAAAAATATAAAGATTCCGACAGTGGCCGGTTTTGATTTTGGGCTTAAGCTCTTTCCAGGGCCGGACGAAGGAATTGGTTTTAGGCAGCAATTTATTTCCATACAAAAACCACCATTTTGATTTTATTGATGGTTTTCTTTGGTAAAGCAAAATGTTGTATTTGCATGTTTTAGAAAAGTGCAAAATGTTCGATTTACTTGATTCAGAAAAATGCAAATTGTTTTATTTACATGTTTTGAGAAAAGTGGAAAATGTTTTATTTCCATGTTTTTGAAATTTGCAAAAAAATTTATTTGCATGTTTTTGAAAAGTCAAAATATTCTATTTACTTGATTCAGAAACGTGCCAAATGCTCTATTTACATGTTTTGAGAAAAGTGGAAAATGTTTTATTTCCATGTTTTTTAAATGTACAAAAAATTTTATTTTGCATGATTTTGAAAAGTCTCAATATTCTGTTTACATATTTTTACAAAAGTGCAAAATGTTCCATTTACGCGTTTTTTGAAAATTCAAGCAGCGGGGGCTGCCTGCGCTGGCCGCATTATCCGGCCCTGGCGCTCTTTCCTTTCAGACTCCATGCAAAGTCCAGAGCCAGAGATATTAAATAATAATCATTAGGAGGAACGAGTACCAGTTCCATATTTCCGTCCATAATATTATCGTACCTGTACCTGTCAACGTCAACTTTAAGGACTTGAAATTTCACGTGAGAGAAGTCGAAGTGGCCACATCTTTAATTCTGGTTCTCCTGGTAATTATGATGCTCTGTCTTCTTCTTCTTATTCTTCCAGTTGACAATAAAAAAAATAAAAAATGGCTTGCTCGATCGCTCTTTACACTTTTGGTTTTTTTCCATCTCTCGTGAATTTGTGATTATTGGTTCTGTTGTTTTGGGATTTGGGATTTTTGAGATTATACGACTGTGCGTATGAATTAATCAATGTAATGAGTCCAGGTCCAAGTGATGGGATAGAGAGTAAAAGGTGATACGCATATTATGCGTAGAATTGTAGATATGGAGGAGCACGTGTGTTGCGATACATGCAAAATGGTTATAGGGAAAAATAGTGATAGAGTGAGAGAGAGATGAATATTTGAGTGAGTTTGGTGCTGGTTCTGGTCTCTGGTTCTGGTCTTTGCTTTGTTTTGTTTTCTTTGGGATTTTGAACTGTGGGATGATCGAGATGTGTAATAAAATGTGAAAACTGAGAGCCCGCCTAAAGCAGAGCAGGTCAACTTCCTTCACTTCTTCTTCTTCGTCATCGCTTTTGATTTTTATTCAAATTCTTTTTTCTTTCCTTTCGTGAAAAGTAAAAAGGAAGTATCCAAGTATTTAACTAATGTAACAAGTTAACAAGTCCCCTCAGGGCCGGATCCGGATAATGCGGCCAGCGCAGGCAGCCCCAGTAGCTGCTTGAATTTTCAAAAAACATGCAAAAATGTCATTTTCCAGTTTTAAAAAGTATGTGAATAGATCATTTAGACTTTTCAAAAACATGCAAATAAAAGTTTTTGCACCTTCCTAAAGCATGGAAATAATACATTTTCCACTTTTCTCAAAACATGTAAATGGAACATTTTGAACTTTTAAAAAGTATGTAAAAAATAATATTTTGACTTTTCAAAAACATATAAAATAATTTATTTTGTACATTTCAAAAACATGGAAATAAAATATTTTCCACTTTTCTCAAACCATGTAAATAGAATATTTTGCAATTTTAAAAAATATGGAAATAAAATGTTTTCCACTATTCTCAAACCATGTAAATGGAATATTTTGCAATTTTAAAAAATATGGAAATAAAACATTTTCCACTTTTCTCAAAACATGTAAATGGAATATTTTGCAATTTAAAAAAATATGGAAATAAAACATTTTCCACTTTTCTCAAAACATGTAAATTGAACATTGAGCAATTTTTAGAATCAAGTAAATGGAACATTGAGCCCTTTTCTGAATCAAGTAAATCGAACATTTTGCACTTTTCTAAAACATGTAAATACAACATTTTGCTTTCCCAAAGAAAACCATCAATAAAATCAAAATGGTGGTTTTTGTATGGAAACAAATTGCTGCCTAAAACCAATTCCTCCGTCCGGCCCTGAAAAGTCTCAAGACTGCGAGTCAGCTCATAGTCCAGTGCCAGTCATGAGATGTGGAGAGTTGAGAGTCAGAATCTCACAGTCAAGCTTTTCGCTCTTCTTACTTGTTGCTAAATAAATAATAAATTATTATAATTTACCCCTCATATCCTCACACTCTACATGTCTACATAGCTGGACGTCTTCTTATCGTAGATTCTATGGGAATTTGACTCAATTCCCATTCACAATAAAGTGACCAGTACCATTATGCCAGGTGTACACTCTGTAGGTATTGGGCTGACTGGTTCCCTCGCCATGGGTGAAGATGTGAAGAAGGTCCCGAAAAAAATAACGTGATTTCTTCACAAAAACAAAAATCTAGAATATTTTCTGCAGATTATGCAAAATACTGTACGAGAGGTGGAATCCAAAGCCGAAGCCGAAGCCAAAAGAGCCCAAAAGCTGTGCATAATATTACATGTTATGTACATAGGTTGAACGTTGGACCAGAATCAGAATTTAATTTTACAATCCCACAATAAAATGAATGTAAAAAATGAGTTTGAATTCAAATTTGAATAATTGAAGGAATGTCAAGAGAGTTGGCGCGCACAAATATATATATCGTCTGTGAAGAACCAAAATGATCCATATCCATTTTTACTTTCAAACAAAATGCACTATCTATAAAAAAATTAAAATAACATGTTCTTGAAAGCATGTAAGTGGAACATTTTGCACTCTTGAAAAACATGTAAATAGAAAATTTTACAATATTAAAAAACATGTACGTAGAACATTTTACACTTTTAAAAAACATGTAAATAGAATATTTTACAATATTTAAAAACATGTACGTAGAACATTTTACACTTTTAAAAAACACGTAAATAGTATGTTTTACACTTTTCAAAAACATGTAAATAGAACATTTTACACTTTTAAAAAACACGTAAATAGAATGTTTTACACTTTTAAAAAGGATGTACGTGGAACATTTTACACTTTGAAAAAGCATTTAAATAGAACATTTTACATTTTGAAAAAGCATTTAAATAGAATATTTTGCATTTTTCAAAAACACTGAAATAGAATGTTTTAACCTTTTCAAAAATGTGTAAATAGGACATTTCACCCTTTTAAAAAACACTTAATTAGAAAATTTTAACCTTTTTAAAAACATGTAAATAGAACAATTATCTCATTTTAGAAACTCGTGATTAGCATTGTAAGCATGTATCTTACCTACTGTCCAGTTTTGACATAGTTCATTTTAATTCTAGCATAAATTGGAAATGGGTCATTTTGGTTCTTCATAGACGATATCTGTAAAAGTCTGAACCCATTCAATTGGGGAATGTGAGAAAGGGTGAATTGGAGTTAATACTGCATGTCTATTGAAGGGATGGGGGCGCATGAGAGGAATGGGAATGAGGTCCGCGCGAGATACTGAGAAGGAAGTGATGCGTAGATTTGTGATTCTAAATCATCATCATCTATTTCCTCTCTCAACTTGAGCTTGAGTTTGTATGAAAGTCTGAGGGCACTGTTACATATTTGTTGGATTTGGATGCGCGCGGAAGATGATGTATCATCCTCTCTGCACTTGATCCATTTTATCTTCTGACCTTTGACTCTCACGTTAATACAAGTGGACAGCGTGGAGGGGATCTTTGAATCGGATCTTTAGCATTGTGGACAATGACTTGGGGAGGATTATGAATTATCATCTGGTGACAACCAGTCTGGTTCTGGAGTCACAAATATTCATATGTCGGTCTCGGTGAAATATGCCGCGATGCGGAGCTTGAGATGTCTCAGTGAGATAGACATGTGGACGCTCCAACTCCAACGGTTACACTTTACACTCCCTCACATAGTATGTATCCTTGTCATTGCTATAAGACTATAGCTACACCACAGCCACATCATATTACAAATATGCGGCGGATGGTGATCTGAATCTGATTCCTGGAGTGCATGTAAGTGATCTCATAAGGAATCTCTCAGCCTCGTCCTTCTTGTAGAGATGATGGTCACGGGGGCAATAGTGCTCTGACTGTAGGACCAATAATCGGAATAATCCTTCCCTTCCTGAACTTCCAATTCCTCGAGATAGAAATGACGCAAGGACGGGAGCTTCTGTCCCTTTTCGCTCTCTTAATATCCCGTCGCTGTTTCTGTTTCTGTGGAGGGATGCGGCTTTTGATTGAAGATCTGTGGAATATGGAACGGGAAAGCGGGCAGGGCCGGATAATGCGGCCAGCGCAGGCAGTCCCCGCTGCTTGAATTTTCAAAAAACGTGTAAATGGAACATTTTGGAATTTTCAAAAATATGTAAATAGAATAATTTGACTTTTCAAAAACATGCAAAATAAAAAGGTTTGTACATTTCAAAAACAAGAAAATAAAACATTTTCCACTTTTCTCAAAACATGTAAATAGAACATTTTCCACTTTTCAAAAACACGTAAATACAACATTTTGCTTTACCAAAGAAATCCATCAATAAAATCCGATCAAAATGGTGGTTTTTGTATGGAAACAAATTACTGCCTACAACGAATTCCTTCGTCCGGCCCTGAACGCGGGACGTGTGATGGAATCCCTTTGACGGGTCTAGAGTCTCATAGTCCACATGGGCATGGTCCTGGCCAGAGATGTGTTGCTCTGCACTGACTAACTATAGTGAGATGTGAAAGCCATCGAGGAAGGATGTGATTTCCACGTCCTGTCAACCTCCCCTCCATTTTACCTTCCCTATTTGACCATTTACCTTTGACATTTGACATCAGAGCCCTGTAGACGTGGACTTGATGAAGGGACTCAGACTTGGAATCCAGTTCAAGTTCAGCCCATCCGCCTCACAGTCTCCTCCGCTTCCCATTTTTAAACTCCTACCTACCTTCACCTTCGTGGGACAGGGACAGGGACAGAGACGGACAGATAGACAAGGAGACGAAAAACGAAGAGCAGAGCGCACTACTCATACATTTATAGGGGAATGTGAGGAGCCAAGCGTCAACCTACGGTACCAGGGCCGGACGAAGGAGTTACTTTTAGGCAGCAATTTGTCTCCATGCAAAAACCACCATTTTAATTGGATTTTATTGATGGTTTTCTTTGATAAAGCAAAATGTTGTATTTACACGTTTTACAAAAGTGCAAAATGTTCGATTTACTTGATTCAGAAAAGTGCTAAATGTTCTTTTTACTTGATTAAAAAAAGTGCTCAATGTTCTATTTACATGTTTTGAGAAAAGTGGAAAATGTTTTATTTTCATGTTTTTGAAATGTACAAAAAATTTTATTTTGCATGTTTTTGAAAAGTCAAAATATTCTTTTTAGGTATTTTTGAAAAGTTCAAAATGTTTCATTTACATGTTTTGAGAAAAGTGGAAAATGTTTTATTTCCATGTTTTTGAAATGTACAAAAAATTTTTATTTGCATGTTTTTAAAAAGTCTCAATATTCTTTTTACATATTTTTGAAAATTCCAAAATGTTCCATTTATATGTTTTTTTTTAAATTCAAGCAGCGGGGGCTGCCTATATGCGCTGGCAGCATTATCCGGCCCTGGTGGAAACGGTTCAACTACGACTACCTACCTACACTTACTGATATAAGTAGACGTAGAAGCGCACTGGTCCTCTAAAAACGTGAAGACAGGAGAATGTTTTATGTGTTTATGTAGATTCCGATGAAGATGAGAATGCCTATCTACACATATGTCCACTATGTACCTATGTACTTCTTCCATTTGATTTTTCCTAAGTACAGAACCTAGTTAGTTTTCCGTTTTTGTCTCTCTTTTTGTTCTCTAAATGAGTAGAATACAGGAGACGCAAGAGAGGAGTAGAGATCACATGAGCTCGAATTCGAATTCGAATCTCAAGTTTAAAAAAAAACGGTGGAGCTTTGTTGTCGTTGTCGGTGGAGGAAAGAGCGACGACGTCGCTGACGTCCCTTCCTCCTTGATTCATGAGTTATTTATGTTGTGAATTTGGGATGAGATGCGGATAGTGCGATAGGAACCCGTAAGTAAGTTTCCTCCCGTGATGTCCCATCCTCATCCCCATCGCATCCCTATCACTATCCGAGTATTACGGATCACAGATTCACATCAGCCACAAATCAACACAAAAACAACTCTCCATCTCCGACACAAAATAAATCCTGTAAATCCCAATATCTGAATACTGTACCTACAACGTATGGAAAGTGGGGAGAGTTTTCATGGTAAAATTACATCTTCCAAAAATTTCCTATACACACATCTTGTGTAATTTTTTTTCTTTAACTCACCATTCACCATCATATCACCAACCACCACCACCGGTTTTTTCAACTTGAACCTCTGGGCTTTTTCCCTAACTCGATTTTAATGTCCAACTAATGCACTACTTAGACTTGTATTAAGCAAACGACAGCGTCTCCGTCATCCACAGTAACAGCGCCGCACAGACTATTTCTCAGCCAAGTGTCTCACAGACTCGAGCGAGACAATAGACGTGAATATAGGCCCAAGAATTTTTGTCGTTTGATTTAAGATAAAAGGGCCAAGTGGAACAATAAGTCTATAATTGTGGAATGCGTGTGTGTGTGTGTGTGTGTGTGTGTGTGGTTGGTTGTGGAAGATGCACTACTTCACTTGATCTCATATCAACTCCAATCCACACTCGATCCACAGCTGAACATGGATGGGAAATGGGAATTTGCAAATAGTACATCTTATCAATTTTATTTTGACTTTTGCAACATTTTTTTTTCCTTCGTAATTTATTTGATATGAGATGGTTGTGTCATGATTGCGATCCCTGTCCCTGTCCTATCCAATCCTGTCCCCTATTCCACAGACACACACACACAGGTAAGGGAACATGTACGACCAGAGACTTGATACATTTTGTCTGTGAAGAACCAAAATGACCCATATCCAATTTGAGCTAGGATCAAAATGAGCTATGTCATGAGAACAAAATGAGAAGCATGCGTAGAATGTTAATTAGGACTTTATGAAAAACGTAAAATGTTCTATTTTCATGTTTTTGAAAAGGTGCAGAATATTTTAATTCCATGTTTTTGAAAAGGTGCAAAATGTTCTAATTCCATGTTTTTGAAAAGGTGCAAAATATTCTAATTCCATGTTTTTGAAAGGTGCAAAAATGTCTAATTTCATGTTTTTGAAAAAAAGGTGCAAAATGTTCTAATTCCATGTTTTGAAAAGTAAAAATTGTAATATATAAATGCTCTCAAGACATTTTTCAATATTTGTGTAGATAGTTGATATTGTTTTTAGCTAAAAATGGCTATGGGTCATTTTGGTTCTTCACAGACGATTTTCACATTTGTTACAAATTTTATCTCCTCCTGCACTTAAGCTGAAGACGAAAACGAAGAGGACGACGAAGACAGAGATTGAGTAGACTACACACTGCAAGTATATAGAGAGATGATAGTGCAGAACAGATAAGCTTCTCCCTCTCCCTCAATCTCTGCTCTCTGTCTTCGTCTTCCCTTTTGCCAGGGCTGATTTAGTGGTTTGCGTGAAATCACCTTGTTTGGACTTAATGTTTCAGCTTCTTTTTTTTCTCTTTCCTTTTTTCTGTTTGTGGATTCGACCAATTCGACGCTTTCTCAAAAAAAAAGTAGTTATCTCTGTCCACGTCCACAATTGTACTCATCATGTAGGTATGTATTTTATACACACAAGTGAATCTGACTCTGACTCTGATTAGTCTACACAAAATCAACTTTTCCCTCATTTACTGATATTTTATTCCTAATTAATTTTGTATTTCAATGCGATCAATAATGCGAGTCTCAAAGCTCCATGCTGTGAACCAAGTCCTTATCCAATTCTTTTTTTCCCCACGTTGACATATTTATCGGGAAGATGAATGTCTTTGAAGACTAATAAAATCCATGGAAGCTCGCATATATATGCGCGAAGCCATTAAGAGTGATGATGATATGTATGATGAGCTTGGTGATGATGTCTCTCCATCTTTTTTAATGTGAGTGCAAAAGTGCAACCTTCCAACTTATGTGTATCACCCCAAAGTATCATCCATCTCCTACTTGTTGATCACCTACATGAAATTAGACGAAGAAGGTGCTGCTACGTACTTACGCTCTATTGCTATATAGAAAAAAAAATTTTGATTTATCGGAGAGATGAAAAGTAATGTTGACGAAACAATTCAATTCAATATTGATGCTCTCCTGTCAATTCTCATTTATTTTCTATCTCAATTCCACCGTCGAAATGCACCAACTGAGAATTCTTAATAAAAAAAGAAAAAACAATGGGATGTAAAAATTATTAAAAATTGACGAGGAGTCAATTAATAACCTGATTAGATTGTTTGTGTTGAGATGTTGAATTTCGAAGCGTATAGGGAATTGTAATTATGTCAAATCTATTGCGCAAGGCTCATCACCAAAACAATCTACTGTGCTACCTACATATCGTCTGTGAAGAACCAAAATGACCCATACCCATTTGGAGCTAACAACAATATTTACTATCTACAAAAATATTCAAATATGGCTTGAGAGCATTTAAATACAACATTGAGCACTTTTCAAACACATGGAATTAGAACATTTTGCACCTTTTCCAAAACATGGTATTAGAACATTTTGCACCTTTTCAAAAACATGGAATTAGAACATTTTGCACCTTTTCAAAAACATTGAATTGGAACATTTTGCACCTTTTCAAAAACATGGAATTAGAACATTTTGCACCTTTTCGAAAACATTGAATTGGAAAATTTTGCACCTTTTCCAAAACATGGAATTAGAACATTTTACTTTGTTGAAAATGATGAAAACGGAAAATTTTACACTTTTCAAAAACTCGTAACATTCGACGCATGTTTTTCAATTTGTTTTTATGACATAGCTCATTTTGATTGTAGCTTAAATTGGATATGGGTCATTTTGGTTCTTCACAAACGATATGCACCTGTGGTACGTACACTTCGCATTTATCCTATTTATTACTTCCCGTTGCCGAAAAAGGTTTTACATTGTACATTCTACGGTATGCTGGTCGGTCCTATGCTATGGTCAGTCATTTTACTTGGGAATAAATCGTGAGGTGAGCTAAAAAGTTGTAAGTTGCTCAGGTATACGGCTATTAATGGGAAGGTGATAAAAAAATGTAATATAAAATACAAAGTATTGAGCTTAGAAGACGAATTGAAGGTGGTACAAACTACAATTGGTGGAATTAGCGTATAATGAGGGTGAACGGCTGAAGGGTATGGTGCTGGTGTGCTGGTACGGGGACTCAGGTAGGTAAGGAAAATCACTCACGTCTAAATACTGGAACTCACACGGTTCGATCCCTTTAGTTTTCACTTGGCACTTTCCTCAAAGATGGGATATGGCATTTATGTATTTTTTAATATTTTTTGAGTAAATTGACTATCGTCAAACTTCCGAGAAATTCCTGACGGATGACTTTTGCCTTGTGGAATTGGGATGGATGTGGAATGTTGGCACTGGCTTTGGCTTTGGCTTTGGATGCTCGCAGGTTTCCCTGTTGTACGTTTGGAAGGGTGAAGAGTGGAGTCCGTTGTAGCGTCTGTCCGTGGAAATGATGGAAGAGAGGGAAAAGCTTTTGTCAACACCTGAGGAGAAGATCAGGCCCAGGCTCAGGATTGGGATCGGGATCGGGAACTGAGGGAGACAGGTATAAGGGATATATAGAAAAGGAGCCCTATATATCCAACACGCCCTCCCAAGAGGAACACGAAGACCAACACGGATTTCGAGCAGAAGACATAGAACGCTTTGCTCCTAATAACTTTTCAAATCTCTGTCAATCCCAATTTCCATTTCATTCCTACCGCACCGACACCGGCACCGGTCCCATTGACATTATTACATATGATTACACCATATTACGCTCTGCCTACGCACGTCTCCATACCCATATGTCAAATGCTCATAATAACATACATGTAGTTAGTTTCCTTTTCTTCTCGTAGAATTTCATGCGCTGGATGGATGGGCTGAGGCTTGGGTATAGCTTGGGGTAGTATATAGTAGTGGCTATACATGTGTATGGACTGTGATAGTATTTGGGAAGGAATGTGGGAGTAAACAGTGAATATCCAGATTGACTTTGAGTTTGAGTGAATGTGAAGTGTGAGTGTCAACAGAGGAGATGAGAGACTTGAAAGAAATGAAACGAAATGTCTTGACACGAGGGCACGAAGATCTTGATGGATCTTGTTGTGTATCTTTCATTCTATTGACAACCCACATCCACATTCACATCAAATTCTAGAATCTGGAGCTAGACCAAAAATACAATGGAGTCGAGTTGTTCAATCCAGAGAGAGATGAGGTGGGTAATCTCCATTCTCCATCACCATCACATCTACCTGCCCCTGCTCCTGCTCCTGCTCCAGTACAACTTTTACACAGGGCCGGACGAAGGAATTGGTTTTAGGCATAGCAATTTGTTTCTATGCAAAAACCACCATTTTGATCGGATTTTATTGATGGTTTTCTTTGCTAAAGCAAAATGTTGTATTTACATGTTTTAGAAAAGTGGAAAATGTTCTTTTTACTCGATTTAGAAAAGTGCAAAATGCTCTATTCACATGTTTTGAGAAAAGTGGAAAATGTTTTATTTTCATGTTTTTGAAATGTACAAAAAAATTTATTTTGCATGTTTTTGAAAAGTCAAAATATTCTTTTTACATATTTTTGAAAAGTGCTCAATATTATTTTTACATATTTTTAAAAAGTGCAAAATGTTCCATTTACACTTTTTTTGAAAATTCAAGCAGCGGGGGCTGCCTGCGCTGGCCGCATTATTCGGCCCTGAACTTACATACCCCACATTTCTCTTCTCCATTTTTTTCTGACTTCTCCTCAGTTAGAGTCCTGTATGCGTGGTTTCCTTTAGATTCGACTTTGGTGCAATACACTCATCAAAAATGAGGATTGTTGTTTCTGTTTTTATTTTTACTCACACAGTTCGTAAAAGTTTTTGTAATATTCCACAATTCCACGCAATCTTATTGTTGGCTCTGTACAATTCATTTTTGGCAGTGCGTATGAGAAACGTACGGGACAGAGTCAAAATCAAAACCCCAAAGACCTTCTTCTTCTTCTATTGTTCTTCATTTGTGACTGTACGGGAGGAGCAGAATGTGCTTTCCTTTGGATTTTGACTCTTGAGACTTGAGACACAGGTTGTACTTGGACGAGGTACCTACTCACACATACATATCGTCTGTGAAGAACCAAAATGACCCATATCCAATTTAAGCTAGAATTAAAATGAGCTATGTCATAAAGAAAAAATGAGAAAAATGCGTTTAATGTTAATTAAGTGATGTGTAATATTTTCGATTTGTATGTTTTTGAAAGGTGTAAAATGTTCTAATTCCATGTTTTGAAAAGTGTAAAATGTTCTAATTCCATGTTTTTGAAAAGGTGCAAAATTTTCTAATTCCATGTTTTTGAAAAGGTGCAAAATTTTCTAATTCCATGTTTTTGAAAAGTGTAAAATGTTTTAATTCCATGTTTTTGAAAATGTGCAAAATTTTATAATTCCATTTTTTTAAAAAGGTGCAAAAATGTCTAATTCCATGTTTTTGAAACGGTGCAAAATTTTCTAATTCCATGTTTTTGAAAAGGTGCAAAATTTTATAATTCCATGTTTTTGAAAAGGTGCAAAATTTTATAATTCCATGTTTTCCAAAAGTGCTCAATGTTCTATTTAAATGCTCTCAAGACATGTTTGAATATTTGTGTAGATATTGGATATTGTGTTTAGCTCCAAATGGATATGGGTCATTTTGGTTCTTCACAGACGATGACGATACTGTTGGCTGGCCTGCACTACTTGTACATTTAGGGAGGTTCGTTGCCTGAGCGTGGCAGTGGAAGTCTCTCCTCTCCTCTTCAACTTCTTGAGTTAGTGAGAAGACATAATTTCTTAGATTATATTTGATTTGTAGGCGTTCGACCGTCCAAAATGGAACGTGGAGAGCAAATAGACGAAAAGTGGAGTCAGTCTGAGTGAGTTGACTCTGTGGATATAATTATACGGACGCTCACTCGTATGAACTATATCCAGATTGATTCTGTCCTTAAAATACC
Source organism: Dicyrtomina minuta (assembly GCA_949802685.1). NCBI lineage: Eukaryota > Metazoa > Arthropoda > Collembola > Symphypleona > Dicyrtomidae > Dicyrtomina > Dicyrtomina minuta. The sequence goes on from OX461812.1 coordinate 63,081,323, forward strand.
TCACATGTTAAATTAAAAAGTAAACATCCCAATCCTCTCTGTGTACTAAATGGACTCGAGCATTTTTTTCTTCACATTGAAATCCCTGTGAGTGTATGTACTACTACACATGGGTAGGTTAGGTATTTGATTTTACATTCGTCATTCGTGCTGGCGCTATGGGAGTTGGCAGTGCTATAGGACAGGAGTGTTTCCTCACTTGTTCTTACTTAGTGGCATGCGGGCTGGTTCCATCTAATGCATATCTCCTCTCTACTATTTTATATTTTATCACATCCTCATCCTGTCCTTCCCTCCGTCTCCGCTCCTCTCATCTTAAACCAAATAAAAAGAAAACTAAAATGAAATGAGACTGGGAATAGACGTAAGACATTGGATCATTGGAAAGGTTCGGCAATAATAAGGGATACGAATTATGAGCAATGAGCTATTTTGAGTTCAAACACCTTCAGGCCCTCCTTCCTTTTCCTTCCTTCACCACACTGCAAATTTCCAAGATGTAATATACAGGACAGACAGGTCCATGTCCATATGTCCATATGGCCATATCGTCAGTGAAGAACCAAAATGACCCATATCCATTTGTAGCTAAAAAATATATCAACTATCTACAAAAATATTCAAATATGTCTTGACAGCATTTAAATAGAACATTGAGCACTTTTTAAAAATATGGAAATAGAACATTTTGCACCTTTTGAAAAACATAGAATTAGAACATTTTGCACCTTTTCAAAAACATGGAATTAGAACATTTTGCACGTTTTCGAAAACATGTAAATAGAAAATTTTGCAACTTTTCAAAAACATGGAATTAGAAAATTTTGCACCTTTTCAAAAACATGGAATTAGATATTTTTGCACTTTTTCAAAAACATGGAAGTAGAACATTGAGCACTTTTCAAAAACAAGGAATTAGAACATTTTACACTTTTCAAAAACAAGGAATTAGAACATTTTACACTTTTCAAAAACAAGGAATTAGAAAATTTAGCACCTTTTGAAAAACATGGAATTAGAACATTTTGCACCTTTTCAAAAACATGGAATTAGAACATTCTGGACCTTTTCGAAAACATAGAATTAGAAATGTTCGCACTTTTCAAAAACATGTAAATAGAACATAATTTTACGTTTTTCAAAAACTCATAATTAACATTTTACGCATGTTTCTCATTTCGTTTTATGACATAGCTCATTTTGATTCCAGCTCGAATTGGATATGGGCCATTTTGATTCTTCACCGACGATATGTCGTCCATATATGTTATCGTTATGGAAATTCATGCAACTCATACATCCCAACACCTATTCCCCTGTATCACCTCCACGTACTCCACAACCATTTACTACGTCATGCCTCTTCACATAATAATAACATTCTAGGTACATACTCGATTATCGGTTTTCCTGTGCTAACTCCTCAAGACAGGACCAAAGTATAATGGATCACGACAAAGACAAACTTGTGTATTTGCATTTGTTGTTAGATTATGTGCATTAAATTTCTGTCTTCCTCCTTCTTACGACCACGACCAGTACCAGTACACTGCTCAGCTCAAACACCTGCTGTAAATAGGCTGTACATATGGCACTGTGACTTAATGCAACGCAAGCATGGTTGCGTCATTCCACGCACGCCAAAACACATTTTTTAAAATAGGCATGTATTACCATAGGGCTTTGAGATTATATTTTATGAACTAATTGTGATTAAGTTCCAAAAAATCAGAAATCTGCGTGAACAAATTAGCGAATAATCCAACAAACGATAAGCAAGGCAAAAGGGTGAAGTTAAGCTGTCAAAATTCGGGAATAAAACCCCATATCGTCTGTAAAGAACCAAAATGAGCCATATCCATTTGTAGATAAAAATAATATCCACTATATACACAAATATTGAAACATGTGTTGAAAGCATTTAAATAGACCATTTTGCACTTTTCAAAAATATGTAAATAGAACATTTTGCACCTTTTCCAAAACATGGAATTAGAGCATTTTGCACCCTTTCAAAAACATGGAATCAGAACATTTTGCACCTTTTCAAAAACATTAAAATAGAACATTTTACAAATTTCAAAAACATGGAATTAGAACATTTTACACTTTTTAAAAAACATGTGAATAGGACAGTACACATTTTTCAAAAACTCTTAAAATTAACATTTTACGCATGTTTATCGTTTTGTTATTATGACATAGCACATTTTGATTGGAGCTTAAATTGGAAATAGGTAATTTTGGTTCTTCACAGAGCATATACATTGAAAGCAAATACATTGAATTTATTAGACAAATTGATTACATTGAGCATTGAGATTAGCAGTTGAGTTGGTGGCTGGAAGTTACGAGGAAATCTGACTGCTAAAATGTTGAAATTAATTAATATTAGTTGAGATATAGGGGCTGACCAATAGAAGGGATTTTGTTCCCCCAAGCACATAATATGTGTCAGACTACATTTTATCTTGGACGGATTGTATCTACTATATTACTCCCCATAAACATTAATAACATCGTTTTTCAGAGCATCATAACATACAGCGTGCATATGCGCATAATTACCCATGCGGTATATAGTTTACTATGTATGTAGATGGTGATGATAATTGTAAGATTGGGATTGGGAATACATAGGAGGAACGGATTATGGACAGGCTCTTTATCCTATATATTTGCATATAGGTAGACGCACATTATCCATGTGTGCCATTCTTGGATTGACGAGTAAATTAGACTCATTCCTTATAGTTTGCTCAGATTTAGATTGTTGTAGTGTTTAAATGTTTAATGAGGGAAATATAAAAAGCACTTGTAAAAAAATAAACAGAGTTGGAATATCTATACATTTAAACTGATGACGAGATGCTCTCCGTCCCTGTGTGTACATTGAAGTGTGTTTATTTGCCTTGTGTTTGGTTTTGGGTTTGTGAGAGAGAGAGAGAGAGAGAGAGTATTATGGGGATGCTTTAAAAAAAATTACAATTAGAAAATTACAAGTTAGCGACTCAAGAAGGCTATTCCCAAACATTAGTGGACACGTACATAATGACTTATGTACATCTATGTACTTATGTGCCGTCATACTACAGGTGAGGACATTGGAGTAATTGTCTTGAATTCTTGAGTCAGGGCCGGATAATGCGGCCAGCGCAGGCAGTCCCCGCTGCATGAATTTTCAAAAAACACGTAAATAGGACATTTTGAACTTTTAAAAAACATGTAAATGGGATATTTTGCTTTTTTCTCAAAACATGCAAATAAAGCATTTTGCACTTTTCTCAAAACATGAAAATAAAGCATTTTGCACTTTTCAAAAATATTTAAAAAGAATATTTTGACTTTTCAAAAACATGCAAAATAAATTTTTTTCTACATTTCAAAAACATGGAAATAAAACATTTTCCACTTTTCTCAAAACATGTAAATAGAACATTGAGCACTTTTCTAAAACATGTCAATACAACATTTTGCCTTACCAAAGAGAACCACCAATAAAATCAAAATGGTGGTTTTTTATGGAAACAAATTCCCGCCTAAAAGCAATTCCTCCGTCCGGCCCTGTCTTGAGTAGTAAAGAGCGTCGTGAGTTTAAAATATTGTTCCTTCTCTTGTCGTTCGTCGTTCGTTCTTGGTTGGTCGTAAGTAAATTAGAGAAAAGTAAATTAAGATAATCAGAAGGAGCCAATGAGTTCGTTTTTAAGTTGTTGAGAATGATATGTGTAGTAAGCATATATAAGATTATGATTATATGGATATGAACTATGTAGATGCCTAGCTATGTGTATTGGATAAATCTGTACAGATTCTAGATACTTGTACAGAGTAGATTAGTTAAAAGGAATTGTGAGTAGGTGCGGCGCAAATTGTGGCTGTGTAGAAGGGGGAAAAAAGTTCAAGTCTCGTTGTCCTCGTCCTTTAGCTGTCAGCTTATTTACCTACCACTGCCATTAATAATCATCATAACTAAACTATAACTACTATATCAGAATATTATGAGCCAAAAGCAAACTCAACTCCCATCAGCAGAGTAACAGTAACAATAGAGGGGCCATTATATGCCTCTACCATTCTGCACTCTATCTGTGTGTGTGTGTGTGTGTGTGTGTGTGTGTGTGTGTGTGTGTGCTCTTCAATTTGGTTTTGGTTATTAACTAAGAAGTAGAAGAAGATGCTCTTTCCAAATCTAAATTCAATCTACAATCTACAGACACAGGCAATGCACACACAGACAAGAGAGACAACATAGACAGGACAGAGAGATACAGATATTATTATGTGTCTCAAAAACATTTAATGTTTTACTACTTGATGATGAGCCAGGGCCGGACGAAGGAATTGCTTTTAGGCAGGAATTTGTTTCCATAAAAAACCACCATTTTAATTTTATTGATGGTTTTCTTTGGTAAAGCAAAATGTTGTATTTACATGTTTTAGAAAAGTGCAAAATGCTTTATTTGCATGTTTTGAGAAATGTGCAAAATGCTTTGTTTCCATGTTTTTGAAATGTACAAAAAAAATTTATTTGCATGTTTTTGAAAAGTCTCAATATTCTTTTTAAATATTTTTGAAAACTGCAAAATGTTCCATTAACATGTTTTTCGAAAATTGAAGCAGCGCCTCAATTATGTCTGCGCTGGCCGCATTATCCGGCCCTGTGATGAGCTGTGTGTGTAGCTCCAAAGCACTTTTGTGTCTCTTCGTCTTCAAGACGTAGAGCATCTTTGACTTTGGCAAACCATTCGAAGAGACTAAAAGGCAGTGCAATGCCAAGTTAGTCCACAACGCTACAGTATACGACAGAGTCGTTTTCGTTTGTCGTTCTTGTTTTATGTCGCATCCATTAGCATCGATTACTTTTGAGCGTGTACTTGTTGTCTCCATGTAGGAGTCTGAAGTGACGAGTTGTACGAAGGAGTATCATGTACATATACCTCGTTGATTTTTAGGTAAACAAAGTAATTTCACATTCAAATCAAGACTAATTATTTACCTACTCTTCTCTGAGCACTCACACAGCAATCTTTTCTGCTGTCTGATGCATAGTAACGTGGCTATGTGATTATAGCTTTTGAAATTAGAAATTAAACTTTTAAAAAATGTAGAAGTACTACAAGAAAGACAGATGGAAACTCTGCATAGTAGGGAACAGAAATTACAATAATTTAAAGGATCGTTTGTAAGTTGTCAGAATGCCGCCAAGTTGAATAAAAGTAGAATAGAAAAAACAGATAAAATAATTCTCGAATGAAAAAAATGTATGGATAATCTTATGATATTTGGAGGAGAAGAGATCATCAAATATCTATTTATCTATTTAACTTTACAACTTGCAAATGAGTAATGATTTCACATGGACAAAGATGTCGTTTGCCGTTTGCCGTTTGCCGACCTCGTACATGTGTGCAGAATTTTTGCAATATATGTATGTACAGAGTGCAAGACTATAACTACTACGCGTGTGTCTAAATGTATTTTACCAGATTAACATGAGTATACAGAAGTAGTAAAAAAAATTGAGGATTATATTGATTTACTTTAAAAGAAGAGAATTGAGATTTCACAATGGAAAGATGAATCAAGTCAAGTACAGTAAAAATAGGCGGCAAGGGTAATCGGCAGTTTTAGGCAGCCCCCGCTGCTTGAATTTTCAAACATCATGTAAATAGAACATTTTGCAGCTTTCAAAAATATGTTAAAACAATATTGAGACTTTTCAAAAACATGCAAATAAATTTTTTTTTGTACATTTCAAAAACATGGAAATAAAACATTTTCCACTTTGCTCAAAACGTGTAAATAGAACATTGAGCACTTTTCTGAATCCTGTATAAAGAACATTTTGCACTTTTCTAAAACATGTAAATACAACATTTTGCTCAACCAAAGAAAACCATCAATAAAATCAAAATATTTGTTCTTGTGTGGAAAAATATTGCTGCCTAAAACCAATTCCTCCGTCCGGCCCTGGAAGGATTTACATTGTAAATGCTAGAAAAAATAAAGAATAAAATTAAACTCAAAGCTTTCTGGAATACATTCATATGTATACATAGATGTACCTTAAAGGATAGTGTTGTGTAAGACAAAAAACAATTCTTGTTTCTATCAGTACTTCAATCTTTAATAGTTCTATTTTTTAATTCTAACATAACTCCAAGTCGAACTGGATGGATATTATGAAAGTATTTTTAAAATTGTAAGGTAAATACGTAATAATAATTGATGGGTACTGTGGATAGTTAATGACCGAAAATAGAAAATTGGAAGGAAAAAAAACTAATAATAATAATATGGACATAACTGCGTTTGAGTGTGATGCGCTGGATTTGTGTGAATATATAATTAAGAATGGAATTGAATGGCAGTGGCCGATGCCGTTGACGGTGTAGAGGAAGGGAAGCGAGAACGACGTTGATGACAACGATTGGTGGTGGTGGTTGAGACGATGGCGACACTCGACACTTTTTACGACTCTCTTAATTGATTTCGACCACCACCACCGACCTTTCCTCATCATCCACTCGCATCTCTGTGTGTGTGTGTGTTTGTGTACGGCTCGTTTTAGTTTTTAGTAAAGGAGTAGTAGTAGAAATTAAATGGATAATCTATTGACGAGAAAAATATATCGTCAGTGAAGAACCAAGATGACCCATATACAATTTTATCTAGAATCAAAATGAGCTATCTCATAAAAGAAAAATGAAAAACGTGCAAAAAAGTTAATTAAGAGTTTTTGAAAACTGTAAAATGTTCTATTTACATGTTTTAAAAAAGTGTAAAATGTTCTATTTACATGTTTTAAAAAAGTGTAAAATGTTCTATTTACATGTTTTAAAAAAGTGTAAAATGTTCTATTTACATGTTTTAAAAAAGTGTAAAATGTTCTATTTACATGTTTTAAAAAAGTGTAAAATGTTCTATTTACATGTTTTAAAAAAGGTGTAAAATGTTCTATTTACATGTTTTAAAAAAGTGTAAAATGTTCTATTTACATGTTTTAAAAAAGTGTAAAATGTTCTATTTACATGTTTTAAAAAAGGTGTAAAATGTTCTATTTACATGTTTTAAAAAAGGTGTAAAATGTTCTATTTACATGTTTTAAAAAAGTATAAAATGTTCTATTTACATGTTTTAAAAAAGTGTAAAATGTTCTATTTACATGTTTTAAAAAAGTGTAAAATGTTCTATTTACATGTTTTAAAAAAGTGTAAAATGTTCTATTTACATGTTTTAAAAAAGTGTAAAATGTTCTATTTACATGTTTTAAAAAAGTGTAAAATGTTCTATTTACATGTTTTAAAAAAGTGTAAAATGTTCTATTTACATGTTTTAAAAAAGTGTAAAATGTTCTATTTACATGTTTTAAAAAAGTGTAAAATGTTCTATTTACATGTTTTAAAAAAGTGTAAAATGTTCTATTTACATGTTTTAAAAAAGTGTAAAATGTTCTATTTACATGTTTTAAAAAAGGTGTAAAATGTTCTATTTACATGTTTTAAAAAAGTGTAAAATGTTCTATTTACATGTTTTAAAAAAGTGTAAAATGTTCTATTTACATGTTTTAAAAAAGGTGTAAAATGTTCTATTTACATGTTTTAAAAAAGGTGTAAAATGTTCTATTTACATGTTTTAAAAAAGTATAAAATGTTCTATTTACATGTTTTAAAAAAGTGTAAAATGTTCTATTTACATGTTTTAAAAAAGTGTAAAATGTTCTATTTACATGTTTTAAAAAAGTGTAAAATGTTCTATTTACATGTTTTAAAAAAGTGTAAAATGTTCTATTTACATGTTTTAAAAAAGTGTAAAATGTTCTATTTACATGTTTTAAAAAAGTGTAAAATGTTCTATTTACATGTTTTAAAAAAGGTGTAAAATGTTCTATTTACATGTTTTTTTAAAGTGTAAAATATTCCGTTTAAATTATTTCAAGACATGTTTCAATATTTTTGTAGATAGTTGATATTGGATATTGGTTTTAGCTACAAATGGATATGGGTCATTTTGGTTCTTCACTGACGATATGCTTCACACGTCCGAGCAACAAAATCGTTAATAGTTTTGACTTGTTTTTACGAGAGAGAATGCGAACGAGAATTTATGTAAGGACTCGTAGATACTCAGCTGATAAGACATCCTTACAAACCCATAAAGAACTCATTCCATTAAACGACTCGTGTAACTATTCCTAACTTACTGTTGTACACTCTTCCACTTTTGACTTTTGTTGTGTTGTGTTCACAAGAATTAGCACCTCCCTCCACTCAATACTCAATATCAATAATATTATTCAAATTTTTAGTTTTATTTTTCAATTTTAGACTCTAGAATTCTACACACTCGCTCAGAGTGTCGTCTCTTTCTTATCGATCGAAGGACCGTCACTATGTATATCTCCGTATATTTTATCTTATCGTTAATATCCAATGTCCAAGTCCATGTCAGTCGTAAAAGTGGAGGAGATGACGACAAAATGAAAAAAATACTTTTATTTAAAAAAAAAATAGTGGACAGGTGAGGAGTCACATTTAAAAAAGAATTAGTCAGCGATTAAATTCCCAAGTTGCAAAAAAAAAATTTATAAAGAAATATATAGTTAAATAGCGAGGATATTAATATTATTAATGAGGATGAATGTGTGGAGGGTCTGGCTCAATCTGATTCTGATTATTGTGATTTTATTGACTCTCCTGTCTCTCTCCCAAAGAATTCCTTTTTAATCTTTGATTCGTGATTTAAAGTAGAGTGTGATAAGGATAAGGGATGATGAATGTCAGATTGAGGATTGAGAGTATAGAAGTAACCTCGCACTTGATCACAAGGTGATGTTCTATTCTCTGTAGTCAGGGCCGGACGAAGGAATTGGTTGTAGGCAGCAATTTGTTTCCATGCAAAAACCACCATTTTGATCGGATTTTATTGATGGATTTCTGTGGTAAAGCAAAATGTTGTATTTGCAAGTTTTAGAAAAGTGAAAAATGTCCTTTTTACTTGATTAAAAAAATGCTCAATGTTGTAGTTACATGTTTTTAGAAAAGTGCAAAATTTTCTTTCTACTTGATTAAAAAAATGCAAAATTTTGTAGTTACATGTTTTTAGAAAAGTGCAAACCGTTCTTTTAACTTGATTCAAAAAAGTGCTCAATGTTCCATTTAAATGTTTTGAGAAAAGTTCAAAATGTTCTATTTACATGTTTTGAGAAAAGTGGAAAATGTTTTATTTCCATGTTTTTGAAATGTACAGAAAAATTTATTTTGCATGTTTTTGAAAAGTCTCAATATTCTTTTTACACATTTTTGAAAAGTGCAAAATGTTCCATTTACACGTTTTTTGAAAATTCGGGCAGCGGGGGCTGTCTGCGCTGGCCACATTATCCGGCTCTGTCTGTAGTGCGAGTGTCCGTCTGTCCGTCTGTCTGCTCTGACTGTGGAAGTGGAAACATCTTAACTTGGGATTTTCCTTCAACTGCTCTGCTAGTGCAGTAGCAAAGTACACCTTTCAATAATTGATAATTGGAAGAATTGATTAATTCCTCTGTCCCTTGTCCGTCCCCATGCTCATCATTATCCTCTGTCTATATGAACGGTGCGCGTCTTTAAAAGTGGAAGTGGAGGAATGAAGATTCTAAAGGGATGTAGTCATGTAATCACCTCAAAGGCTGACCTTACCATCTGCGTCTTGTTCTCAAGAAATCATTTTTTTGTCGAGTTTACCTTCGGAGTTAAATGTTGTATAGAAAGAAAAGAGTGATCGAGATCAAAATAAATGAAGATGCCGACGCGAGGAGGATCACTCACTATCTGTATAGAGTGCCTTGTATGTAGAATGCCGTTATTATGCCAGTCCTATGCAGATACATACACGTGCATAAGTAAGTAAGTGGCAAATGGTAGGTACGTGGAAGCTGGATTTGAACTGATGGAGCGGAATGGAAATCAAGATAAAATAAAGTGCTAATCTTACAACAAGTTGAGTCAGTGCACTGCACCAACTCCAACTCCAACTCCAACGCCAACGCCAGCTCTAATAGAATAGTAGTGATGTGGTCGGTCGTGAGTGATCTGATCTTGTAGATTATGCGGACAAGGATGATGTAGATTCAAGCACTGATTTTAGCTTCTGTTCAGGTGGCAAGTGGTGACTCTGTACTGTGTGGACTGTGGAGGGAGATGATGTAGACTTGTAGACAAGTGTCATGCAGACGAATAATTTGTTAGATTACTTCGTCTCACTTCACTTCCTTCCATTTCATCTCTCCGTTCGTCTTGGATTTGGATTTGAATTTGGATTTGCAGGGCCGGGCGAAGGAATTGCTTCAAGGCAGAGATTTGCTTCCATACAAAAACCACCATTTTGATCGGATTTTATTGATGGTTTTCTTTGGTAAAGCAAAATGTTGTATTTACATGTTTTAGAAAAGTGCAAAATGTTCCATTTACTTGATTTAGAAAAGTGCTCAATGTTCTATTTACATGTTTTGAGAAAAGTAGAAAATGTTTTATTTCCATGTTTTTGAAATGTAAAAAAATTTTTATTTTGCATTGTTTTGAAAAGTCTCAATATTCTTTTTACATATTTTTCAAAACTGCAAAATTTTCGATTTACTTGATTCAGAAAAGTCCAAAATGTTGTATTTACATGTTTTGAGAAACGTGGAAAATGTTTTATTTCCATGTTTTTGAAATGTACAAACCTTTTTATTTTGCATGTTTTTGAAAAGTCTCAATATTCTTTTTACGTATTTTTAAAAAGTGAAAAATGTTCCATTTACATGTTTCGAGAAAATTCAGGCAGCGGGGGCTCCCTGCGCTGGCCACATTATCCGGCGTCCGGCCCTGTGGATTTGACTGCTCGCTCCTGCTAAATTGAGTGGTGGGAGCAGGCAATGTGATGCCAAAGATGAGCCGAGCCGTGCAGTTTTTTTCCCAAAATATGTGTATAAGTACAAAAAAAACTGGTTGACAGATACATCAACGTTCACGTTGTACCTACGTTCCATATAGGATTACTCATCAGGATTTCTACTTTCTACCCGTCTCCCCGCTTCGTAATCCTGCACTACACCATGGCCACGGTTCTCCTAAACCTATGTAAATTCCTGGGCGAAATTAATATTCTGCTACAGAATCAGAATCAGCGTCCGACTCTGCAACTCTGGAAAGAGAATTCAAATTCAAATATGAATTTATCAAAATGAAACAACTAACTGCCTGGACTAGTTTTTGTGTTTTAGTTGTATTATTGTAATTATTGTCGTGTTGCTTGGTCTGTTGTGATGTTTGTAGTGTAGTTAGTGTGCTATTAGCATTAGCTGTATGTACATTCTCCCATGTCTATGACTGATCGCTCCTGCTCAGATGAGGATCGTGGAGGATGGATGGTGCGGTGGTTGTGTGCATATAATGGGCACGTCCATTATCCTACAGACATGACATGACAAGTGAGTCTCCGTGTGTGCGAGACAAAAAAGATACACACATTTCCCTTCTTTTTTTTTATTAGTTTTATTATTATTGAATTAATTCATATATTTTTATTCTGTATAGACTTGAACACGTGACTCGGAATTTAATCAATAAGAAATATATGGAGCAGTCAGCATTGTGGGGCATGAATTAATAATGAGAATGGACTCAAATAAATCTCTTTTTTTAAATCACTAAAGACAAATTAAATCAAATGACTGTGACTCCAATAATAAAATAATTGAAATTCGATCACAAATAAAATCTCATCATCTCTAGATCTGGGATGGAGATGGAGATGCAGAGTACATAGCGTTATTTTTTTTACTATGGTCTATTTTCAGGGCCGGACGAAGGAATTGATTTTAGGCAGGAATTTGTTTCCATGCAAAAACCACCATTTTGATCGGATTTTATTGATGGTTTTCTTTGCTAAAGCAAAATGTTGTATTTACATGTTTTTGAAAAGTGCAAAATGTTCGATTTACTTGACTCAGAAAAGCGCTAAATGTTCTTTTTACATGTTTTGAGAAAAGTGGAAAATTTTTTATTTACATGTTTTTGAAATGAACAAAAAAAATTATTTGCATGTTTTTGAAATGTCAAAATATTATTTTTACATATTTTTGAAAAGTGCAAAATGTTCCATTTACATGTTTTGAGAAAATTGAAGCAGCGGGGGCTGCCTGCGCTGGCCTCATTATCCGGCCCTGTCTGTTTTGATTTGGACTGTGATGTGATGTGATGTGGGCAGGGGAGTGAACGGTCCAAAATGCACTCAATCTCAATGTGTGTCTGTCTCACTAGAACAATGTTCGATGAGACTTAACAAATGTTCATATGTAACCTATTGACTTTGACAAGATATCTGACATGATCGAGATAGGGCAGGGTTCGTTTTCGTTTTTAAAATTAAATGCTCTATCCCTCCAGTCTTGTAGAGTCCTATATGTACATGAGTGTAATTATGTACGTAGATGGAAAGTCCTATATGGAGTTCCCATGTATAAAAAAAGGTTAATAATATTTGATATGATGAGCACAGGTCAATGTAAATTGACTTGGAGTCCACACCTTCCATGTAGGTCCACGTCCAAGGGAAAAATCCCTAATGTATAATATCGAATTCGAAATCCAATATGGAAGTCATGGTCGTTCTCGTCCTCGTACTCTGCTCGTACTCGTGCCCGTATCTCTCTCGTAATATTTTCCTCTCGCTTTTTTTATTTGATTATTTTCATTCTTGAAGCTTGTGTGCGATCTCCATATCGTCTGTGAAGAACCAAAATGACCTATTTCCATTTTTAGCTAAAACCAATATCAACTATCTACATAAATATTCAAATATGTCTTGAGAGCATTTAAATAGAGCATTGAGCACTTTTCAAAAATATGTAAATATAACATTTTACTTTTTCCAAAAACGTGGAATTAGAACATTTTGCACCTTTTCGAAAACAAGGAATTAGAACATTTTGTACCTTTTCGAAGACATGAAATTAGAACATTTTGCACTTTTCAAAAACATGGAATTAGAACATTTTGCACCTTTTCGAAAACATCGAATTAGAAAATTTTGCACCTTTTAAAACATGGAATAAGAACAATTTGCACCTTTTCAAACACATGGAATTAGAAATTATTACACTTTGCGAAAACGTGTAAATAGAACATATTGCAGTTTTTCAATACCATCAAAATGGACCATTTGACGCTTTTCAAAAACTCGTAATTAACATTATACACATGTTTCTCATTTTGTTTTTATGACATAGCTCATTTTGATTCTAGCTTGAATTGGATGTGGGTCATTTTGCTTCTTCGCGGACGATATTATGTCCATACGTAAAAACAAGACTACATATTTCATTACTGACTGAGCTACGCTCGGAGATGTAAATAAAATGTTAAAAATAAAAATGCTCTAAACTAGATAATTCCTACGCCATGTAAATGAGCTCATATAGTTGCCAATTCCAATTTGTCACAAAGTCAGGGGAATACAAGTTGAAGATTAGTAGAGAGATTGTCTCAGGAGAATGAATTGTGCGCAGAGATATCCTTCTCATTTCTAATGCGGGGCACAGTGTGTGTGTGTGTGTGTGTAGCTACGTAAGAGTTTAACTCATTATTATTGCTATACGCTTACGTAGATAAATATTGTGTGTGTTTTTTCTGTGTGTGTGTATATGGTGAGGGGGTTGACTGTGTGAGTTTGTTGTGAGCGATATTAGAGAGAATACGACATAAATTATATGTAAATTAATGCACTGCCCTGAGGCTATGATGAATGGAGCAGATTTAACTCAAGATACCGACGAGGGACTCTGCACTGTACACATCTCACATAGAGTAGCTAATATTATTCCTATATCTTTCTTTACATCTTGGATAAGCAATCCGCAATCTCTGACTCCACTTTTTGACTCTGACTCTGAGACTTTTGACTTTGCCAGCATCCCATATCGTCTGTGAAGAACCAAAATGACCCATATCCATTTGTAGCTATAAAAACAATATCCACTATCAACAGACTAAAATATCATTTTCATCAAAGTATGTAAATAGAACCTTGTTGATTTTCCAAAAAAAGTGAATGGAATATTTATCACTTTTCAAAAAAGCATGCAGTTAGAGCATTTTGATCTTTTTAAAAACATATAAATAGAACATTTTACACTTTTAAAAAATACATAAATAAAACATTGTGACATATTTAAAAACATGTAAAATGAATAGTGAGCACTTTTCAGAAAGTGTGTAAATAGAACATTTTACACTTTTAAAAATACATAAATAAAACATTTTGACATATGTATTTAAAAACATGTAAAATGAATACTGAGCACTTCTCAGAAAGTGTGTAAATAGAATATTTTGGACTTTTAAAAAACACTTAAATAGAACATTTTGACGTTTTCAAAAATATGTAAATAGGACATTGTAAACCTTTTTAAAAGCATGTAAATAGAACAAGTTGCTCATTTTAGAAACTCGTGATTAGCATTGGAAGCATGTATCTTTTTACTGTCTTTGTTTTTTTAACATAGCTCATTTTAATTCTCGCATAAATTGGAAATGGGTCATTTTGGTTCTTCATAGGCGATATTATACATGAACAAAACCAAAACCAAGACTCACATTTGAAAGCCCAACAACTTGTTGCTCCTTTTTTCCGAGTCGGACACACAATGCCTTTTGTGTACAGAGGAGAGCGACTTCTGCTGCGCCTCCATTTTTGTTTCGTTCTTTCCAGCGCCAGTGCCAGTCCCAGTCCCAGTGCCAGTACCACCACAGCACAGAGCAGAACAGATCTACAGATCACCTCTACTAAAACATCATCTCTCTCAGCACCATAAGCGCATCCAACAGGTTCCTGATCCTATGCTCCACTCTTTCAACTGGACGATGGAATCTTAATCTTAATCTTATCAACAACTTGTAATTCTTCCAACTCCATTTATTGACATGCTCAATTAGCTCCAGACCTAAATCTTCAATCTTGATACATTTTGGGGGATTTTTCTAAATTGGATTTCTTTCTCAGGATTATCTATAACATAAAAGAAAGATGCCTGGGTGCATTTCCATCTGTAGTAATTGACTAGATGTATAGCAGTGCAGTATTGACAGGGAAGATGCGCCTTTAATGTGGTGTGCGTGTGCTGAAGGACTGCGTACTGAATTCTCTGACTGAATCTCTGTAAAAACCACGACTGAGAGGCCTTGACTTGGACTGGAAAAAACGTGGAGTGTCTTTTAAAGAACCTATATAGATTTTCCACAAAGGAATTTATCATCATTTTTTCCTCATGGTCTCCTTGAAAATACGTTTTTTTTGGGGGGAAGAGTGAAGAGTTGGCAAATGCTTACGTTTAAGTACGTGTAACTAATACCAGAGCCAGAACCAGAAAACCAGAACGAGTGTCACTTTTATCTCCCTTTCAATAGTTCACACATATGTATTAGAGTGGAGTATTAATTGGATTGTAATTTCTTACCTGCGCAATTTCAACTGTTTGGATTTAGACGGACTATATATGCGTTTGCATGGATTGGATGAGGTCAGTGGTACAGAGTGGAATACTGTCACAATAATTGAAATTGAGCGGCAAAAAAATCCTCGCAGTATTTACATAGTTTTACATATTGTGTGTGAAGAACCAAAATGACCCATGTCCAATTTAAGCTAGAATCAAAATGAGCTATTTCATATAAACAAAATTAGCAGCATGCGTAAAATGTTAATTGGGAGTTTTTGAAAAGTGTAAAATGTTCTATTTACATGATTTTGAAAATGTGTAAAATGTTCTAATTCAATGTTTTTGAAAATGTGTAAAATGTTCTAATTTCATGTTTTTGAAAAGGTGCAAAATGTTCTAATTCCAATTTTTTAAAAGGGGGGAAATGTTCTAATTCCATGTTTTTGAAAAGGTGCAAAATGTTCTAATTCCAAGTTTTCGAAAAGGTGCAAAATGTTCTAATTCCAAGTTTTTAAAAAGGTGCGAAATGTTCTAATTCCAAGTTTTTAAAAAGGTGCGAAATGTTCTAATTTCATGTTTTTGAAAAGGTGCAAAATGTTCTAATTCCAAGTTTTTAAAAAGGTGCTCAATGTTCTATTTAAATGCTCTGAAGACATATTTGGATATTTTTGTAGATAGTTGATATTGTTTTTAGCTACAAATGGACCTGGGTAATTTTGGTTCTTCACAGACGGTATGCTCCCTATACTCACTATGAGTACATAATATAATATATATTTTGAATAAATATAAATCAAATTTACATAATTTCTCGGTGGCTCATACCCAATACTCATTATGGAAATTTGAATGCGGGATGAGGATTTAAAAAGAAACAAAATACAATTTAAAATTGGGAAAGTGGAAAAGTCGGGCGCTAATATCTGTGAAGGAAGAATACGGATCTTTGGGTCTCTGGGATGATATTTAGATTCAGATTGGAAATGTTTAACATGGAATTAAAGCTAATGGTGGTGTACATATAAGAAAAGAAGGGCACTCCACATATACATGTGTGTAAATACTCCAACTCCAAACAGCGAGACACATTGACAATAAGGAGGACAATCTATCTGTACAAGTAGAATAAGTCTGTCTGAAAGTAAAAAAAAATAAAAAGGGAAGAAGTATTGAGGATTGTGGATTGTGGGGAAAATTCGGCACAGTTCGTTAGGATGAGATGCCGTGGGTTCCGAGGAGGTGAAGAGATAGTGGAGAGGGACATTGTACAAATAAACTGGAGATAGAATATTGAATAATAATCAGAGGAGGTCTACAAGGAAAGGGAATCATAATAATGAGAATAATAATGGGAAGGTGTGGAGATTTTATGAAGTGTGAACAAGATTTTTCGGTTCCTTCTTTTCCTTCATCTTGTCAATAGGTAGAGGAGAATGGGATGAGTCGAATCTCTGCTGCTTTCTGGATCTGCGGAGGAAAAGGGTCTTCTTCATTTTTATTTCATTCTATTTTTCCCCGAGTCCGACTTTGAGACTTTGACTTTCTCACTTTTCAACTGCTCCTCAGCTTTGAGGGGCTTTGGGCTTTGGGAGCATAGTGAGGTTTGAATAGGACGAATTTAATGTGTGGAGGTGCATATCGTCTGTGAAGAACCAAAATGACCCATATCCATTTGTAGCTAAAAACAATATCAACTATCTACATATATATTGAAATATGTCTTGAAAGCATTTAAATAGAACATTATACACTTTTCAAAAACTTGTGAATGAAATGTTTTGCACTTTTTAAATACGTGTAATTAGAACATTTTACACTTTCAAAAAAATGTAACCAGAACATTTTAGTTTTTTTTCAAAAATATGTAAATAGAACATTGTACACTTTTCAAAAACAAGGAATTAGAACATTTTGCACCTTTTCGAAAACATGGAATTGGAACATTTTGCACCTTTTCAAAAACATGTAAATAGAACATTTTACACTTTTCAAAAATATGTAAATAGAACATTTTACACTTTTTAAAAATATGTAAATAGAACATTTTACACTTTTTAAAAATATGTAAATAGAACATTTAACACTCTTCAAAAACTCGTAATTATCATTCTACGCATGTTTCCCGTTTTGTTTTTATGACATAGCTCATTTAGATTGTAGCTTAAATTGGATATGGGTCATTTTGGTTCTTCACAGACGATATAATATGCTACACATTTGGGCTGTATGAGCCCGTAGTCTGTCCCTATGACTTTGTATACGCATCTCTCTGCTCACTAGTCAGTGAGGTTTGGTTTGGATGATAGGGTAAGTGTGTGTGTGTGTGGGTCTATCTGTGTGAAGTCATCCCTGGGAAAATTTATCGCCGACACGTTCAAGGGCTCCCCCACTCGCTTCTTCAATTATTAATGGCCCAGCCTCAAACTATGGAAGCATAGAAGGGATGTGCAGGAACAGGGAGAGAGATACCTGCCTGTCTGTCTCTCTTCTGTCTACGGCAACGGCAACGGACCAACGCCAAAAGCAAAAGCCAGTCTCTCTCCCTCTCGCCTATTATATTCCAATCGAAGCGAATCTATGGAAAGATAAGGGAAAAGCCGCATCCTATCTTTTCCCTATTGATTTCAAGTGTCCTCTTCACTTCTCAAGCACAAATTTAGCCACTTACAATATCCACATTCCCAATTCCAAAAGTCGGACGACTTGAATTCTTGAAAGCACTAAAGCCATCTCCTCACCCCAACTCGTCTACCTGCGTCTCCACTAAATACATATTGATGTAAATGTAATGCTCCATTATCCAATCACGTACTACACACAACGACAGAGAGAGCATTTACTTTTAGATGTGTACTATACACTCCAATCTGTGTAGATGGGACAAAAGCGCGGAGTTTTTTTCAACTCATCTACCGTCGGTCGTTTCCCCCCAAAAATAGAGATCGACCCGAGAGAATCTTTAAATAGTTTTTGGACTTTTCAACTTCTTCTCTCAAGTGTCTAAAGCAAATCAAATAAGGGAAGGAAAAAGCAAAGGAAATATTACGAAGAAGGTCAAGTTCATCTCTCTCGTCGGAAGAGGAAGATCAAACATCACAACATCCCATAGGAGAATCTCTCACAGGGCCGGAGCCGGATAATGTGGCCAGCGCAGGCAGCCCCCGCTGCTTGAATTTTCAAAAACCGTGTAAATGAAACATTTTGCAATTTTAGAAAATACGTAAATAGAACATTTTGACTTTTCAAAAGCATGCAAAATAAAATTTTTTGTACATTTCAAAAACATGGAAATAAAACATTTTCCACTTTTCTCAAAACATGTAAATAGAACATTGAGCACTTTTCTGAATCAAGTAAACAGAACATTTTGCATTTTTCTAAAACATGTAAATACAAAATTTTACTTTACGAAAGAAAACCATCAATAAAATCCGATCAAAATGGTGGTTTTTGTATGGAAACAAATTTCTGCCTAAAAACAATTCCTTCGTCCGGCCCTGATCTCTCACCTCTTTGCATCATTGTTCCCCTTTGAAAATATCTGTGTTGAAATGAAATCCCAATTCACGTCACATCACATACCCCCCACCAACAGTAATAGTAATAGTAATAGGACTCACTCATTTTTTGTGACCTTCATCATTGTAATTACTCCATAAAGTCCCAATTCACTCTTTGTCTCTCAAGGGCCAATACCAATACAGGAATTACTGGAAATATATTGGACGGTGGTCCAGGAGTTAAAAATAAGACAAGACAAAAAGGATTACAAGATTGTTGTGAGACAATTTCACTTTCTTAAAAATACCCTATGACCCTTCTTAATTCCTCACATAATAGAGATTGTAAAAAAATATAAAGCTCGGGCCATTTTCATTGAAAAAGGTGAGAGTGTTGGTGGGTTGACGACGTTCAAGGAAACAAAGGATGAAAATAAAAGTGTCGTGTGGAAATGAAAATGGAAAGGGATTATCTGAATCTGTCGAGAATTATTTTGTATTGTATTTGTCCCTTGTCTAAAGTCTAAAGTAAAATCTTAGAAATTATGCGATTGTTAAAGATGAACAATTACATGGATTGACTCCTCTTCTATACTTTTAAATGATACTTTTTTCATAGACTTATTTCAGTGCCGGACGAAGGAATTGCTTTTAGGCAGGAATTTTGTTCCATGCAAAAACCACTATTTTTATTTTATTGATGGTTTTCTCTGGTAAAGCAAAATGTTGTATTTACATGTTTTAGAAAAGTGTAAAATGTTCGATTTACTTGATTTAGAAAAGTGCTCAATGTTCTATTTACATGTTTTGAGAAAAGTGGAAAATGTTTTATTTCCATGTTTTTGAAATGTACAAAAGAATTTTTTTTACATACTTTTGAAAAGTGCAAAATGTTCCATTTACATGTTTTGAGAAAAATGAAGCAGCGGGGGCTGCCTGCGCTCGCCGCATTATCCGGCCCTGACTTATTTACACTGTGCTACCTCCTACTACGACCACTGTACTACTGTCTTCACTTCCCAAGGATCATCAAAAGACAAGTGAGTGAGGTCATAAAAAATAAATTGAAGAATAAAGGAAATGGTTGATTATGGAAAATTGGGAAATTGAAAGGAAAGAAAGTTGTTGAATGGGGCTGTGTGGCGCAGTGTGTAGGATGGCGGACGGAGAAGAAGGGAAAAAAGGTGATGGCTTACTACACAGACACTTAGCATCCATCCGTCTTCCTCGTCCTCGTCCTCGTCCACACACACGCAATGGCACAGATAGAGATACAAAGTGATCAAGTGTCAAATGTCAAGACTTGTGTAACTTTAGCTTGAGATGAGGATTGATTAAAAACCCCGGCACCGACACCGACACCGACACCGATACCGACGCGAAGCCGCGCGGCTTTCGTCACTCGTCAATCTCAACAATGGTGTGTGTACTATATAGCGATCGAAGGAGAGGAGCCTGAGTCAAAGGATGCGGGGAAGGCTTTAAAATCTTTAAAATGGGGAAAAGATTGAGTAGGTCATAACAGCAAGAGCACAAAAAGTACAAACTGCCGCAATGGAAATCCATCAAAAGTTGAGTATTCTATTTCTATTCTCCTATATATTCTTCACTAAATTCTAAAGTTGTCGTCACGAATGTTTCCCTGTCATAAAAATTCTTCCACTTACAATTTGGTCATTTGGTAGAGAAAGAGAAAGTTTCCCGAATAATCCTCGGTTATAATTTTACAAATTATTCACATTAACAAAAACTAACCTGATGGATAACGTTAAGAAGAAGACAGGACCAAATAAAGGAATTGGTTTTAGGCAGCAATTTGTTTCCATGCAAAAACCACCATTTAGATCGGATTTTATTGATGGTTTTCTTTAGTAAAGCAAAATGGTGTATTTACATGTTTTAGAAAAGTGCAAAATGTTCGATTTACTTGATTCAGAAAAGTGCTCAATGTTCTATTTACATGTTTTGAGAAAAGTGCAAAATGTTTTATTTCCATGTTTTTTAAATGTACAAAAATATTTATTTTGCATGTTTTTGAAAAGTCTCAATATTCTTTTTTACATATTTTTGAAAAGTACAAAATGTTCCATTTACACGTTTTTTGAAAATTCAAGCAGCGGGGGCTGCCTGCGCTGGTCGCATTATTCGGCCCTGAATGAAGAAGAAGATTAATTGACAAACTTTTAGAAATTTAGAATCTTTTGTCTTCAAAATTACGAGTATCTCCAGTACCAGTGCCAGTACCAGTACCAGTTGTCGGTGGGCTCACGTACTGGGAATTCGTCATTGGATTAAATAGTTGGCTTTTGGACTTGGTTGTGGTGGTTGTCGGTGGATGGTTTGTTGGATTTGGATTGGAGGGATGAAAGATGAGGAATGAAAGATGAAGGAAGTGAAAGATGGCATGTGTAGTAAATGAGATGAGATGAATGAGGTGAATTGGTCATGGTGAAGGCTACGATGCTGAGCGATTAGATCCACATGCATGACAACCATACCATCCCCATCCTATTAGCGTATTAGCCTATTTGTGTATTAGTGTTGGCAGTCCTAATGGAAAGTACAGAGATTAGCCTTATAGATCTGTCCCAACTCCCAACGGCATCCCATGCATTCGGTCGGACTGTAACTGTGACTGTGACTGGTACTGGGAAATGAGTGAAGGAAAGCGAAAGATTTTAAAGTATCTCAAGAGCTTCGTACGTACACGATTACGAATTTGTAGACCACATTAGACTTATTATTTAGATGATAGGTGAGATCCCAGTTCAAATCCAAATACCAAATCCGGATCCCTACCATGGATCACCAAGACCAAAAGGCACTCGCTATTATATTCTTATTCCCAGAGACTCATGAAACGTTGAGGAATTCCGTTTGTGACTGTATCAAAATGTTCAAATAGACGCATAGGAAGTTGGTATAAAATTGTAACTTGTTGATATGAGAGACCGCGACCGGTGCGGGTGCGGGTGTTGTTGGGATTGGAGATTGAAAACGAGACTGGGGCTCTGGACTTGTGTCTAATGGGAAGTAAGGCAGGGAGTAAAATGGGAGAGATATTTAGACTAGATATTTGTTGGATATCGTCGGTGAAGAACCAAAATGACCCATATCCATTTGTAGCTCAAAATGATATCAACTATCTACACAAATATTCAAATATGTCTTGAGAGAATTTAAATAGATGATTTTGAACTTTTCAAAAATACGTAAATACAACATTTTGCACCTTTTCAAAAACATGGAATTAGAACATTTTGCACCTTTTCGAAAACATGGAATTAGAACATTTTGCACCTTTCCAAAAACATGAAATTAGAACATTTTGCATCTTTTCAAAAACATGGAATTAGAACATTTTGCATCTTTTGAAAAACATGGATTTAGAACATTTTGCATCTTTTGAAAAACATGGAATTAGAACATTTTGCATCTTTTCGAAAACATGGAATTAGAACATTTTGCATCTTTTCAAAAACATGGAATTAGAACATTTTGCACCTTTTTAAAAACATGGAATTAGAACATTTTGCATCTTTTCGAAAACATGGAATTAGAACATTTTGCACCTTTTCAAAAACATGGAATTGGAACATTTTGCACCTTTTCAAACATGGAATAGGACATTTTACATTGTTGAAAAACATGAAAAAAGAACACTTTACGTTTGTCAAAAACTCGTAATTAACATTTGACGCATGTTTATCATAGTGTTATATAACATAGCTCATTTTGATTGTAGCTGAGATTGAACATGGGTGATTTTGGTTCTTCACAGACGATATATTAATGATATGATTGGAGTGTAGTGGTGGTAAGTGAAAGGTTATAGTTGGAGGGTACTCTTGATGGATGGATGGATGATAGATGGTAGTGGCTCTTGTGTGTGGAAGTGGAGTGTCGGAGTCGGAGGGAAAAGATGTGGAGATGCTCTCTCCACGCGGAGGTTAATGGAAGGAGCAGGAGGAGGGGAGAGGGAGAGATTTTTTAATCTGATTTGAATTAGAAATAGATGATAAAAGGTGGAAATCGTTTATCACCCATTTGACAAGTTGCAAAGTGGTTCCTTCGTTTTGGTTTTGGTTCCCTCTACACATCTGATTCCACTCTCAGACTCGACTATGCCTCCTTCTTCACCAGGTCTCCAACTCCACACACAGGTTCTACCCTTCACTCCTCAACTCTTCCATAATCACTCATCTCACATCCTACATCCCATGCCATATCACATCTTCCCAATTCAAACTATAACTCCAATATATAATTCAAAAGAAAACAAAACAAAAAATCGAATCTCAAAAATGGAACAGACACAGCCCGATTTCCCCACTTCTAGTTTTCCTTTTCAATTTTGGCCACTTGCTCAAGGAAACGTGACATATATAGTGACGTAGCTACGAGGGATCTGTCATGTTTAGTTCCTCATTTTACATCTATTACATCACATCATCCGCATCTTGTTCCTCTGATCCAGAGCCAAAAGGCCATGCAGCACCGAAGCCGACCAAAGTGACATGTTTAGAATGCATAATTACGAATTACGAGAATATCAATTATCAATAGAAATTGAAATGAACTAAATGACGGGGACGGGAGCGCGCAAGTACCAAGTTGCGGACCTTCAGGGCCGGATAATGCGGTCAGCGCAGGCAGCCCCCGCTGCTTGAATCTTCAAAAATTGTGTAAATGGAACATTTTGAACTTTTCAAAAATATGTAAACAGAATATTGAGACTTTTCAAAAACATGCAAATCAATTTTTTTACACATTTCAAAAACATGGAAATAAAACATTTTCCACTTTTCTCAAAACATGTAAATAGAACATTGAGCACTTTTCTGAACCAGGTAAAAAGAACTTTTTGTACTTTTCTAAAACATGTAAATGGGACATTTTGCAGTTTTCCAAAAACATGTAAAAAGAATATTGAGACTTTTCAAAAACATGCAAAATAAATTTTTGTGCACATTTCAAAAACATGTAAATAAAACATTTTCCACTTTTCTCAAAACATGTAAATGGAACATTTTGCCCTTTTCAAAAACATGTAAATACATCATTTTGTTTTAGCAAAGAAAACCATCAATAAAATCCGATCAAAATGGTGGTTTTCGTAAGGAAACAAGTTGCTGCCTAAAATCAATTCCTTCGTCCGGCCCTGTGGAACTTGGGGCTGCCGTTGCTGTGGGGAAGATTATTTAAAGTCAATTTGGAAGTGAAGAAATATAGATACAGATTGCCGCAATTGATTCGAGTTAACCTTAGGAGGAGATAATAATTCACGTAATATATAGGTACCTATACTACGGAAGAAAGCGCTCTGTTCGAATTCGTAGTTTGCGGCTGTAGCTGTAGTAAAGGGTTCAGTGAGTGTGTTGTGTGCATAGCAGTGGCCCAGCCTTGGAGTCTTGGGATGGGATGGTGTGGAGTTGGATTTGGATTTGGGAGCAGCGAGGCAGGTATAGAGATGGAGACGGTCCTCGTCCTCAGGTAGTGTATCAACTCATATGGGCGAGTACATACAGAAAATACAGACAGATTGTAGTGTGTATCCTACCTGCACTCCCTTCTCCGTCCGTTGCTTTGAGGGTTTGAAAAAAAAAATAATTTTTGACAAATCCAGATTTGCCTGGGTGATAGATTACTCCTTTTAGAATGGATGATGCCACGCTCTGGACATTCTTTACGACCGACCCTTCCTTTTCTCTCCGTCCAAGTAGACATAAATCTCCGACATGTCCGCCGCCCCATATCTCAAAGCAATGGGAAAAGATGCTCTACAATCCCATATATTTCCCATTCCCAGACAACTATCTTCCTATCTACACATCTACATATCTAATCCCCATGTACTGAGACCCAAGCAACAGTGTCATATCGTCAGTGAAGAACCAAAATGACCCATTTCCATTTGTAGCTAAAAACAATATCCACTATCTACAAAAATATTCAAATATGTCTTCAGAGCATTGAAATAGAATATTTTGTATTTTTCAAAAATATGGAATTAGAACATTTTGCACCTTTCCAAAAACATGTAAATAGAACATTTTGCACCTTTTCAAAAACATGTAAATAGAACATTTTGCACCTTTCCAAAAACATGTAAATAGAACATTTTGCACCTTTTCAAAAACATATGTAAATATAACATTTTGCACCCTATCAAAAACATGTAAATAGAACATTTTACATCTTTCAAAACCTCGTAATTAACATTTGACACATGTTTCTCATTTTGTTTTTATGACATAGCTCATTCTGATTCTAACTTACATTGGATATGGGTCATTTTGGTTCTTCACCGACGATATAGCTCACTATCCACGATCCATCTCCATCACATTATATTACACATCTACACTCACTAGTGAGGAGCCGAGGCCGAGACCGAAGCCGAAGCCGAGGCCGGTGCCGGTGCCGGGGCCGGGAGGAACGGAATCAAAAAACCCGACTTTTCATCTCTCTCAACAAGCCAAAGGGAAGGAAACCAAAACCAAAACCAAAGCACGTTGACGTCGGACAATACGAGAAATACGAATACGAATACGAATACGACAAAACGACGACGACAATGACGACAACCTCAACATTCAAAGTCTTTTCATGTTTTTCTTTTTTAACTTTTTACACCAGTCTCTCTCTCTCTCCCTCGATTCCCTTTGTTCAAATGGCCAGATTGTCAACAATTTTTATATCACAGACCAAATAAAAGTACAGCACAGAGTATAATGGTCTCTCCGCTTTCAGATATGGTCGGGATTTTTTAAGAATTCAAATAGTTGTAGAGTAGAAATAAATATTGGGCCAGGAACGAGGCCGAGAACGAGAACGAAGGAAGACTGTGCATATGTACGGGTGTGTTGACTTCTATTTTCTCACAAACGCGGACACTGGGACCTGGGACTGTGTCACTGGAGGAAACTGCCTTCTGGTCTGAGTCTCTATGCACTCTCAGCATCTCTCTCCTCTGTCAACTGTGTATATGAAAATGGGACTGGAAATGAAAACAAACCAACCCTTTATTGTTCCGTATTGTTCCTGTCTCGAGCATGATTTACCTCTTTGTCCAACTGACAACACTCATGATTAACGTCCCTCATCTCCCTCCACAGTCACAAACAAATTGGGCAACCTGGAAAATATCTTGAATTATTTTTTAATATTCACAATCTCATTTCTTAGCATTATATTATGCATGGTGGGCATTCTCAGTGTAGATCCAGATCCAGATTCAGATTCAGTTCCAGATCCAGATCCACAAGAAACGGGACTACGGGAGTCTGCTATTGCTTCTATATGGCTTCCCATATCTTTCTTGTGGCCGATGTCGTCCCTTTTTTCTTCAGCTAAGCATATAGCGCCTTATTTAATGGGAATAAGAAAACATTGTTGAATGTGTTCTTGGGTGATGAGGAATTGTAGAGCAGGGTCGGATAATGCGGCCAGCGCAGGCAGCCCCCGCTGCTTGAATTTTCAAAAACCAAATGTAAATGGAACATTTTACAGTTTTCAAAAATACGTAAATGGAACATTATGTACTTTTCAAAAATATGTATAAAGAATATTTTGACTTTTTAAAAACATGCAAATTAAAATCTTTTGTACATTTCAAAAACATGGAAATAAAACATTTTCCACTTTTCTAAAAACATGTAAATAGAACATTGAGCACTTTTCTGAATCAAGTAAATCGAACATTTTGCACTTTTCTAAAACATGTAAATACAACATTTTGCTTTACCAAAGAAACCCATCAATAAAATCCGATCAAAATCGTGGGTTTTGTATGGAAACAAATTGCTGCCTAAAAGCAATTCCTTCGTCCGGCCCTGATGTAGGTAGAGTTTGGGGCTTTGCGCGGAGGAGAGCGCGGCCGGGCTACTGCTCTGAGTACTTCCAAGATGGTTGTTTTGATGGGGAAACTATCATAAAAATGAGATCATTACAAGTTGACTCGAGTTTAATTTGCCGCTTAAATTCAGGGCCTCGACTAAGCCATCAGGATGGACTTTATTGTCCATTTATCATGCGGAATGAAAAGTGAATTTGGAATGTAACTCGAGAGACGAGGACGAGACTCCTACCTTCACTCTCCATACACACAACATTAGCACCAGCACCAACTATTTCATTTAGCAACAGATCAGCCCAGTCCAGAACAACATAATACGTACAGTCTTCACAGACAGATGCAGATAAATACCAAAAGAACAAGTAGTTTGCTCGCTCATACTACTACACACAGTCGCATAGTCTCTTTAGCTTTCATATAGATGCGCGCCCAGAGTTCCTCAGCTTTATTACCCTTTTTGCAATAAATCCGTTTATCCTCCTTTAATGTTCACCAGAATTTTATAACCAGGAAATACTTATCAAGAGAGAGAGAGACTCTCATTACCGCGGCGCATATCACTCGCTCACTCGCACAACTGTCCCATGAATCTTTCCACAATCATACAATTTGAAATGGTAGACAAAAATTGGTAGTGCTTTCAGATCATTTTTTTAGATCTCTCTCTCTCGCCCCCATAAAATACATACTTTGCTAATTCACTCTTTTGAGTCTTTTGAATATTTCCGTCTTGTAGTAACTCCTCAAAGGATTAAGGATATGAGGGAACGTGGCAAGATTTCCACTCAAAAACCGCTTCCAGTTAAGTTATAAGTAATTAAAACTCCAGTGTCTTTGTGACTGGATGATTATCTCGTCGCTATAGTAGTTGAGCGGAGACCAGAATTAGTCTGCTGTAGAATTTAATATGTACGGAATTATAAACTTGATTATTGCAGACTCCAAGACTCCAATGTATTAGACCACAGACGAGGACCAGGACCAGAACCAGGAATCAATTTGAATTTTGAATTTTAAGGGAATTCTACAGAAAAGCTGTCGTAAAAATTAAAAAGCGATGGGGACAAATTGCTGTATAAACTATACATCGTCTGTGATGAACCAAAATGACCCATATCCTTTTGTAGCTAAAAACAATATCCACTATCTACAAAAATATTGAAACATGTCTTGAAAGCATTTTTATGGAATATTTTGCACTTTTTAAAAATATGTGAATAGAAATTTTGCACTTTTCAAAAACATGTAAATGGAAAATTTTACGCTTTTCAAAAATGTGTAAATAGAACATTTTGCACTTTTCAAAAATGTGTAAATAGAACATTTTGCACTTTTCAAAAATGTGTAAATAAAACATTTTACATTTTTCAAAAACATGTAAATAGAACATTTTGCACTTTTCAAAAACATACAAATGGAACATTTTACACTTTTCAAAAACCCCTAAATTAACATTTTACGCATTTTTTCATTTCGTTTTTATAACATAGCTCATTTCAATTCTAGTTTAAATTGGATATGGGTAATTTTGGTTCTTCACAGACGAAATGCAGAAAATGCAGAGATAGTAGTAGAGGATCGCAGGATACGAAAGATTTGGTGCATTTCTAATGGAAATAAGTACCTACATTAACAAATTCAATTTACGACTCACACACACTTTGATTTTTAACCTCTAAAAAGATGGAAGTTTTGAGGAAAGATAAAACTTGGCGAGACTTGTAATCTGGTAAAAAATGGAGCGATAAGGAAAGTTGCACTCCTTTAGTCCGCAGATAATTAATGGAAGTACCGGTGCCGGTGCCGGTACCGGTACCGGTATCGGTTGTCGGTTGGTATGGAGAAATTTCACTGTATTTTACATATATAGATATTGGACATACCCATAGGTTCTTGTAATATAGGCATTTCTTTGATCACGGAGAGATGTTGAAGGATTTTACATTTGATTCCCCTATGTCCATATTATTTTCTTTGATTTTTTATTTTGTAACTGAGTTGAGGACGGGATTTTGTGAAAACGGAGACAAGCGGAGTAAAAATGAGGATTTATGAGGACTCTCCTGTAGATCTCGTCCATAATTTGAAATGCTGTAAAGATGAGGGGGACGAGAACTGAGCGACTACTATTATGGTAACGGCATAAAATCCTCGTCAAAGTTGATGCTCTTTTCCATGGTCATCTCCTCCATTCCATCCAAATCCACTGTCCATTATCTCCCTCTTATCTCCGTTAGTTTTTACTTTACTGCTCCATCTGTAACAAACTATAAACTCGTTCGCATCATGAGCATCAGCGACTCAGAGACGCTCTCCACTCTGAATCTTGAAAGAATTTTACACTCATCTACTCTCATTCCTCACAGTGCATGTATAAGTGCTCGCGTCTCATAATTTTAACTGGAAACTTGACACCTTTCAACAATGCTACACAGCGACCATATGTACCTACACAGTTAAAAGCATTGTCCAAAACCAAAACCAAATGAATGCTGAAAACGAGAAAAGTTGTCAAAAAACTTTGTTATTAAATTGAATATATATATATATATATATATTATAGAGAATGAAATAAAAAAATAAAATAATGGAATTTAGCATCATTTCACCTGGGCTCCCCATTACCAAACTGAAACTGAATATTAACGAGTCAACTATACGCAACTAAAGCGTTTCTGTGGAAGTGGAAGGCGAAGGGTTGGATTCGTAGGATTGGATCTGGAGATGAGCTTGAGACTAATTGTCAAAGAAGAGGACAGGGCCGGACGAAGGAATTACTTTTAGGCAGGAATTTGTTTCCATACAAAAACCACTATTTTGATCGGATTTTATTGATGGTTTTCTTTGGTAAAGCAAAATGTTGTATTTACATGTTTTAGAAAAGTGCAAAATGTTCGATTTACTTGATTCAGAAAAGTGCTCAATGTTCTATTTACATGTTTTGAGAAAAGTGGAAAATGTTTTATTTCCATGTTTTTGAAATGTACAAAAAAATTGTATTTGCATGTTTTTGAAAAGTCTCAATATTCTTTTTAGGTATTTTTGAAAAGTGCAAAATGTTCCATTTACATGTTTTTGAAAAGTGCAAAATACTCTTTGTACCTACATGTTTTTTGAAATTTGTTAAATGTTTTAACTGTATGTTTTTGAAAAGTCTCAATATTCTTTTTACATATTTTTGAAAAGTGCAAAATGTTCCATTTACAAATGTTTTGAGAAAATTGAAGCAGCGGGGGCTGCCTGCGCTGGCCGCATTATCCGGTTCCGGCCCTGGAAGAGGAAGAAGCTACAGTTGCTATGCTGTTGGGCCTGTACATACGTAGCGTGTATAGATAGAGGGGGTAAGTATGTATGCGTGGCCGTAATTATATTTGGCATATGGTGACATTGTAAGTTGAAGTGGTGATAAAGTTTCCCTTTGCCATGGCTCCTCAGCTGTCTCTTCTGTCTCTCTCGTTTTCATCAAATTTCAATAGAAACGTGGAGGCAGTTAACCTAGGAAACCAAGTGACAACGACTCGAACCAGAACCAGATTCAGAGCACCCCAATTAATGACACAATGATCTCGACTTCATCTCAACCCTTTCATTTTCTCCGCCGCCCCATAGCACTGCACTGCACTGCCAGGGTAATGGTAGTTTTCCTCGCTCGCACTTTGTCATCCTATTCTGTCTGACCAATATTCCGCGTTGATTTTCAAGTGTCACACACATTAAATTAAATTAACGTCAGCCTGCCCCTCGTAAATTAGCTCATAAAGAGCAGGAGAGAGAGAGAGAGAGAGAGATCTAGTGGAAGTAGCAACGTTATTTGAATATTTTAAAATTCCGCATTTCATTTCATAAACTACTCAAATTCTCGAGTCTCGAAAAACTTAATCCAAAACCAAAACCAAAACCAATCCACAAGCTAAATAGAAAAGATGTGAACATTTGGATTTAGGATTTAGTTGCGGAGCAGTGTGTACAATTGTACAAGGAGAAGAAAAGGATTTTCATTCCCGTTGCCGTTGCCGTTACCAGTACCAGTACCATTAGCGTCCTAACCCATAAATATACTTTACTTTCTGTGCTTGTATCTGGGACGAGTCATTCACCGTAGGAGCATTACTATTATTATCATGACGATTACGATTACGATTACTACTACGACCTCATCCCGCAGTCCCAGTTTCTTATGCAGATTTATCCGATGCCGATGCGGATTGTGAGTCTCCCAGTTTTTAGATGGGGACAAAAGGAATTGGGAGTTTAAAAAAAATGTAGAGACTTTTGAGACTTATTACACACTCCATGCTGTAGACTGCATACAAGTGGCCTATTATAAGTCAAGCTCATGATATCCTCACTCACACACAGGCACAGGGCCGGACGAAGGAATTGCTTTTAGGCAGCGATTTGTTTCCATACAAAAACCACCATTTTGATCGAATTTTATTGATGGTTTTCTTTGGTAAAGCAAAATGTGGTATTTGCATGTTTTAGAAAAGTGAAAAATGTTCCTTTTACTTGATTCAGAAGAGTGCAAAATGTTCTATTTACATGTTTGGAGAAAAGTGGAAAATGTTTTATTTCCATGTTTGTGAAATGTACAAAAATATTTATTTTGCATGTTTTTAAAAAGTGCAAAATGTTCGATTTACCTGATTCAGGAAAGTGGAAAATGGTCTATTTACATGTTTTGAGAAAAGTGGAAAATGTTTTATTTGCCTGTTTTTGAAATGTACAAAAATATTTATTTTGCATGTTTTTGAAAAGTCAAAATAGTCTTTTTACATATTTCTAAAAGCTGCAAAATGTTCCATTTACATATTTTTTGAAAATTCAAGCAGCGGGGGCTGCCTGCGCTGGCCGCATTATCCGGCCCTGCCCACACATTTGTTTGTTTGAAGGAGAAAGAGCGAGTTCCAGTTGAGCATGTAATGTACAGTGGAGTAGGCTAATGTCTGGATGTGGCTTTGGATATGGATGGCTATTTAACCTCATAGTGTTTAGGAGAAGTAAATGAATGCAAATCTGGTCATTAGGACGGAGGAATAAAAGGAGGAGATGGGTGCACTCTCATTCTCAGTTTTTTTTTCCTTCCTATTTCCTCTCCTTCCAGGCATAATAGGCATCGCTTTATTTTCATATAGGCCTTGTGGCTATATACGCATAGGCATAGGAGTGCAGAGTGTGGAGCTTAAGGCAGTGTCAAAAAAAGCCCTGAAAGGAAAAACTACACAACTCCACTAACTCCAGTACACAAACCTATACGAGGATCACACACTTTCAAATTCAAAGAAGCAGTGGTTGTAGTGTGTAGTGGTTGTAGTGGCATGGTGTGAAGTATATTGGGGAGTTAAGATTAACACTAACCTACACCATTACCACATTTAGATGAGTAGGCCATGTCATGCTATCAGCCCAGTGCGAGTGCGAGTCAGTGCAGTCAAGAGTGGAAGCATTTGCTTGTTATAATCTCTTCTTACTTCTGAATTAATTATTGCTATTCGAGTATGCTACATAGCGATTGCTGAGTTGGCTGTTGTTGTTGTTGTTGTTGTTGTGATAGTGACAGGGCCGGATAATGTGGCCAGCGCAGGCAGCCCCCGCTGCTTGAATTTTCAAAAAACATTTGTAAATGGAACATTTTGCACTTTTCAAAAATATGTAAAAAAGAATATTGAGACTTTTCAAAAACATGCAAAATAAATTTTTTTGTACATTTCAAAAACATGGAAATAGAACATTTTCCACTTTTCTCAAAACATGTGAATAGAACATTGAGCACTTTTCTGAATCAAGTAAATCGAACATTTTGCACTTTTCTAAAACATGTAAATACAACATTTTGCTTTACCAAAGAAAACCATCAATAAAATCCGATCAAAATGGTGGTTTTTGTATGGAAACAAATTGCTGCCTAAAACCAATTCCTTCGTCCGGCCCTGGATAGTGACAGAGATTGGTGGTGGAATTTGAATTTGAATTTGAATTTGAAATTGAAATTGAGAATAGATGCGGATGCCGATGCCGGATGAGAGTATAGGAGAGGGACTGTGTAAAAGGGAGCAATATGGTAGCAGTATGGAGTATGGAGATTCTAGGTATTAGTCCGTAATGTATAATAATACGAAGATGAAGAGTGTGCGGAGCGTGAAGGTTGGCTTAAACGATGCTCAGAGCAAATGCTATCAGCCCATTTAGCTCACTGTACAGTAACTGTGTGGATGATGGAGTGGAGAATGAGTGAGAGCGTAGCGGATTGGCATTGCGGCATCTTTTCACTTTACACTCAAAGAATCTCTGATGATCAACCCATTTGTATGCACACGAAGCCCTCCACTTAATTCCACTCTCATATCCCTCCAGAGACCAGACTCACTCATATCTGCTCGTCTCTATACTGCATCTCCGCTCTAAATTATACTGACTAGTGAGAACCAGGACGGGAACAAGAAAGCCTATCTGCATTCCGGGTTTAAAGGATTAATCCTTTTTCTTCCCACTATAAACAGGGCTACTTGAGCATGTTTCTATATATGTGTGTATTGCTACAGACTTGGCTATATGCCCGCTGCCGTATTGGTAGATTTGTATTTATCCGAATCATATACTGAAGCTTGAAAGGGTATAAATAGAGAGAGAGGAAGATGAACAAAAGCTCTTAAATTAATGCTTAAATAGATGGAACATCCATGAATTTAGAATGAGTTTACGAGCTAAACCGAAACCGACACAGTCATGTCACTGGCTTGGGACGGTGGGGTAGTAGTAGTAGTAGGAACTAATGCTTGTCTTGTTCAACTCTGCCCGTATATGTAGATCGTGTGTGTAGATGTGCGTAGAGTCTCATGTGTGGACGGAAAGTGTTTTCATTGTGTGAGAGGATAAAATGTTTGAAAATGTGGAGAATGTCCGAGACATGATTTTGCCATTGTAGTTGATGTCGCGGAGACAAATTTCAACAAGTTCCACAGCCAATGTCATCCAGTTTGAGAAACTTGAAATCCGTTTTAGTTTTACTTCTCATCTGATACGAGGCGATGGGCGATGGGCGATAGAGGATAGGGAGATACACACACCGATCTCAGGTCATGATGCATACTACAGACGAGATAAACAAAAATTATACAGGTATCTCCACACTACACAGACCACAGAGCGTCCACGTCCACTGGACTCCGAGGAATGATCACCCCAAAGTCCAAGTGCAACAAGTCCAAGAGTGAGGCCCCAAAAGTTGCATCTCTCTCCTGTGTAACTTCCAATTCTCATCTTGTCGCTGTCGTCATCCGCGTCTTCTCCTCATCTCGTCCAGGGTGACTCCGACTCCGACTCCGACTCCTTATCGCACGTGCACTCACGCTCAACACCAAACACTCAAAATACCAACAAGAGACCAAAAACAAAAACCAAAGATCACTGAGCAGAGATGCATACAGCACAGAGCGTCCTCCCTTCGCCCACTCCCACTCTCTCTCTCTCTCTCTCTCCCATAAACAATTATACAAAGGCAGCCAGGGCCGGATGATGCGGCCAGCGAAGGCAGCCCCCGCTGCTTGAATTTTCAAAAAACATTTAAATGGAACATTTTGCAGTTTTCAAAAATACGTAAAAAAGAATATTGAGACTTTTCAAAAACATGGAAATAAAACATTTTGCACTTTTCTCAAAACATGTAAATAGAACAATTTGCACTTTTCTGAATCAAGTAAATAGAAAATTTTGTACTTTTCAAAAATATGTATAAAGAATATTTTGACTTTTTAAAAACATGCAAAATAAAATCTTTCGTACATTTCAAAAACATGGAAATAAAACATTTTCCACTTTTCCCAAAACATGTAAATACAACATTGAGCACTTTTCTGAACCAGGTAAAAAGAACATTTTGCATTTTTCTAAAACATGTAAATACAACATTTTGCTTTCCCAAAGAAAACCATCAATAAAATCCGATCAAAATGGTGGTTTTTGTATGGAAACAAATTGCTGCCTAAAACCAATTCCTTCGTCCTGCCCTGAAGGCAGCTCCGTATGTAGGTAATTATACACATATTTGTGACCATTATTCCGAGCATCCCAACAGGATCATGACAGAAACTTAAATCCTATTTGATTTTTTCCCCCCAAAAAAAAGTAGTAGAGAAAAAGTAAAACTGATAAAAGTGCCTTTGTTGGATGTTCGGAATTGTAATCGTAATCGTAATTTTATTATGTATTCTAAGAGGGGATAAAAGGGAATCGTAAATCGTTTAGAAACAATAAGAACTGTAGCCACTATGACGATGACCATAAAGCTCAATTTTTTAGTTTAACTTTTGGGAGTTGTGGGACTCCTCCTTTTGTGTTCAGTGCTCAGTTGACTGTGGTGGCCTTTGTCAACGGTAAAGTTTTTAGATCTGAATCAATTTTTGAGTCTCAAGTCAAAGTCAAGACGCGAAGTGGAAGACGGGAAGACAGGAGAGTTGGGGATGCTGGAGATGGAGAATATTCAGGTTTTCCCCTGGGTATAGGTCTTTACTGTTTACATGTGGATCTTGTGTGAAATGTTGGAAAGGGTTTATCTCTGATCCTGAGCGTAGTGTGTAATGTTATTGTTATAGTAATGCATGTCTGTGGTCTTGTCCGCCGTTTTCCTTGAGGACCATCACATCTCCTCGTAGCTCTGACAATGAGCTGAGAATTAAAATGGACGGAACATGGAAGGGTAAAGATAACCAGGCTTTTTATCTGCCTTAATTTTTATTGCTCATTCATTACTATTGAGGCTGGTTATGCTGCTGCTGCTGCTGTTGTTGTTGTTGTTGTCATTCGTCCCTTTGATTATCTCCTTATCTCCCAACTATTGACGGTCGTGTCGCTGGTGGGTGACGACATACGGATGCAATGATGCAATGATGACGGTGGTCGTGGTCAAGGGCCGACGAGGCTGCATGATAGGAAGACGGAGATGGAAACCGAAGAATAGACACTACGGAGAGGCGACAACCACAATAATCCATTTTATTGGACATGTCTACCTTTTCACTTCTTCACTTTTTTTTTCTTTTACCCTTTTTTACACGTTTCCAAATCCAAACATTTTCTTTACTTTTTATCCATAGATTCTGTTTTTTACATCCTCAACTCAACTCCACACTAAACAAGACTAAACGGTACTCAGACCAATAAAAAACCAATAGATAAAACTTTGAGCCATTATTTAAAACCGACTAAAATTGTACCTTTAGTTTTTCAGGGCCGGAGCCGGACGAAGGAATTGGTTTTAGGCAGGAATTTGTTTCCATACAAAAACTAGCATTTTGATCGGATTTTATTGATGGTTTTCTTTGGTAAAGCAAAATGTTGTATTTGCATGTTTTAGAAAAGTGCAAAATGTTCTTTTTACTTGATTCAGAAAAGTGCTCAATGTTCTATTTACATGTTTTGAGAAAAGTGGAAAATGTTTTATTTTAATGTTTTTGAAATGTACACAAATTTTTATTTTGCATGTTTTTGAAAAGTCTCAATAATCTTTTTACATATTTTTGAAAAGTGCAAAATGTTTTATTTCCATGTTTTGGAAATGTACAAAAACTTTAATTTGCATGTTTTTGAAAAGTGCTCAATGTTCTATTTACATGTTTTGAGAAAAGTGGAAAATGTTTTATATCCATGTTTTTGAAATGTAGACAAAATTTTATTTTGCATGTTTTTGAAAAGTCAAAATAGTTTGTTTACATATTTTTGAAAACTGCCAAATGTTCCATGTACATGTTTTGAGAAAATTCAGGTCTGCGCTGGCCACATTATCCGGCCCTGTAGTTTTTAATTTAAGAGGGAGACCAAGGCGCTATAGGCAAATCATAATTCATCACATATCACATCCAGATTTTAGTTTGAGAAGACAAGCAACGCTCGAGTGCGAAGCTCCAGTCGGAATATTATTATGATTATTATGCACACAATAGGAGCAAGAACAGTAAACAGATAAATTCTGGAACTCTCATCAACTGATGAAGTACCTGTAAAATTTTATTACAGCAGCAGTGTGATTTTTTCCGATGCGTTTTATCTGAGATCACGTGCATATAGTTGCAGTATTATTGGTGGGTAGGCTATACTTATTTCTTATTTTCTTATGCATATTTGATATTGGAGCTAAGAAATAATGCAGATCTGTACTGAGAGTACTGGCTGTGATAGGGGAATCTCCTAAAACACCACAATCTTGCACTTCGGTAGCCTCCTGCTACCAGGACCACCTCTTCTCTAGGTGCCGACGTCTTAATTCTTGGCCGCTCTGCTGGTCTGGACCACAGGACCTACTGCTCCTGCTCGCTGTCTGCTCCTCTGGGATGAGCTCCACGTCTCGAGTTGGTCCACGGGGTCTTCCCTCCAGGTCCTAGGACCACCTGACCGGCCGACTTCCGTACGTCCTCACCTCCTGAGCTCGGGACCTACCGACTTGCCGACCGTCCGACAGGTATGAGCTCAGGTCCAGGCCCCCGGGTCTGGTCCCTTGGTGCTCGCCCTTTGTTATGCTGGGGAGCACCCGTCCCGATGTAATCTAGGTCCCCGGGTCTGGTCCCTTGGTGCTCGCCCTTTGTTATGCTGGGGAGCACCCGTCCTGATGTAAGCTAGGCCCCCGGGTCTGGTCCCTTGGTGCTCGCCCTTTGTTATGCTGGGGAGCACCCGTCCTGATGTAAGCTAGGTCCCCGGGTCTGGTCCCTTGGTGCTCGCCCTTTGTTATGCTGGGGAGCACCCGTCCTGATGCAAGCTCCGCAGTGTGGTCTGGAGATGCAGTATGCCTCACCCGTATGCCAGTGCTGGTACCTTGTCCTCAGCACCCACACTCCAAGATGCCAAACTCTCTCGGTCAAGTGGTAGCAGATGCGCCTATGGGCAACCTGAGACTGATCCGTCCAACCAGCCAAGACTATGCACAATGTCTATCAAAACAGCTCTGCCTGACCGGGGCAACTTGGACCCGAATGAGCACACACAATGATATAATGTCTTACACAGCCCCCTATATGCTGTCGGCCATAGGCCAGAAAGTTAGTTCGCACACACAGGAAATGTCTGGGGAAATCACACACAATTTACACCGTTTTATTCGTCTCTTTCTCGGTCTTCCGACCCACAACAATGTCAGTTTATGTCGGGAAAATCACACTCACGATACCCGGTTTACCCGGTACAAGTTATCAACAATTAAACACTAACAATATTATTAATCACTATTAAATATATTCTCCTAAACCCCAAGACGGCTTTACACAGCCATATTCGTTATACTTTAAACTTAACACTTAAACTCTACCACTGGGGATTTCTCTACTACTTCACGAACAAGCCGCACTTCCACCGGCTTACTTCTCTTGTAGAGGATGGCAAAGGAATGAGAATCGTTCCTTCTGCTCATCGTCTCGTAAGCCCTCAACCTGAAGACCGACCCAGAATACCCCACTCACTGGCATCCCTAACCTGATCGGTGATTGGCTACCGATCCCATATGAGCCTGCCTTCCTTCACTGATTGGCTCTCGTATTCCTATGAGCCT
Organism: Dicyrtomina minuta; assembly: GCA_949802685.1. Lineage (NCBI taxonomy): Eukaryota > Metazoa > Arthropoda > Collembola > Symphypleona > Dicyrtomidae > Dicyrtomina > Dicyrtomina minuta. Next base: position 63,119,668 of record OX461812.1, read on the forward strand.
ACCTTCATGCTCCCCAATCCTCGTCTTCTCGGATGTTCATGGTCGGTCCCCCATCAACCACTACACAGCCCTACCACTGCTACTGTGTCCCGATCGTCACCATGTCGTTTGCTCGTGCACATCGTACCACGACCTGGATCCTTCTAGATCATACTATGTTCACTCGGTCCCCACGTGATAGCTTACCTACTGCTATTACCACTACCAAACCATGCCTTCTCCATCCAGTCTCCACGTGATGGCCTGACTACTGCTACCACCACTACCTACACCTACTTCCCTATCCTGACCTAGATGTCGCCTATGCCCCTTGTTGCCGGAGCCGATTTCTCTCTCCCACTGTCCCCCCCACTATTCTCAACTTTGCCAGGCGCCTGAAACATCGTAGAGGGTTCTCTACCGCCTGAGCACCGCCGAGAATAAGTGAAGAGGCTAGTGACTGGAAACGGGAACGACTCTTAGCTGAAAGATCTTGCCGTTTCTCTCTCCCACGACCCCACTTAAGAAAGGCTAGTTAAGTAGAGCAGTGGACCTGAGGACCTCTCTTGCTGTATAGCAGTAGACCTGGAAACCTTAGAGACTCGACATGATTGGGGGGTCCCCGTGCTCCAACCTGTAGACCTCTCTACCTCGAGTCCCAAAAGACTCACGAGCCCCAGTATCCTATCCAACGATGTGCTTGGATCGAGCTCCCTATTCACATCCACATATACTGACCTCAACTGTCTTAACCATATAGCCGTAATCAACATTATCATCTAGTCATATTACACAATAAAAGTCCATTATCCTAGGTATATGTATGCATCAATAACAAGAACGCCATGTTACAAACTTATATTCATGATCGAGTACCGGCACACCCGGCTATTACTACCATACATAATACATGTCTACACCTAAAAATTACATTGTATCATCCGCTTCGACTCCCCTCGAGGTCGCTATGCTAACATTTCTCATTAAACATATAGAAAGGTTAAAATAAATATAAAAAGTATAAAAATAAATAAAATATACATGTCATAACAGTCATTACATCTCATGCCTCCTCATACATCATGCCCGTTCAATCGAGGAGGTCTTCATCTTCTATGAGGATCTCCGCATCACTACTATTATTCCCATGTTCCTCTGGTTTAGGTCTTCTTCGTTCAGATCCGTTCCGGGATGTTAAAGTTGATATATCCGCCTTCCGCCGTGAAAGATTTGCGGTCGCTACGGCCCCCTGTCTACTTGAGCTGGAGGTGCTTGGTGATGCTGAAAGTCCTTGTAGTGATCCAAACTCCAAGGAAGTCCTACGAAGGTGAGACCGGTCTAGAACCCTCTGCAATGCCACATCAGGATCCCATACGGATACAGCTCGGCTCGCTGCCGTCTGATCTGCCTGTCTCTGACGGTCCTGCTGCGCTCCCCAACGAACTGGGATCATATCTGCTGGGATGACCCGATCATCTATCTGGTCTCCCGGTGGTCGATTACGCACTCTCAAGTCGGTTATCGTCTGGACCAAGTAAAGAGCTCGTGCCTGCATGCGTTGTAATTGACGGTCTAATGTAGCATCATACATCAATGATGGTACTGGATTAGGTATCTTCCACTCGTGCGCTTCCAAAATCCCCTTTATTAACCCTAAGACTTTATATACACTCTTGTTCGCCAGGCGTTGCATCATGTTCCTCAGAGTTGCCTGTGCTGCCTGCCAATCTTCTTCTGGTCGCTTGAGCTCGTAAAAGCGAATGTTGATATGATGCATAGCCGAGCATAACACATCTGCTCTGAACATTACATCCTGCTCTCCCGGTAAGCGTAAGAACGGGTGGTTATAGGCAATGTTCTCCGGCGGCCCTACCACTTGGTGTGTCTTCACTGCAAAGCATTCAGCAGTGGTATGTCCAATGGCCCGACAGGTCCTGCATATTCGCCACCAGTCGGTTACTGCTGGTTGAGTAGGGGCAAATATCCATCCTGAGCTGCTCTCACCCACGAGTCTTAATCGTCCTGGCACGAAATTCTGTGGAAACAACAACCACCCCACCTCCCTGTTGAGCATGTTAACCCTTCCTAATGCAGAGTGCCTACTACTCCACACCCGGGTCGACGTACTCTCCAGGAGTATTGTGATTGCGTTACCTTGCTGTGCCTGTATTTGCTGCTGTGCTTCCTCCTCCGTAGCAAGCCCAGACCGCAAGATGCTCCTCATCACACGGTCAGACCATGGCTGATCATCACCGGCTGGTGATCCCTGATGGACCGCTGACGCCGTCTCTGATGCCGGTGAGTCGGCGATGTCAACCTCCTCCGGTATCATCTCTATTCTGGGTCGCTTGGATGGACGTTCCGTCTTGATCTCCACCTGCTTGCCTTCCTCCAGACCCGGGCTGCTGCTGGACCTTCCACTTCCCTTATGCTCTGGTGTTAGGCGGGTGTGGCTACGGGTGCTCGGTCCTTGTTGTGGAGATCGATCTTGCCGTTGCTGAAACACTTGACGTCGATCCTTCTATCTCCGAAATGTCCATAGATGATGTTGAAGCCTCAATTGTTTAATCCTGAGGTCCCAATTTGCTAGTAGATGAGATCTTCCGATCGATGACCAAGCTCTAGCTACGGTTTGATCCCAATGTACCAGACCCCAGTTCAAAGTCTACGGAGCTTCGACGCGCTTGAGTCCCTTTGAGGATAGTTTTTTAATGCATTTCTCTTCTCTCGACCTGTTGCGATCCAAGTCCAGCATCCCCATGTCCCCGTTGCGCCTCCTATCCTAATCGACTGTGGTCCAACCTGACCATACTGACGGATCGACATCCTCGGTAACTGACCAATCCAATCCCATCGAGGACGCGGTCGACTCGGGTCTCGAATTCGTGACTTGGTCATCCGGGACTTATATTGACTGAAGGTTGAGCTCCTGTTCACCCCACCAGCCGATGCAATATAGTATGATGGTCCTGTGGCTTATACCAACTGGTGCTAAAAATACAACGTTAAAACAGGCATATCTCAGTTAGCACCTATGCGGCCCAAAAGACCGTTTTTCATGTCCCAAACCAGGATTTTCCATCACTGCGTTCAACCCTTTTTTACCGTAATCCGCTGCTCAGGTGACATCCTGAAAAGCTTTATCAAGTGAGCGATCCAATGTGGTTGAATAACTGCTGTTAAACAAAACCTTTTGCCTTGCGCGACTCCGGACCCAATCTTGGTGGTCGCTCCACTACTCTAAGGTTAAAATCCATCCCATATGCTCCTGGTGCACACGAGTCTCCAGACCACGACATCTCTCCAAGGGCTGCCACTACCTCTGGAATCCATGCCGGTGGTGCTGGCATGCTAAAATTTGAACACTTAAAAAACACCGATTAGACAAGTTCTAAGTGAGACTCACGTCTCCGGTAGACGTATAAAACTTTCAGTTATCCTTAGATCATGCCCCCTGACCATAAACCCGAGCTTTACATGTTCTGTCTAACCCTCTTAACTATCATGCTTAACCTATTTTAAGGTTCTTGGAGCTCCTTCAGCATGGTTAGGAGCCCTAATGACCATTTCATCCCCGCGTATATCCTTTAGAGGCACTGCCCTACCTTCATTCATAGCCTTTACGAGCGCTATGCCACCGTTACTGTAGTGCCCATCCCCTACTATGGTGCACACCTCCCGGGTGCCGCGAGCTCACATGCCAGCTCCAGCGGTCCCCCCGACCCCATACTTGGGTCTCTCCTTTCAACCATACAATGCATAGTGAATCTTTTTACACCGCTCACTAGCTCCGGTGCCCTGCAGGTATCGCTGACTACAGGAACATACCATGGTCCTTAACTCGACCTCTCAACTACTCATCTCGATTGACTATACTGGCCAAACTCTACGTATACCATTGGTCTGACCGACCCTCGGCACTCTCTGACCTGGCTGATGTCTGGCGGCCTCTGAGCCTCCATATTCGACTAATGCTCGAATTCTACCTCCCTGGGCTCCCGCTCGATACCTACTAGATGGGATCGAACTAGTTGAAATAACTGCGGGAATCTGCCCGTGTGCTTGTTTACCCTCCCTAGCGTTGAGGACTAATCTACTCGATTGACTGCGAGTACTTGCATTCTACCCGACCACTGCTGCCAACATCGCATTTTGCTTTGCAACTGCTCGAGGTCCTTCTGTCGGACCGCTTGAGCACCCGCAACTGGGATGTTGTTCCTTCGACCCAACACTTGAACGGAGCTTGTTTATCCTCTCTAGCTTGAGGAATTCTAACTGCTATGATTACTATACCTTACCCTCCTGGTTGCACGTCCCTAAACGTTGAATATACCATAACTATGCTGGCATTGCATTCGACCGGAGCTGGTTATTTCCCAGCCCCTACTGCTGAAGTCCAATTAATGAAATCACTGCTGGATCTGGTCCTCTGTGGTTGTTTACCCACCCTAACTTTAAGGACTATCCAACAGTACCGAAGTCCTTCAGGCGAAAGTACTGTTGCCTACTGCTACACGAATGGTCGATGTCCTCCTGTCGGACCTTTGTTTTAATAACTACGTTGATTTTAATCTACTGGTTGAGTGCTTGTTTATCCTCACTAGCATTGAGAACGCAGACCTACTGACGGTGACTACCTGCATACCTGGTTATCCATGCGCCCTCCTGTTGGACTCTCATGCTTACTGCCCACGACCGACTTGTAAGCTGGATTTCCACAGAAAATCGTATGCATTGGAAAGCATTTAAACGGCTCTAGCGATTTGCTAAGTTGTACCATTATCCTATGGAAGTATCTCCGTACCCGGCTGACTATGGAAGTATCTCCGTACCCGGCTGACTATGGAAGTATCTCCGTACCCGGCTGACTATGGAAGTATCTCCGTACCCGGCTGAACACTACAGAACATCGCAATTATGGCTCGTTGGCCTGCCCTGTATTCTTCATAGTGCTCACAACTGACATTTAATGCGTTTGCTTGTTTACCCTCGCTAGCTTGAGTACTATACTTTATGGCATGTTGTACCTGACCTGAAGCCCAACTCTAAACTACTCATCACAGTGAGTCATTCAACCGCCCTGTCGGTCTCTTGGTTAATATGCTTGTTTATTCTCCCTAGCTTGAGGACTTCACTATCTTTATATGCTGTACCTGAACTGTAATCTAACTCTCTAGCTACCTACTTTCGGCAGGAGTTGGCCATTCCGCCGTCCTGCCGGTCCTTCTCGTACTGTTCCGTATTCTTTAACTGTCTCCACCTGGGTCATCGCAATACTTGCATTTCATGTTGACCCTTGGTGGGTGCGCTTGTTTACCCTCCCTAGCTTGAGGACCCCTGAGCTTTTGAGGTACATTTTTGTGATCTCGCACTCGAAATTTCGGCTTGTTTACTAACCTTCCTAGCCTTGAGGACCACTGAGCTTTTGAGGTACATTTTTGTGATCTCGCACTCGAAACTTTTGGCTTGTTTACTAACCTTCCTAGCCTTGAGGAGTTAAAAGACTTCATTGGATTCGTGAATTATCTACTGGCCTGGTGCATTATGAACCTAATGATCCCAATACCGGAGTCCTCCGGTAACGCAACATCTGAAATCAGGCTGACTGTCAGCTTGGCTGGTTTATCATGCTCTCTCAGCTTTGAGCAAAACAATGTGAGTTGACTTCGACCGAGCTGGTGGTCGCTGGAACTGTAGTGATTAAATTACCTATGCTGGGCCGCGTTGGTCCTGTGGATCTGTTGCTCCCCATGCCTTTGATCGAGGTTACCCTAAGCTAACCTTCTATGAGGGCTTTTACGGGCCCTCTTTCTCCGTGCTGGGTGCTCCACCAACATCTAAATCGGACACCAGCTCCCGGTATGTGAATTTCTTGAGCTCTGCACCATATGCCGTGAGTAGGGCTGGTTACAAAGCAAAGGAGCTCACTAGCTCCGAGGCTGGATCCTCAGCCTTTTATGATTCCTTTGCCGGTGGGAGTTATTTACCCACTCACTAGTAACCTACCCTATACTCGCCCCTGCGGTGGAACTCGGGACGAGCACACGGCGCAGTTTAACGTCGTACACGTCATAGGACGTGTTCGGAAGAGTAGAGACCCCAGCCCCTACACTTCCGTCTTAACCTACATATATATTTTTATTTTTTTGTTTTACTTTTTTTTTTCTTTTTTATGTATTTTTATGCACAAAACTTAACTAATACCCGTTTTCCCATCACCAAAAAAAAATGTTTCCAAAATATCCCTAAATAAATCTCATGCAACCCGTTCCTGGTTCTGATACTTCCTGCTTTATTAGTTTGCGGTCTCGTTCCAGGGAAAAGACATCCTCAGCAGGTCCCCCATCCGGAATGCAGTTCTGCCCGACTGCATAGCGTTCATGCCCAAGCGGTCCGGAGGTTTACGGGTTCTCGTCGACTTCCTTAGTAGCGTAGGAGGTCCGTTGTACTCTTGCTCGTACTCATCGGACGTATCTAAGGGTCCTATGCTCGGGCTCCCGGTATCTCTCCCAGCTACTACTGGTGTTTGCTGTCGCGCCTCTGGCTTGGTTAACCTGCTCCGTCTTATATCTTCAGCTTGTTGAGCTTGTGCCCGTCTAGTCTCGCTCCCCGATATTGCTATCGTGGGTTTTTGTGATTGAGTCTTGGACTCATCTTTGCCTGTCACCTCCACGCTGTGGTGATATGGGAGTATAACCGAGGTGTGGGATTTAAACGCAGTGGCTTGCGGATCGTATGGGTCCTTAAGGCTGACCCAGAGATCTGAATATACCTCTGCTATCATCCAGGGGCCTGTATGTATGGCTTGTAGCGCTGGTGACTGGTGTTTACTACGTGTCGTAACCAGGTCTCCTACCTTGTATACACAATCACGTGTGTTCCGATCGACGTGTTCATTCTGGGCTAATTGAACTAATTTGATGGTTTTATGCACCTGCTCCCTGATGATTGTAGCATCCGATAGCAATCTCATCTCGAACTCTACCTCCGTAATCCCTAGAGTTTGTTGGAGCTGTGCTTTGAGATCTATTGGGAGCGTAATATCCCTGCCTAGATTGAGTTGACAAGGTGAATATGTGGCTGCCTTGGATTTTGATGTGTTCAATGCCACCATGTAGTCTCCTAGTTGTTTTGCCCACTTGGTTCGACCTTGGGAGCAAAATGTTTCGAGAGTACTCTGGATACCTTGGATGGCTGTACCTGACTGGTTTGGGAACATCTGGTATGGTGGGACTTGTACCACTAGACATCCCCATTGATGGAGCTGCTCTTCCCATTCTGTTCCAGAAAAGTACGATGAGTCATCGAATACTATTCTGCTGGGGGTACCGAAGGTGTTGAATACCTTTCGCAAGAATCTCAGAACCCTAGCCGTGGAGACAGATGTGAGTGGCTCCATACTTATCCATTTGGAAAAATGATTTATGCAGACTATTATGTATTTGTGTCCCGCACTTGGGTTGAGCTCACCGATTATGGCTACCTGAACGCACTCGAAGATCTTATTTCTGTATGAATGGATACCGATCCTATCTAAGGTTAGCTGGGTGGTTGCTTTAGCCGACTGGCATGCTGTGCATGTCCTAACGTATGCTTCTATCGTCTTTGCCATGTTGTAGAACCAGAATCGCTTCTTTATTCTCTCATATGTGGTCTGAGCCCCATGATGGCCTGGTTTTGTAGATTCATGAAAATGTAAAATGATATCCCGCTCGATGGCTTGCGGGATTACCGGAACCAAGCGCTTTCTAGTAGTAGCTAACTCTGGATCCAAGAAATCCAATGCAATTAGAGGATGCGACCATTTAATATGTTTGCCCCTGCGGAGCATGCCGGGTGTGATCCTAATCTGTGATGAACTATGGTGGCCTGATGGTCTGCCTACGTCCCGTTCCTCCTGGTGCTGTTCCCAGAGTCTATCTACCCTATTGCTATAGAAGTCGTCCGTTTGAGTGCCCTGTTTCAATATAGATTTCAATGGGCTCGGGTCCTTGTTTGGAATGTACCTGCACAGAATGCCTTGTACTACCGCGTAGTCGTATCTGTACCTGGATCGATGACCAACTCGACATAAACTTCTAGCAATAGTGGCGATCGCTTCGTCCGATCTCTGAAGGGTCTGCAGCATGGGCCCGTCCAGCATATCCATGTCGATCTCAATGTTATCCCTCGAACTGGTAAAGGTTGCTATGCAATGGTCGACCTGGTTCGGATCATCATCTTGTGATTGATCCGGCAGAGCGCCGCGTGAGAAAAGGTCTGCCAGTCTATTGTCGCAGCCCTTGACAAACTCTATGTCGTTTACTACATCACCTAGTTCAATCGCCCATCTCACAATATGTTTATTGTAGAGATGGTCGTTCGTGGCTGCGTGTTTCAAGTAGGATAGGGCCTGATTGTCGCACCTGAAGATCACATCCTTCTGGTACTGTATCTGTGGGTTAAAGACCCGGTTTGCGAATCTAATAGCCAAGCATTCCTTCTCTCTAGCATCATATTTCCGCTCTGCGGTGTTTAGTAACTTACTTCGACATTCGATCACCCGGAACCGGTCGGCTTTAAGCTTGTCACAGTAATACTGCTGAGCTAGAATTGCTCCTAAGCCTGTATCACTGGCGTCCGTGTAGACATACAAAGGATGGTCCTCGTCAATATCATTGAGTGCGATCTCCTTTGCGACTGCCTCTTTGATTGTATCGAAGGCTGTTTGCTGCTCCGGACCCCAAGTGAAAGGTCGATTAGGATCTTCCTCCTTTTTTAGATTAAGAAAGATGTGCTCTAATTGTGTAGCATTATGAGGAATGAACCTCATATACCACCCAATAGCACTGAGAAATCGCTGAATGTCTTTCTTGGTTTTGGGGGCCGGGTAATGGCGAAAAGCCTCGAGTTTCTTTGGACATTTAGTAATTTCCATTCTGGTAATTATATGTCCGCAGAATTGTACTTCCGGGAGGTCGAAGTCGCATTTTTGCCAATTTATAGATAGGTTAGCGTTATGTAAGGTCTTAAATACAAATTCTAGGTGTTCTTTGTGTAACCCTTCTGTCGTGCTACAAACTAACATATGATCGGGGTTGAGGAATAGGAATTTACCTATATCGCTACCGAAGATCCGGCTCATGAGCTGTTGGAAGATCACAGGGGCGTTCTTCAGTCCCATGGGAAGGACATTCCACTCCCAGCATGCATTTTGTGTATGAAAAGCTGTGTACTTCCTAGAGGACTCCGATATCGGGATTTGCCAAGAACCAGATCGTAGATCGATCCTTGACATATACCGACCTGGAGGTAAGTGTTCCCTGAATACATGCATGTTTGGCCTGGGACTGTGAATCTTGGGGATGTATTTATTCAGTTCTTTATAGTTAATTACCAACTGCTTGTCGCCGTTCGGCTTCGGGACCAGTAACATCGGAGATGAATATTCCGAGGTCGAACGGCGTATCTTGCCCTGTCGTTCCAACATCTCAAGCTTGTCGTCTACCCATTTGGCTATGGCCGGTGGCCGCCGAATGGGTCTGCATTGCAAGACTGGGCAGTTGGGGTCGATCTTTAGATCATACACCATTGCGTTTGATATGCCTGATGAACCATCGCTTCGAACCACCCGATCATATTTCTGCGCTAGGAGCTCTGCAAAGGTTTGCACTGGAGTCCGGAGGACCCACGTGCGATCTGATGTGTCTGGGGTCGGTGTTGGTGATAGATCACCCACATCTTTTGCTGAACAGACCGCCAGACCTTTTATGAAGTCGCCTACCTGGTGTTCTTCCTCGGCCTCAGTTTTGACTGCCCAATGCAGTTCTCCTTTGATATCATCGAAACTAAGGCCGTATTTCCATCTAAATGAGTTTCCTATGAATATGGGATACATGAGACCTTCTTGGACTAGGAACTGTTCGCGGAACCATCTACCCGCTATGTTAAAATCTATTACTGCTTGCCCTGACGCGATTTTGGGTATACCATCGAACCCAGTTACCTTGGTTTCCGATTTTTCTACTTTTAGGCCTAATTTAACGCATGTTTGCTTTGATATGGCTAGTGCGGTACAGCCGGAGTCTAACAACCCGAAGATTGGAAATAGCTGTTGGTTTACCTTTACTCGTACCAGGGCGAAAGGGGCTCTGTTTTGTTTCCGCACTCGACACGGGTGCCCTTCGATGTCCGTGTCTGAGACCAGTTTAAATGCTCCTCGGTTTCTGGTGGCGGTGTGGTAATGAAAGTTGATGAGATGATGTCCGTATTGTCGGTTTCTTGGCGCTTCTTCTCCAACGCTTTTCTCGCTCGGGCCGTCATACGACGTGTGGATCCGCTCCTCTGAAGGTCCTGTGGTTCTGTCTTAATGGGGTCTTCCGGTGGGAGTGTGTTCTTGGCTTCCGGCTGTTGGCTGATGTCTTCTTCTTGTTCTTCTGTTGTTTCTTTGAAATTCTGTAGCAGTCTATGAGCCAGGAGTTTTGCCTTTTTTGCTCTGCAGTCTACAGTGTGATGAGAGCCATTCGCACATATAGTGCACCATTTAGCGGGTCGCTTCACCTCGGCTCTGGATTGCCTGTTCGGAGGTCTGGGCCGCCTTGGAGGTGGGCTCCGAGACCGATCTCTGGGCCTCGTGCGTAGATGTCTCGCTCTCACCGGGGAAACCTGGCGGGGCCGCTGTGGGTCACGGTCGCGAACCCAGTGTCTTCTTTCCGTGGACCGGCTCGAGCTGCTATTTCCTGAGTATCGCCTTGTCCTCTCTGCTTGCTGGCAAGGCCTGTCATGTCTCCTATGTTGCTTGTCGCATATGGACTTATATGACTCTTGTTCATGATGTGCTCGCTGCTGTGTCTGGTGGAAAGATTCTACTTTGCTAATAAAGTCACTGATGTTGAGTGGTACCGAGGTTCCTGAAGGGAAAGCCCCCGCTAAACTAGGATGCATGTTTTTCCTGATGCGGTCCATGATTTCCTTAGGTGCCCATGGTCGGGGCTCCTGGATGTTTCTTAACTTGGTGTAGAATTTTAAAGCCCAGGAACGAATTTGCTCTGCTGGCTTCTGCTTGTTGTATACTATGTGGTCCAGGGCTGCTTGCATGTTGATCTTGTCATATGCTTTCAAGAACGCTGTACGCACCAGCTCCCATTTGGGTTCAGTGTCTAGCAAGACCGCTCTCAACCAGGCTGCTTCTGCCAGTGTGGAGAGGCATTGTTGAAAGATGGTGACATATGACTTGTGCTGGACGCCGTGGTCCTCCATGTGGTTCTCGAAGGATGCAATGTAGTTAGGTGCTATGTCTATTTCTGGGTCGAATTTCTGTGGTAGGATGGTCAAGCTGGTTGCCATCATTCCGAGTGTCAACTCTCGTTGCTTTGCTTGGAGCTCCTGTGCTCTGGACATCTGTGCCGTCTGTAACTGTAGTATTTCTAGGACTGCATCTATCGTTGTTGACCGTCCTGTTTGTAAGCTGTCCCCGGAATCCGGAGATGCGGACTGCTGACTGGTGGTTTCCTTCCTGGCCAGGATGGCATTCGCCAAGGCAGTCTTCTCATTAGTCTTGACTGTCTGTTGCAGCTCTTCGTTATCCCTTCGAGTATGGACTAACAGTAGGTTTAGTTGTTCAAACCGTCTAGACATGTCCCTTAATGCTTCTTGTAGCTCGTGTATTTGCTGCGAGCCGGGGTTAAGCAGGTCCTCGTTGGATTGGGACGTGTCTGGTCGGACCGGGGTGGGTTTCCGAGCTTCTGCTTCCTCTTGGGCCAGGTCCAGTACGCCGCTGAATGCTGTCTCCCCCTCCTGTGCCAGTTTTCGCATCTTGTCCTTTCGCTGTGCAAATAGGGATTGGACCTGGTCCTGTGTCATCAACTTAGGCAACTCTTCTTTCTGGATGATGCCCCATTGAGCGAGAAACCATCGTTTCTGGATGTAATAGTTTCCTAATTCCTCGCCGTCCTTCAGCTCGAGTTGTCCCAGTTGAATCATCTTGGCGATCCGTTGCTTCCAGAGGGTCTTCAACTCCGCTTGTAGCTGGGTTGAAGCTGCCATCTTCCAATCCGTCTTGCGTCTTGATCCGCTCACCTTAATCCCAATTGACTTTACTGGGTCTCAGACCTGATTTTTACCGGATCTTTTTTGTGCCCCTAGTACGTGACCGCCTATCTACTAACAGGATGTTTGGGTATGAAAGACTAACGATTATACCTAATGTTCTGGTGCTGTGTGTATGGTCTAGAAGCCCCACGTCGACCACTGCCCAGCACATCTAATGACAGACTACCCCTAGCCCGGACAAACTGGACCGCCCAGTCGGTCAGACCCCCGGTCTGTATGAATCTGCCACTATTGCCTGAAGCTCGAATTAGATTGTATTGTGACGCTCCTGGTGGTGATATATGTTTACGTAACCTCTAGTAGCAATGATATAAGATGTGACCTATGTTCGTGATATTCTCTCTCCCCTTAAATCTCGATGCTCCCAGTATGGTGTTCGCCTGACCTGCCTGAGTATAGCTCAGCCGAACCTCTATCCCGGAACTCGTGATGTGTTATACCAGCCCCTATTCTACTGCTCTAATATAGTTATATAGAGAAACAAAAAAAATTTTTATGTTAGAAATAAGGAACTGGTGTAGCTCACCTGGGTGTGCGTTGGTTCTGACAAGATGAGAATCTTGTGTCCGTCGTAGTCGCCAGTGTGATAGGGGAATCTCCTAAAACACCACAATCTTGCACTTCAGTAGCCTCCTGCTACCAGGACCACCTCTTCTCTAGGTGCCGACGTCTTAATTCTTGGCCGCTCTGCTGGTCTGGACCACAGGACCTACTGCTCCTGCTCGCTGTCTGCTCCTCTGGGATGAGCTCCACGTCTCGAGTTGGTCCACGGGGTCTTCCCTCCAGGTCCTAGGACCACCTGACCGGCCGACTTCCGTACGTCCTCACCTCCTGAGCTCGGGACCTACCGACTTGCCGACCGTCCGACAGGTATGAGCTCAGGTCCAGGCCCCCGGGTCTGGTCCCTTGGTGCTCGCCCTTTGTTATGCTGGGGAGCACCCGTCCCGATGTAATCTAGGTCCCCGGGTCTGGTCCCTTGGTGCTCGCCCTTTGTTATGCTGGGGAGCACCCGTCCTGATGTAAGCTAGGCCCCCGGGTCTGGTCCCTTGGTGCTCGCCCTTTGTTATGCTGGGGAGCACCCGTCCTGATGTAAGCTAGGTCCCCGGGTCTGGTCCCTTGGTGCTCGCCCTTTGTTATGCTGGGGAGCACCCGTCCTGATGCAAGCTCCGCAGTGTGGTCTGGAGATGCAGTATGCCTCACCCGTATGCCAGTGCTGGTACCTTGTCCTCAGCACCCACACTCCAAGATGCCAAACTCTCTCGGTCAAGTGGTAGCAGATGCGCCTATGGGCAACCTGAGACTGATCCGTCCAACCAGCCAAGACTATGCACAATGTCTATCAAAACAGCTCTGCCTGACCGGGGCAACTTGGACCCGAATGAGCACACACAATGATATAATGTCTTACACAGCCCCCTATATGCTGTCGGCCATAGGCCAGAAAGTTAGTTCGCACACACAGGAAATGTCTGGGGAAATCACACACAATTTACACCGTTTTATTCGTCTCTTTCTCGGTCTTCCGACCCACAACAATGTCAGTTTATGTCGGGAAAATCACACTCACGATACCCGGTTTACCCGGTACAAGTTATCAACAATTAAACACTAACAATATTATTAATCACTATTAAATATATTCTCCTAAACCCCAAGACGGCTTTACACAGCCATATTCGTTATACTTTAAACTTAACACTTAAACTCTACCACTGGGGATTTCTCTACTACTTCACGAACAAGCCGCACTTCCACCGGCTTACTTCTCTTGTAGAGGATGGCAAAGGAATGAGAATCGTTCCTTCTGCTCATCGTCTCGTAAGCCCTCAACCTGAAGACCGACCCAGAATACCCCACTCACTGGCATCCCTAACCTGATCGGTGATTGGCTACCGATCCCATATGAGCCTGCCTTCCTTCACTGATTGGCTCTCGTATTCCTATGAGCCTACCTTCATGCTCCCCAATCCTCGTCTTCTCGGATGTTCATGGTCGGTCCCCCATCAACCACTACACAGCCCTACCACTGCTACTGTGTCCCGATCGTCACCATGTCGTTTGCTCGTGCACATCGTACCACGACCTGGATCCTTCTAGATCATACTATGTTCACTCGGTCCCCACGTGATAGCTTACCTACTGCTATTACCACTACCAAACCATGCCTTCTCCATCCAGTCTCCACGTGATGGCCTGACTACTGCTACCACCACTACCTACACCTACTTCCCTATCCTGACCTAGATGTCGCCTATGCCCCTTGTTGCCGGAGCTGATTTCTCTCTCCCATGGCAAAGCCAAGGAGACGCGTAAGAAAAAGAAAAAGACGAAGAAAAAGTGGTACCATTTGAATTGGAATGGTGAACTGTGTGGGCTGATGAACTAATCCTCTATTGCATCATTTCATCCAGCTTCCAATTTTGATTTGATCTCGTTTCTTTGATTCTTCATGTCAATCGTGATGACGGTATAAAACTGTATAAAAATATATAGAATCCCATCGCCCAACATAATTTTTTTAATAGACTCTGATCTGGAAGATAGCGAAAGCGATTAGGACTGCGATACAGTCAGATTATAAGAATTGCTGTCAGTATCGGTATCGGTATTGGTATTGGGATTGGAGTGGGACTGACGTGGGAATTCACACGATAATTCAAAACATATCATATCATAATCACACATAATATTATATGTAACATGTATAGTAGAAGTAGAGTAGTGGGCTTATTAGCATTTTCAGACATCTCCATATTATGTGGGGTATGGCTCATCTCTGAGTGAGTCTGGGTTTCACGGCGACTTTTAGTCGTCAGTTTGTTTTTCGCCGGGATGAGATTCGTCGGACACACGTTTTTCGTCGGAATGGGAGTTTTAAAAATGTGTCATACAAATACTATAATACTAATTCAAAAATTCGAAAATTGAAATAAGTGCATTGCTCCCCGAGATCTTTTCGGACCTTTGCCAGTGATGTTATCCAAGTGACGTTATTGAACTTGTAAACTTTATGTTTCATTATAATATGGTGAGTGAAGAACCGAAATGGCCCATATCCAATTTAAACTAGAATCAAAATGAGATATGTCATGAAAGCAAAATGAGAAACTTGCGTAAAATGTTGATTGGGAGGTTTTTAAAAAGGCGTAATATGTTCTAATTCCATGTTTTTGAAAGGGTGCAAAATGTTCTAATTCCATGTTTGTGAAAAGGTGTAAAATGTTCTAATTCCATGTTTTTAAAAAAGTGCAAATTGTTGTATTTAAATATTTTTGAAAAGGTGCAAAATTTTCTAATTCCAAGTTTTCCAAAATGTGCAGAATGTTCTCATTCCATGTTTTTCAACTAAGAGGTTCAAAATGTTCTAATTCCATGTTTTTGAAAAGGTGCAAAATGTTCTAATTCCATGTTTTCGAAAGGGTGCAAAATGTTCTAATTCCATGTTTTTGAAAAGGTGCAAAATGTTTTATCTGGTATATATTTTGAAAAGTGCTCAAAGTTCCATTTAAATGCTCTCAAGACATATTTGAATATTTTTGTAGATAGTTGAAATTGTTTTTAGCTAAAAATGGATATGGGTCATTTTGGTTCTTCACAGACGATATAGTGCATATTATCTGCATTACACCTTCAGTTATCGATGCCGCCGACCAATCAAATCCCGACGAATAAAGTCCCGACGAGACTGAATCCGACGAATCTGATGGAAACCGTGGGATATGCTCCTAAACTTCCATGTAAATTAAAATGTGTATATCTGCTGCATTTTTGATATTTGAATTGAGCCTCATAAACGACATGGGCGGCCGCGGTAGTATTATATGATTACAATGGTGATTTAAATTACGATGACGAGTGTGTGTCTCTGTCTGTATAGTACATCTTTTTATTTCCCTCTTTTCGCTTCATAAACTCAGCACAATTCCTGCAGGCAGAGCTACATATAGAGAAATAGAACAGATGCACATGACGAGGAAAAAGAAGAAATAAATCCACTAATCGTCCATTGTATAAGTATTCCGCATCAATCATCCATATTGTTTTCCTTACACTATTTCATTATTGTCTCTCTCCCTGTCCTACACATAATATCGCCGGTGAAGAACCAAAATGACCCATATCCATTTTTAGCTAAAAACAATACCAACTATCTACAAAGATATTCAAATATGTCTTGAGAGCATTCAAATACAAGATTTTGCAAATTTTTAACATAGAATTAGAACATTTTGCACCATTTTAAAAACATGGAATTAGAAAATTTTGCACCTTCTCAAAAACATGGAATTAGAACATTTTGCACCTTTTTAAAAACATGTAAATAGGACATTTTACATTGTTGAAACACATGAAAATAGAATATTTTACGTTTTTCAAAAACTCTGAATTAACATTTTACCCATGTTTTTAATTTTGTTTTTATGACATAGCTCATTTTGATTCGGCCTTAAATTGGATATGGGTCATTTTGGTTCTTCACAGACGATATTCTATTTGATCTTATTTCCCAGTTGAGATCCACGTCGACGTCGACATCGACATCGAGAATCGAATTGAGACTCAATATAAGAATCAAAAATTAAGAGCAAATCAATAAAAAAAGTGTGTGAAATGAAATGGAAAAAAAAACAAACGAGAGAAATAATGGGGAAACTGTAATTTTCCTCACGAATAAATCCTTGCTTTGACATTGGAGAGTAAAATGGAAAATGGCCATTGAATTAAATTGGATTCATTTAATTATGTCATGCGATGGGGAATTTGTAATTTGTAGATTGTGCTCCTGCTCCTATAGTGTAATTTTTAAATGAGGACTTTAATTTAATGTTCAATTTGGTTGGACGAGCGTAGTTAGTTATATATCGTCAGTGAAGAACCAAAATGACCCATTTCCATTTTTAGCTAAAACCAATATGTACTACCTACAAAAATATTAAAATGTGTCTTGAAAGCATTTAAACAGAATATTTTGCACTTTTCAAAAGTATGTAAATCGAACATTTTACCCTTTTAAAAACCATGTAAATCGAACATTTTACCCTTTTCAAAAGCATGTAAATAGAACATTTTACCCTTTTCAAAAGCATGTAAATAGAACATTTTACCCTTTTAAAAACCATGTAAATCGAACATTTTACCCTTTTCAAAAACATGTAAATAGAACATTTTACCCTTTTCAAAAACATGTAAATAGAACATTTTACCCTTTTCAAAAACATGTAAATAGAACATTTTACCCTTTTCAAAAACATGTAAATAGAACATTTTGAACGTTTCAAAAATGCGTAAATAGACCATTTTACACTTTTCATAAACTCCTAATTAACATTTTACGCATGTTTTCATTTTGTTCTTATGACATAGCTCATTTTGATTCCAGCTTAAATTGGATATGGGTCATTTTGGTTCTTCACTGACGATATCTCCAGTAGTAGTCGTTGGTTTCTTTCGAGTGTTTGTTGGGTGATTGAAAAAGAAAAGAGCGAGAGACAAAAGACCTTGTTCTCCCTTCCTTCTCTGTGCGAGAGATTAATGTCCATTTTTTGAAATGAATTTTTGAGTCATGAATCAATTGATGTGTGAGTGGAAGTCATAAATAAAATGAGTGTAATAGGAAAGGGTAAGGATAACGAAAGACGAAAAAGACGCGCGGAGGCTACTGTCTCAATATGTGTCTTCGAATTCGAATGGCTTTAGAGTGACGGACGGACTGACTGGGATCATAAGGCTACGAAGACGACGACGACGACGACGACGGCGGCGACTACTACTGCCACTGCCTGTAGCAATGTAGCTGTCAATAATTATGGAACCAGTAAATCTGGCTTGAATACTCATAAAATGTATATAATGGGAACGATTAGTGATTAAACTTGGAGTTGGTTTGTAGTAAAAGTAAATCAATTACGAATCTCCTCAAAATCTCTGCTCCAACTGGAGCCCATTTACCATCACCAACACCAACCATGGCATCACTATATCGTGAGTGAAGAACCAAAATGACCCATACCCAGTTTAATCAAGTATCAAAATGAGCTATGACATAAAATCAAAATGGAAAACATGCGTAAAATGTTAATTACGAGTTTTTGAAAAGTTTCAAATGTTCCATTTGCATGTTTTTTCAAAGTTTAAAAAGTTCTATTTACATTTTTTTTTGAAAGTTTAAAATGCTCTAATTCCATGTTTTTGAAAATTGTAAAATGATCAATTTGCATTTTTTTGAAAAGTGTAAAATGTTCTATTTACTTGTTTTTAAAAAATGGAAAAAGTTCTATTTACATATTTTTGAAAAGTGCAAAATATTCTATTTAAATGCTTTCAAGACATGCGTAAAATGTTAATTCAGAGTTTTTGAAAAGTGTCAAATGTTCTATTTACATGTTTTGAAAAGTGTAAAATGTTCTATTTACATATTTTTGAAAAGTGTCAAATGTTCTATTTACATATTTTTGAAAAGTGCAAAATGTTGTATTTAAATGCTCTCAAGACATGTTTCAATATTTTTGTAGATAGTTCATATTGTTTTTAGCTACAAATGGATATGGGTCATTTTGGTTCTTCAGAGACGATATGCCTCAACCATCACCTTTGAAAACAAGATGAAACTTGAGCGTGGAGCCTGCCCTTGACATCCACATGTCCCATCCCAACCCATCCGCACGCAGCCCTCTCCATCTCCACTCACTCACTGACTTTAATAGCTTGTGCAGGTGTGTTAATTATTTCATCTTCAACACATATCCATAACGCAAAGAGGATCATCTCCTACTCCTCATCTTCTTGAACATAAAGAATAAATTGGGAAAAGGGAAAAAAGGCTGCAGTCGGTAGCAGTAGTCCAAGTGCCAAATGAGTCTGTATCTGTATCTGTAATCTGTAGTAGCAGATCGCATATAGTCTGATCTGACGACGAGAGATCCTTCTGGGATAGACATGGAATATAATAGAAATGCAACAAGTGTTAGAAAATGAGATGATTGGACATTTGGACATGCAATGCGAATCCGTAGCATGCCACTGCAGAATATTCGACATTCAGACTTTTCGTATACAAATGCCAAAAGCTAATAAAATCTCAAGAGAGTGAAATAAAAAATAAATGTAACATCCTCAGGAATCAAGTGCAAAAACAAGCTATCTACCTCCAATTGCAACTTGCAATAGCATTATATTACACGCTCCTATACTCGATCTCCTTTAAGAAGATGTCGTTTCTGATGCTGTCGGGTCGGACTCTCCGTCGGCTTTTTTCTTTTCCTAATTTTTTTTCTTCTTCTTTGATTTTGCTCAAGTGCCAATTGTGAGGAAGATCACGAGCGTGATTATTTGAATGGGAGATGAAATATTGTGTGATGTTATTGTTACTGTGCATGTATCACACATATGAAGGAAGGTGTGTTGGGCGAGAGAATCTCGATTATTTTCCCGTCTCCTTCAATTTCCCAATTGAATCAATTTAATTTAATTCACTAAATTCAGACTATTAGGATTAGGCTTATGCCAGGCAGGGGGATGCAGTGGGGAGATTGCGGGAAGAGGTGGAAATGATATCATATAGGGCCGGATAATGCGGCCAGCGCAGGCAGCCCCCGCTGCCTGAATTTTCAAAAAACATGTAAATGGAACATTTTGCACTTTTCAAAAATATGTAAATAAAAATATTTTGACTTTTCAAAAACATGCAAAATAATTTATTTTGGATATTTCAAAAACATGTAAATGAAACATTTTCCGCTTTCCTGAAAACATGTAAATAGAACATTTTGCACTTTTCTGAATCAAGTAAAAAAAACAGTTTGCACTTTTGTAAAACATGCAAATACAACATTTTGCTTTACCAAAGAAAACCATGAATAAAATCAAAATGGTGGTTTTTGTATGGAAACAAATTGCTGCCTAAAAACAATTCCTTCGTCCGGCCCTGAATCATAGTTGGTTTCACTGTGTGTGCATTTCTATCCAAAATCATCTGCACCTTCATCTCCTTCAGTTTTTGGATGAGGATGAGGACGAGAGGATGAGGATAAGGATCATTTTTGTTCATCCAACAACGGCAGACGGGAATGAAACGGAACAACTTTATTTTCTCAGAGGAGAGATGCGAAGAGCAGAAAGGTAGAGAGGGATGAGGGAGAGATTAAGATTAGTTTTTCATGTAGATTTCTACATGCAATTCTTGTCCATGTTCCTCACGCTCTGCTCTCCTACGAAGGCGTCGAGCGTACATAAATAAATACACGGACAGAGATCCAGAGGGTTGGTTCGTCACGTTGAGGATTACATGGGTTGTCTTGACTTTTGACTTTTATTCCAAATCCCAGGAACAATAAATATTTGTCAAAATTAAAATACAAAAATGAAAAACAAAAAATGCACAATGTTTCTATATGATGTGAGTCATGATGATGAATGCCCTGGACTTGAGTCATGGACTTAACGACAGCTATATAGCGTGGTATAGCATAGCATGGCTAGGTTAAGGCTGAACTTGGTTTTTTCCCATATCACATAATATCGTCTGTGAAGAACCAAAATGACCCATGTCCATTTTTAGCTAAAAACAATATCAACTATCTACAACAATATTCAAATATGTCTTGAAAGTATTTAAGTAGAACATTTCGCACTTTTTCAAAAACATGAAATTAGAACATTTTGCACCTTTTCAAAAACATGTAAATAGCATAATTTGCAACTTTTCAAAATCATGGAATTAGAACATTTTGCACCTTTTCAAAAACACGGAATTAGAACATTTTGCACCTTTTCAAAAACATGGAATTAGAAATTTTTGCACCTTTTTAAAAACATGGAATTACAAATTTTTGCACCTTTTCAAACACATGAAATTAGACATGTTTCACCTTTTCAAAAACATGTAATTAGAACATTTTGCACCTTTTCAAAAACATAAAATTAGAAAATTTTACACCTTTTTAAAAACATGGAATTAGAAATTTTTGCACCTTTTTAAAAACATGGAATTACAAATTTTTGCACCTTTTCAAACACATGAAATTAGACATGTTTCACCTTTTCAAAAACATGTAAATAGAACATTTTACACTTTTCAAAAAACATGTAAATAGAACATTTTACACTTTTCAAAAAACATGTAAATAGAACATTTTAAACTTTTTAAAAACTCCTAATTAACACTTGACGGATGTTTCTCATTTTTTTTTATTACATAGCTCATTTTGATTCTACATTAAACTGGATATGGGTCATTTTGGTTCTTCACAGACCATATCTTCCCTCTTTTTTTTCTTTTTGCTCAGACAATAATGCGAAGGAAATAAATAAATAGAAAACATGGATTATAAAATCTACTGACTGAGTATTATGTAATTTGGATTAGATGAGTTTATACTATGTACAAGTGGACTGAATAGGTGAAGCTGGAACACAGATAGTTCCATGGATATGATGATGTAGTCACAAGAATGAACTGAACTGCTTATAAGCTCCACTAAATTAATAAACGAGTGAAAATGAATGAAGAGAGAATGGGGAGGAAACGTGGAGAAAGAGTTATGATCAATTAACACTACATTTTACCCAGTTGGTCCGCCCTTTGAGTCTCCTCTCTCGTAGGGAAACACGGGACGACTTTGGAGGGTGGGTGGCAATTTCTTTCAAGATTTTTTAAGCATTATTTATTTCCACAACTCTCCCAATATCCACATGTTCTATTTTCCATCCCCAGCCAAGTATTTACGTCAATCCATTGACTTCATTTACACAGGCATCTTAAACAGGCAGAATAAATCCACCAAATTATTTTTTTTCCTTACATTAATTTCTGGTTTAATTTATTAATAATTATTACACTTCTAACTTCAATGTAATTTTAGTTAAAATATACCAAACAATTTCAATCGCTTAGCATCGCGGGAACTTTCTTGATTTTTTATTGCGCTACGGACATAGCATATGTGAAGAACCAAAATGGCCCATATCCAATTTAAGCTGGGAGCAAACTGAGCTATGTCATACAAACAAAATGAGAAAGATGCGTCAAATGTTAAAAAAGAGTTTTTTTTAAAGTGTAAAATGTTCTAAACAAGTTTTTGAAAAGTGTAAAATTTCAATTTTCAACAATTTAAAATGTCTATTTACAAGATTTTGAAAGGGTGCAAAATGTTCTAATTCCATGTTTTCAAAAAGGTACAAAAATGTCTAATTCCATGTTTTCGAAAAGGTGCAAAATGTTCTAATTACATGTTTTCAAAAAGGTACAAAAATGTCTAATTCCATGTTTTTGAAAAGGTGCAAAAAATTCTAATTTCATGTTTTCGAAAAGGTGCAAAATGTTCTAATTCCATGTTTTTGAAAAGCGTAAAATGTTCTAATTCCATATTTTTGAAAAGTGCAAAATATTCTATTTAAATGCTCTAAAGACATATTTGAATATTTGCGTAGATAGTTGATATCCTTTGTAGCTAAAACTGGATTTGGGTCATTTTGGTTCTTCACAGAGAACATATTATACAGCTAAAGAAGGTCATAGTTACATAGATACTTGAAGTCAGGAATAAAACTTTGAGCGGTAGTTTTACATAAGTTTTGGGTGTTCCCCTGTTTGGTTTTGGTTGGGGATGATGGTGTGAAGTTGCTCACAAAAATCGGGCATATTTAAATTGCTCTAAAATTTTGTGGATGGTTAGCCCTGCACTGAGCATTTTTATGTTTTCCTTTTATTTTCACTACTTATCAGTATATGCTTTACAGTAAGTTGTATAGAATTATTTTACATGGGGAAAAAAATCCGAGTGGAAACTCATCCTCACAGTCAATATCACATACGTACATATGTCAATTGTCAATTGCTTTTTTTTTCTTTCATTCAGATTTGCATTGTATAGGATTAATTTAAAAGGAACTACAAAAAAAAGTGAAAAAAAAAATGTGGACTACTCGTAAGGACGAGGACTATACAGGGGTTCACGAATCATAATAATTCATTCAGCGTATCAATATCAGATCAATAAAAAACAAGCATTATTCTCTCCTTCGGCATCGGCATCGGCTTTTCACCGTCGGCGTCACCGTGGCACTCATAAGAAACGAATGGCGCTTTGATTTTGTGATATGGAAACCTCTCTACCTGTATAATAAAATTATTTGTGCTCCTCATTCACATAATTACCTAAACTGAATTGGAGTGAATTAAAAAATGATTTGATCGTCGTCGTCGTCGTCGGACTCATTTTTGAGTGCCATTATGATTCCAATTATAATTTTCAGCTGACTGAAGATAGTAAACTATCGGAATCGGCATCGGAATCGGCATCGGAAGACGAAGAAGGGTCTCCTTTTGTCTGGGAGAATGGAACGCGGCCATGGCTGCAGTAGAATTGCCATCTGATCTGATCCATCTTCCCTGTAGGTTTTTGTAACGGAGTGGATGATGATCTTTGGGCAAACCTGTGTCTCTGTGTGCAGGGCCGGATGAAGGAATTGATTTTAGGCAGCAATTTGTGTCCATACAAAAACTACCATTGCGATTTTATTGATGGTTTTCTTTAGTAAATAAAAATGTTGTATTTACATGTTTTAGAAAAGTGCAAAATGTTCGATTTACTTGATTCAGAAAAGTCCAAAATGTTCTATTTACATGTTTTGAGAAAAGTGGAAAATGTTTTATTTCCATGTTTTTGAAATGTACAAAAACTTTATTTTGCATGTTTTTGAAAAGTCTCAATATTCTTTTTTACGTATTTTTTAAAACTGCAAAATGTTCCATTTACATGTTTTGAGAAAAGTGGAAAATGTTTTATTTCCATGTTTTTGAAATGTACAAAAACTTTATTTTGCATGTTTTTGAAAAGTCTCAATATTATGTTTACAAATTTTTGAAAACTGCAAAATGTTTCATTTAAATGTTTTGAGAAAATTCAGGCAGCGGGGGCTGCCTGCGCTGACCACATTATCCGGCCCTGTCTGTGTGTGTGGAGGTTCGCGAAGGGAAGTAGTGTGTTGTGTGCAGTGGTGGTGGTGGTGGTGAGTGGTAAATAACTGAGTGGCTCTCCGCTGATATAGTAAACAGAAAGGAAATGTGTTCACTATTAATTGATAGAATGATTTACAGATAAATATTTTGGCAATAAATCTACACCCGCTGTCAACTACGAGAGCAAGAACACCATCACATTACCAACTCAATAATTTGATATCCAGCTCATCTCGCCTACGATTAAATACCTTCCACAAATATAATCATAATATCCAACGTCCAACAGCTCCAACCCACCACCTTCCAGTCCGAACGAGACGTATATCTCTACATCTACTCACTACCCAACTTATAGTCACATCACATCCGTGATCCATAATCATTACTCCACAATTACGAGTCAACATATAATCGGAATCTGATACGAGCAGTGCGGCTATAGAATGTCTAAATATCTATATACTGATACTGGTAATACACACGCACAATTTACCAACTCCTTTTTTTCGAACCCGTAGGTACATATCTATTAATTACAGCCTCTTCTCGTATTGGTTTAAATATCACAGCTTGTATCTCATCTATCAGTGTATTATGTACAGTAGAAATCCCCCACCATAAGAATAACCGTACCCCCTCCTATAATTTATTAGATCTCTTTATTTTTATGAAGCCGAAACCTTCACGTTGTTTTTTTATGTTCAATTCGAATGCCTATAGGAAAGCCCAAGTGGAGGATTATGTAAGTAGTGTGTGTGTGGGACAGAGGCAGGGCCGGACGAAGGAATTCGTTGTAGGCAGCAATTTGTTTCCATGCAAAAACCACCATTTTGATCGGATTTTATTGATGGTTTTCTTTGGTAAAGCAAAATGTTGTATTTACATGTTTTTTAAAAGTGCAAAATGTTCGATTTACTTGATTCAGAAACGATCAAAATTTTCTATTTACATGTTTTTTAAAAGTGCAAAATGTTCTTTTTACTTGATTCAGAAAACTGCTCAATATTCTATTTACGTGTTTTGAGAAAAGTGGAAAATGTTTCATTTCCATGTTTTTGAAATGTACAAAAAATTTATTTTGCATGTTTTTAAAAAGTCTCAATATTCTTGTTAAAATATTTTTGAAAAGTGCAAAATGTTCCATTTACACGTTTTGAGAAAATTCAAGCAGCGGAGGCTACCTGCGCTGGCCGCATTATCCGGCCCTGGACAGAGGACAGTAGTTTGTAATTTGTTCTGTAATTGCACTTGCTTATTACTTACTCACAGTTCACAGGTAGGTAGGTTCTTATGCACACGCTGCTAAGTTTGTCAAGTGAGTTGTTATTTTGTGATTGTTGATCTTCCTCTCATGATTGCTGTATGAAGGGAATGCTGTGTAATGGACGGAGGTGAAGGATATTATGGTCACTAATTAATATATGGATTACAAAATGTAATTTCAATTAATCTTGACCAAGGGGATGTGAAGGATGGGAGGACGCTTGTGGTTTGGCAGAGTTGTTCTCTTGGTTCTCTCTACGTTGTTGAGTTGATTTGGTTTTAAAAGAGTTTTTGGTGGCGGACGCGATGAGTTAGTTAGTTGTGTAGTTAGTTAGAGAGTGGAAATATCCCTACAGGGACAGAATCATATTAAGATTTGGATTGTTTTACACGCTCCCTGTCCACGTACAGAAGCTGTTTCTCATTTTATCAAGCAGATTTCTGCAGGTGGTTCCGTCCCAGCCCCATAGCCCCGCAGTCAGCCAGAGCCTCCGTCATATATCGTCTGTAAAGAGTCAAAATGACCTATATCCAATTTTAGCTAGAATCAAAGTAAGCTTTGTCATCAAAACAAAATGAGACACATGCGTAAAATGTTAATTACGAGTTTTTGAAAAACGTAAAATGTTCTATTTTCATGTTTTTCAACAATGCAAAATGTCATATTTACATGTTTTCGAAAAGGTGCAAAATGTTCTAATTCCATGTTTTCGAAAAGGTGCAAAATGTTTTATTTGTATGTTTTTGAAAAATTGAAAATTATTCTATTTACATGTTTTTAAAAAGTGCAAATAATTCTATTGAAATGTTTTTGAAAAGTGCAAACTATTCTATTTCCATCGTTTCAAACAATACAAAATGCACTATTTTCAAGCTTTTATGATTTTAATTATTTTGTAGATACTGAATTTTGTACTTAGCTACAACTGGATATGGGTCATTTTGATTCTTCACAGACGATATTATGTACGAGTTGAGAGGCACATACGCACATAGCTCAAGTGTGTTCAAGTACAGACGAGGGAAAGGCATATCTGGAGCGGACTGCATTGTTCATCTCAAGAATTAATTTAGAGATTATTTAATCAAATATTTCTTTAGAGAGCCTTCAGGTAAATCATGTGACATGACGGGCGGTTGAGTTACCACCGTAGACTCTCATTGCATTTAAATCAGTAGCACTAACAAAACACCAACCACCACCATCAGCCCACCGGTTACTTCAATGTCCATGTAATTGTAATTGTAATTGTATTTGCAATTGACCCCCTTGAGTCTGGACTCTAGTGAACTGGACTGTGGACGTCCATACGGCGAAAATAAATGTAGCAAATAGCTCGCAGGAATCATCTCCTAGTGATGTTACAAGGGAGAAAAGGAAAGTAAGACGTGATGGAGGTTATGTGAATACGAGTGCTGTGAGGGGTAAGGACACGTTGCTATGTACTTTATTGCGAACCTGTATTTCATTTGAAAATTGATGCGGAGACAAGAGAGAGAGTAATAATCTGATTTAATTCAACAAATATATCGTCTGTGAAGAACCAAAATGACCCATATCCAATTTAAGCTAGTATCAAAATGAGCTATGTCATAACAACAAAATGAGAAACATGCGTAAAATGTTAATTACGAGTTTTTAAAAAACGTAAAATGTTCTATTTTCATGTTTTTTAACAATGTAAAATGTCCTATTTACATGTTTTTGAAAAGGTGCAAAACGTTATGATTCCATGTTTTTGAAAAGATGCAAAACGTTCTAATTCCATGTTTTTGAAAAGTGCAAAATGTGAACTGGTTTATTTACATATTTTTGAAAAGTGCAAAATGGTATATTTAAATGCTCTAAAGACATATTTGAATATTTTTGTAGATAGCTGATATTGGTTTTAGCTAAAAATGGATATGGGTCATTTTGGTTCTTCCCCGACGATATGTCTCAAGAAATTACTTACACTTTTTATTCCCCGCGTCCCCTGCTCCATATACATATACTTATATGGAGCAATTGGGCAGAGAAACTCAGAGTTTGATCTCCTCATCCTCATCCGCCGGAGCCGGAGCCGCATCATGCAATGCATACAGATTACAAGCCAAACAGAAACTGGACTGGATAAAGTGGATACTGGATTGGAATGGAATAAACTTGTAAAAGATTTGGATGGCCATTTATTCCGCCTTATTCCTCTCACACACAACTACGGCTACGCGACTACGGCTGGCTTTATTAGTTGGCTGCTAAGCTGCGTAATTGGAATATCTACATGAATTTGAAATTTGATTGTTGGATGTGAAATGCAGTCATCAAAAAATCATTTTGAGAATCGGACAAAGTAGATGAGAGATGAGATGATGATGAGGAGGAGAATGTGTGATGAGCGGAGTCGTTGAGTGTTTAGACAAAATCCAGTCAAAAATCATGTGAGCTCAATAAACCTATTAGAGAAATATCTACATTGCACATTATTATGTACAAGTGTAGAATGTAGAACCAGAACCAGAAAGAACACAGTCCTATTCCCTACGCCATATCGTCTGTGAAGAACCAAAATGTCCCATATCCATTTTTAGCTAAAACCAATATCAGCTATCTACAAAAATATTCAAATATGTCTTTAGAGCATTTAAATATACCATTTTGCACTTTTCAAAAATATGTAAATAAACCAGTTCACATTTTGCACTTTTCAAAAACATGGAATTAGAACGTTTTGCATCTTTTCAAAAACATGGAATCATAACGTTTTGCACCTTTTCAAAAACATGTAAATAGGACATTTTACATTGTTAAAAAACATGAAAATAGAACATTTTACGTTTTTTAAAAACTCGTAATTAACATTTTACGCATGTTTCTCATTTTGTTGTTATGACATAACTCATTTTGATTGTAGCTTAAATTGGATATGGGCCATTTTGGTTCTTCACTGACGATATTAGTATGTGTCTTGGATTCTTCGTAAGTTAAACAAATTTAGGGAAGGTAAATCCGTTGAAAGAAACAGATTTTGAGATTTGTAATATTGTGATCATGAGGATGTTGTGGTATGTGCGATCGGAGCGTCAAGTCAAAGGGAACGGATTTTCTTTCCGTTTTGTTTTCTGTGGGCTGAATTATTCCACTCACCGACACGGACACCGACACCGACACCGACACCGACACCGACACCGACACCGACACCGGTCATTGGAAGTGGATTGTTTTCCTCACAAAAACGGATACAAATTGGTCCATCTTTGACTTTGATATCGTCCATTGGACTTGGCCCTCAATCCGCTTCTTCCCCGACCAAAGACCAAATAAGTATGTACTCCCAATGCAATTGCCTATCTTTGATTGACTTTAGCTCTGGCTCTACTTATGTACATGTGTGGGGTTGGACGGAGGCGGAAGAATATTAGAGACGGTAGTTAATTGGTTGTTTGTATGTACGTCGCTGTAATTATGAGCTGTATAATCTTAAGACATATTATGTATATCGTCAGTGAAGAACCAAAATGACCCATATCCAATTTCAGCTAGAATCAAAATGAGCTATCTCATAAAAGCAAAATAAAAAACGTGCATAAAATGTAAATTAAGAGTTTTTGAAAAGTGTAAAATGTTCTATTTACATATTTTTGAAAAGTGTAAAATAATCTATTTACATGTTTTTGAAAAGTGTAAATTGTTCTATTTATATGTTTTGAAAGTGCAAAATATTTTATTTAAATGCATTCAAGACATGTTTCAATATTTTTGTAGATAGTGGATATTGGTTTTAGCTACAAATGGATATGGGTCATTTTGGTTCTTCACTGACGATATTATATGCTTGTGGATTTTGTTCTTGTTGGACTTGGAGATGGAGATGGAGATGATGGGGATGGGATGAAAACATTAGTTGAATTGCTGATCTCGTTTATTTTGCACATCTGATGAGACTGTCGGCTTTCAAGTTAAATTGATGTAACAAATTTACTATGTGTATCTGGTGCTGGTCCTATGGTCGGCCGGTCGGTCGGTCGGTCGGTCGGTCGGTCGGTCGGTCGGTCGGTCGGTTGGTCGGCGGCAAAAAAAAAGTGGATCGTCGGACGGAGTGGATGAAGAGAGTCGTGAACTAATTTCCAAAGTAGATCCTTGTTTATTACTTACTGGAGATCAATCAAAAGCAAATGCAGGGGGAAGCGCGTAAGTACATACTCACTCCGCTGCACACTATAATATGCACCTCACCGCAGGAGTCTCCCACTCAAGTCAAAACTTTTCGAGCAACTTTTTCTCTCTCCCTTCTTTTTTTCTCAACCACGTGGACCATGTGCAGATCATAGGACGTTACTTCGTAGTATACTCAGACACGTACCCTTATGTACATAGTAATGTGAACAAAACTGAGCTCCCCACACAAAGCGTAGGAAAGGAAAGGAACGACGAATGCCACAGTGCTGATATATAGAGCAGTATATGCTGGGTCCTATACTGTAAATGGCCCATTTAACTACCTATATAAACACTACGGGTAAAGCATTGAGCATTGGAGATCGGGACTGTATCTACCTATACGTAATTCGTTCCTTCCTTTTAGCAATGAAATGTACGTGGAGTCGACCAAATGCATAAATTAATACTCAAAGTCGTAATTGTAACAGAGGATGGATTGTGAATTTTAATTACACACATTTTTCATGAGATCTGCTTCTCCTTTCAAGAAGATCAGTATCAGGAACGGCAGCGCCAATTTTACTCCGTATACTAAATATTTAGTATTGGGCCTCAATCATATAGGTGCTTTATTTTCCGTGTGAGGAGTTCCAAAAACTTATTTAGGATTTATTCTAATTTTCCCCTTAAATTCTTAAAGGGATAGGATGTAGTAGGAAAGATTCTTAAAACTGCAACTGGTGGTAAAATGTGACATGCGCACCATGGTATATAGGCAGGGCCGGATAATGCGGCCCGCTGCTTCAAAAATTGTATTGCTCAAAACATGTAAATGCAACATTGAGCACTTTTCAAAAACACGTAGATAATGTTTTTTGTACATTTAAAAAACATGGAAATAAAACATTTTCCACTTTTCTCAAAACATGTAAATAGAACATATTGCACTTTTCAGAATCAAGTAAAAAGAACATTTTGCACTTTTCTGAATCAAGTAAAAAGAACATTTTGCACTTTTCTCAAAACATGTAAATAGAACATTGAGCACTTTTCTGAATCAAGTAAATAGAACATTTTGCACTTTTCTGAATCAAGTAAATCGAACATTGAGCACTTTTCTAAAACATGTAAATAGAACATATTGCACTTTTCAGAATCAAGTAAAAAGAACATTTTGCACTTTTCTGAATCAAGTAAAAAGAACATTTTGCACTTTTCTCAAAACATGTAAATAGAACATTGAGCACTTTTCTGAATCAAGTAAATAGAACATTTTGCACTTTTCTGAATCAAGTAAATCGAACATTGAGCACTTTTCTAAAACATGTAAATAGAACATATTGCACTTTTCAGAATCAAGTAAAAAGAACATTTTGCACTTTTCTGAATCAAGTAAAAAGAACATTTTGCACTTTTCTCAAAACATGTAAATAGAACATTGAGCACTTTTCTGAATCAAGTAAATAGAACATTTTGCACTTTTCTGAATCAAGTAAATCGAACATTGAGCACTTTTCTAAAACATGTAAATAGAACATATTGCACTTTTCAGAATCAAGTAAAAAGAACATTTTGCACTTTTCTGAATCAAGTAAATAGAACATTTTGCACTTTTCTGAATCAAGTAAATAGAACATTTTGCACTTTTCTGAATCAAGTAAATCGAACATTGAGCACTTTTCTAAAACATGTAAATACAACATTTTGCTTTACCAAAGAAAACCATCAATAAAATCAAAATGGGAGTTTTCGTATGGAAACAAATTGCTGCCTAAAAGTAATTCCTTCGTCCGGCCCTGTATATAAATGGCTATATAATGATATAATTCTGCAGCATATTGTTGTAACCGTGATGTGTATTAGTGTTACTGGGTAATTGAAAGGTGGAAGAAGTGTCTTGTTAATAATTAGGTCACGAAAATGTACAACAATGAAATGCCATTAGAGAAATAATGTAAGAGATCATTTAGGTTTGGTGGGATGGTGGAGAAGACGAGCATTAGCTATGCTGGACATAAGGCGAGTGAAATGAAACAAAAAATCTTGAGCCCGCAAGTTCCAAGTTGAAGTTGAAGATGGAAAAGCCGAAGTCACTTAAGTAAGAAATGACGAGGAGACACGAGGAATATGTTAAAAAAAGGGGAAAAGGTGGAATGAGCAGAATCGTAGAAAACTGTTAAGAGATTAGAATGTAAAATTCACACCTTTCCCATTGTCTTGATACTTGTTGATAAATCAAGTGTTTATTATGTATGTAGAGATGTGTGTGTGTGTGCCTGTCTTTTATAGCGAGCAATTCCATGTTATGCATCTAATGATAATTTCATTAAATTTCATTTACTTCTTTCTCATTCTCAGCTCAGCTCAGCTATCGTAAGCGAAGCGAGTCATGATCTTGAAAAATGATCCCAACTTTTTAACGTGGACACGTTCTCTCCTTTTCTTATCCTCGCCTTATGTTATGCAACATTACGTTATGCTCGGCTCCTTACACATGCGCTACATATATGCGTCACTCCTCTCCTGATACTGATATTGTTTCAACGTGAATACGTGGACTTGGATTCGGATTTGATATAAAAATATTGGCCAAGAAATAAAATCTTGGGAACGACAACTCTTTAAAACTTGGTCAGTTATCATAAGAAAATCTTATGCAAGTCTATCTGAGTGCGAGTGCGAGTGCAGTTTGTGGCTCAGGAGTGCAAAAGTGACGCCGTGACGAATGGGACTAGGGATGTGGCTGTGAATGCTAATAAAGACGCGACCATTCTCATCTCCGGCCACCTCCCTTCATTTACAATACATAGGTTTTTGCAGATTTTTAAAAACTGGGACTGGGAATTTTAATCAGACTGATCAATGTTGTTGCTATATTACTCGTAGATTAAATAAGTACATTTTTCGTAGGGGCATTAATTATGTCATATATCGTCTGTGAAGAACCAAAATGACCCATGTCCAATTTGAGCTAGACTCAAAATGAGCTATGTCATAACAACACATTGAGAAACATGCGTAAAATATTAATTAGAAGTGTTTTGAAAAGTGTAAAATGTTCTATTTACATGTTTTTGAAAAGGTGTAAAATGTTCGATTTACATGTTTTTGAAAAGGTGTAAAATGTTCTATTTACATGTTTTTGAAAAGGTGGAAAATGTTTTATTTTCATGTTTTTGAAGTGTAAAATATTTTAATTTCATGTTTTTGAAAAGTGTAAAATGTTCTATTTACATGTTTTTGAAAAGGTGGAAAATGTTTTATTTTCATGTTTTTGAAGTGTAAAATATTTTAATTTCATGTTTTTGAAAAGTGTAAAATGTTCTATTTGCATGTTTTTGAAAAGGTGTAAAATGTTCTATTTACATGTTTTTGAAAAGGTGGAAAATGTTTTATTTTCATGTTTTTGAAGTGTAAAATATTTTAATTGCATGTTTTTGAAAAGTGTAAAATGTTCTATTTGCATGTTTTTGAAAAGGTGTAAAATGTTCGATTTACATGTTTTTGAAAAGGTGTAAAATGTTCGATTTACATGTTTTTGAAAAGGTGTAAAATGTTCTATTTACATGTTTTTGAAAAGGTGGAAAATGTTTTATTTTCATGTTTTTGAAGTGTAAAATATTTTAATTTCATGTTTTTGAAAAGTGTAAAATGTTCTATTTGCATGTTTTTGAAAAGGTGCAAAATGTTTTATTTTCATGTTTTTGAAAAGTGTAAAATATTTTAATTTCATGTTTTTGAAAAGTGTAAAATGTTCTATTTACATGTTTTTTGAAAAGGGTAAAATATTGTAAATCGATGCTTTTGAAAAGTGCAAACTGTTCTAATTCCATGTTTTTTGAAGTGTAAAATGTTCTATTTACATGTTTTTGAAAGCCGTAAAATGTTCTAACTACAAGTTTTTGAAAATTACAAAATGGTATATTTAAATGCTTTTGAGACATATTTCAATATGTTTGTAGATAGTACATATTGTTTTTAGCTAAAACTGGAAATGGGTCATTTTGGTTCTTTACAGACGATATGTGTGTAGTGGCTATATGTACATGGGAGTTGGAGTAAAAGAATTTGAGAAGCAGATGCAGAATTCGAATTTTGTTGCGTGCGTGGAGAGTTGGAGGGGACTGTGTGGAATGTGTGGACTGGGCTCAGGTGAGTAAAGCTGGGTGACTGTGATAATTGATATTGAGAGTGAAATGGATGGCGTGGAGATAATGAGGCTGGGAGTTTTGTCTGAAGAAAGCCACGCCAGTGAGAAACATAATATTATTAGGGAGATGCCGTCGGATCCTTGGATGCTATGGACTGTCTACGAGAAAAGGGGAGCTAAAAATTTGCAGGTACATTTCGTAGTATTAATTATTCCGTAAGCCTAGTTAATAATTAAATGATGGGGGTTCGTGAGTGAGTGAGTGAGGACTCTTCTTATGTATTTTGTCCTTTCCACGGAGATGAGTATAGACAGGTGCGGAGCCAGGGGGTGGGCAACAGAACAGTTGTCTAGCCCAAAATAATTGTTTTTTAAAAATAGGTTAACATGGAGGGGAATTCAAACTTATAGACGGCCGGCTTACATCTTGAGTGAAGAATCAAAATGATCCATACCCCGTTTTTAGGTAGGAACAGAATTCGCTATTTGCAAAAATATTTACATGTCATCAACTTGAAAGCATGCATACATAGAATAGCTTGCACTTTTCAAAAACGTGTGAATAAAATATTTTGCACTTTTCAAAACTATGTAAATAAATTACTTTGCACTTTTCAAAAAACATGTAAATAAAACATTTTGCACTTTTCAAAAAAAATGTAAATAAAAAATTTTGCACTTTTCAAAAACGTGTGAATAAAATATTTTGCACTTTTCAAAAAACATTTAAATAGAGCATTTTGCACTATTTAAAGACGTGCGAATAAAATATTTTGCACTTTTCAAAAACGCAGAAATAAACTATTTTACACTTTTCAAAAAACATGCAATTTATTTGACATAAATTCAAGCTTAAATAAATTGGATATAGACCATTTGGATTCTTCACTCACAATAATAATATGTATATTGCCCACCCCAGAAAATATTTCTGGATCCCCCCTGAGTCCTGAGTATAGACGTTGACTTAGCCTTGTGGACAGGAGATGCTGATGAAGATGAAGATAGAGATTCATATTGATGGAGGATGAGTTACCAGTACCAGCATGTGGAGCGGATAGAGTGACAAAATGGAGGGAAGAGGTGTAATGTCATGTAATATGAAAGTTGACTCATGTTTGTGCACTGTTCCATGTGATGTAGATACGTGGATTGGTTTGGATGGTGGCACGAGTGAGTTGACTCCTTCTCGTTCGTTGGGCCTAAAATGCGCCTTGTGTGCTGCTGCTGCTGCTGTTGGCGTGAATGACTCTGGAGGCCGGTGTCATGTCGTCGGGCTGAGGAGCTTATTGAGTTTTTGTTACGTCTGCCCAAGAGTGCATAAAAGCCGAGATGTAAAATGTCAAGAGAAATAATGAGTCTCATTGAGTTACAAACGAGACGGAGATGAGGTTTCAAGTCGGAGCGTCTCTCCACTTTCCTTCCAACTGTCCAACTCCCATTCACTTCTCAGACCCCACAATACTTTGCATCGAGGAGATGATAAATAAGGGAAGTTAATCAAAGTGGAAGTGGATGATTCTCTTTCTCTCTCTCTCTCACCTTTTCAGTCTCCACCGATACCGATACCGAATAATGCGCCCCCTGCCTTCGCCTTTTCCCCATCCCGATCCGCGTCTCTTTCCACTCGAAACTCAATAATGAAAGAAAAGGCGATGCGATGTCAACACCTCAAGCGAAAATTTTCGCTTCGTTGAGCTCCTGAGAAAAATGTGTAACAAGAACAAGTTTCAGGCTCTCCATGATCCCTTGTTTTCTTTTGTTTTGTCTCTTGGTTGTTCCTGTGTCTGACGTGAGTGC
Source organism: Dicyrtomina minuta (assembly GCA_949802685.1). Lineage (NCBI taxonomy): Eukaryota > Metazoa > Arthropoda > Collembola > Symphypleona > Dicyrtomidae > Dicyrtomina > Dicyrtomina minuta. The sequence continues at coordinate 63,155,053 of OX461812.1, forward strand.
CCTCATAAATTTCATATGTAGACCAAACCAACTTGGACGACCAGGGCCGGGTAATGCGGCCAGCGCCACAAAGGCAGCCCCCGCTCCTTGAATTTTCAAAAAATGTGTAAATGGAACATTTTGCACTTTTCAAAAATATGTAAACAGAATATTGAGACTTTTCAAAAACATGCAAAATAAATTTTTTTGTACATTTCAAAAACATGTAAATAAAACATTTTCCACTTTTCTCAAAACATGTAAATAGAACATTGAGCACTTTTCTGAATCAAGTAAAAAGAACATTTTCCACTTTTCTAAAACATGCAAATACAACATTTTGCTTTACCAAAGAAAACCATCAATAAAATCGAAATGGTGGTTTTCGTATGAAAACAAATTGCTGCCTAAAAGCAATTCCTTCTTCCGGCCCTGTGGACGACACTGGGAAAGAAGGGTCACCGATAAAAACTGTGGGTAGAAGAGACGTACAGGGATAAATATAAAACATGTAATAATAATAATTTGAATTGGAATAATGATCTGGCTCTGTTCTGTCTGACGGAGCGGCTTCTACATTCTCCATTCCTCGTCCTCTGTATATCCTCGGAATGTTTTTATAATTCTCCCATTGAGGCATTGTGCGTCCCTTATTATGTAAGGATGTGTAGCAAGCTGGATAATGGGAATAATGAAAATATTGGGAGAAGTGAAGAGAGTACAAAAAAAAGAGTGTGGCCTACTCTCCTTGTAGAATGCGTAGAAAGAATCTAAATATTCTGAACGACAACGACAACGAAGTATAGAGATGCGGAACGTGGACTGGGCTGGGGAGGGAAACGAAGGTAAATGTAAAATGGGTGCCGGTGCCGGTGCCGGTGCCGGTGCTGTTCTTTCTAAGGATGCGATGCTCTGTACTCTTCGCCTTTCTTCCTCCTCACTTCAAGATGAAAGGAGCCCATAAATCCGCGAGGTGTCAAACTCCAAACTACAAACATTGAATAATGAACACACACACACACACACACACAGAGATCCGTACTTGTTGTTTGGAGCTCACTAGTGAGATATGGAGATGTGATACGGACCAATGTATCTTATATACACGCACTGTACAGTATGTACCTACTACATGTACCCATCGAGGAGGTGAAGTCGAAATCGAAATCGAAAAGGGAGCATCATGGACATGGACCACATTCATCTCCTACATCCCAAAAGCAACACAAATCCAGAATCCAGTTGATACATTTTATTCTCCGTACCGTGTACCACGTCCTTGTCCACCTTCCCAATTCCCAAATAACGCAGAGCAAATCCAGTCCAGTTCAGAAGAGCTAAATTCTTGTTTAAATTTTCTACTGACAATCCACTGCTTGTACTTTGCTCTAGTGGATGATTGTAATTGCTCTATATGTAACTGTGTAAGGGACGGGCGCTTGAAAGTTGAAAGTCCCAGGAGATGAGAGAGCAGGCAGACTCACGAGGAGACATATCGTGTGTGAAGAACCAAAATGACCTATATCCCATTTAAGCTATAATCAAAATGAGCTATGTCATAAAAACAAAATGAGAAAATTCGTCAAATGTTAGTTACGAGTTTTTGAAAAATGTAAAATGTTCCATTTGCATAGTTTTGAAAAGTGGAAAATGTTCTATTTGGATGTTTTTAAAAATGGTAAAATGTTCCATTTACTTGTTTTTGAAAAGTGTGAAATGATCTGTTTTCATGTTTTTGAAAAGTGGAAAATGTTCTATGTGCATGTTTTTGAAAAGTGGAAAATGTTCTATGTGCATGTTTTTGAAAAGTGGAAAATGTTCTATTTGGATGTTTTTAAAAAGGGTAAAATGTTCCATTTACACGTTTTTGAAAAGCGTAAAATGTTCTATTTACATAGTTTTGAAATGTGCAACATATTCTATTTAAACGCTTTAAAGACATGTTTCAATATTTGTGAAGATAATGGATATTGTTTTTAGCTAAAAAATGGATTTGGGTCATTTTGGTTCTTCACAGACGATATGGACGGTGGTTACATAGTTTTGAATGTGTTTTGTTGTGTTGTGAGGAGATTGGAGGTAGGCTATTTAGCTTGGATGTGTACGTGTTAAGTTGAGCGTCTGTGTTGGTTGATTTGATCCGAAATCGAAATTTATTGCACTCGTCCACTCTCCTCTTTGCCCTCCAGACTCAAATCTTATTTATCCTCCTATTGACTCCCCACCTTATTAACAGGACGAGGCTCGGTATCGGCTTCGGCATCGGCTTCGGTTTCGGCATCGGGCCATAAGCCAAAGTAGCCCCGCCAACACGTCACACAACAACAGACACAGAAACAGATCTCTCTCTCTCTCTCTCGTAATCTCCATTCTTATTCCCTCACTAATTCTCGGACAACCCAAACAAATTAGTGACTCGGTCGGATCCAATATGAAATCCAATAAGCGCTTCAATTTATCTCCACTTTGTTTTAGCCTTTTAAATCCCCTGTCAACATTTTTAGCTCTGCCTTTTATTCTCTCTTTTGTTTTGCTTTGTTTTTTGGTTTTTTTTGCAAAGCTCTGGACTCTGGATTCTTGATTCTTGATATAATCAGTTTGAATGAACTATGAACATATCATAAATCGTCTGTGAAGAACAAAAATGACCCATATCCAATTTAAGCTACAATCAAAATTAGATATGTCATAAAATCAAAATGAGACACATGCGTAAAATGTTAATTAGGAGTTTTTGAAAAGCGTAAAATTTTCTATTTTCATGTTTTTCAACAATGTAAAATGTCCTATTTACATGTTTTTGGAAAGGTGCAAAATGTTATAATTCCATGTTTTTGAAAAGGTGCAAAATGTTCTACTTCCATGTGTTTCAAAATGTGCAAAATTTGCTATTTGCATGTTTTTGAAAAGGTTCAAAATGTTCTAATTCCATGTTTTCGAAAAGGTGCAAAATTCTCTAATTCCGTGTTTTTTAAAAGGTGCAAAATGTTCTAATTCCATGTGTTTCAAAATGTGCAAAATTTGTTTTTTGCATGTTTTTGAAACGGTGCAAAATGTTCTAATTCCATGTTTTTGAAAAGGTGCAAAATGGTCTAATTCCATGTTTTTGAAAAGGTGCAAAATGTTCTAATTCCATGTTTTTGAAAAGGTGCAAAATGGTCTAATTCCATATTTTTGAAAAGTGCTCAATGTTCTATTTAAATGCTCTCAAGACATATTTGAATATTTTTGTAGATAGTGGATATTGTTTTTAGCTAAAATTGGATATGGGTCATTTTAGTTCTTGACAGGCGAAATGCTGTTTGTGTTTCTGCGTCAGAGATTCTCAAGGAAAAGATGGAGATGAAGATGAAAGAGGGAGAAAAATGGAGTGAATTCAAAATGTTAGGAGAGATTCTCTGCTCATTGTTTCCAACTTAACAGTTTAACTGCCGCCTCTTCGATTTGTCTTTAAATGAACAAAGTTGTTGTCGTTGTAAATCCAAATCCAATCCAAAATGTGGACTGCGGACAAGAAATGTGCGCCGTCTAATATATGTATGTAGCAACCTACACACAGTCACGCGGAAATTTAATCCTCGACTTGTTGAAATGTCCAACAACGTCTCTCCAACGGTTCTTGACGAGATTTCTTTATTTCCTTCGTCTTTCATTAGGTATGTACCTACCCATGTGCCATATGGGCCATCCACCGTCCACCTTCCACTGTAACAACTCACTTGTTTCTGCTCTAAATTTCACTTGATCGTCCACTAAATCTTCCCATTGTTTTTCCCTCAATGCAATGTGACTGAGTCATGAGTCAGACAGATGAGAGACCGTAGAGTGGAATTAAATGCTTTTTGTTCTGTCCTGAATTTTTAAAAATTATTTCTAAATTATATTTCAAGGATATGGATAAGGATGGATGGGGATGATTATGATTGGGAAATATAATGACGCTCCATTCAAATTGGTCATTGGTATTTTTTTTTTGACATATAATATTATATGGAGAATGGAGGTAATTTGAAGTTGAAGGATGCACAGTGAGGTGGTAGTTAAGTGGTATAGTGGAGTATGTTTATACAGATGCCACAATATACTTCTACAGATATAAGGGCGATGTTTTTTTTTAAATGAGAAATATATGAAAGGAAAGGGATATAAAGTAAGAGACAGGTATAGGAGTTTTGGTGTTGTATGGACTTTGGAATTCAAGTGTAAAATAGTTTATGGGAAATATGACAGGGAGGATGTTGATGTTGATGTTTATTGTTTAATATGTTGAGGATAATAATGTGGCCGAAGGATTGTATTCTGAGCATTGTTATTGCACATCACCAGGCGCGGGTCTAGAAATATATTTTGGGCTGGGCCATACCTATTAATACCTATAAAATATACCTAGTAAAACAATACATTTTGAAACGTAAACTTTTAAATTTTAAAACGTAACTTGTACAATTTTAAAACGTAAAGTTTTAAATTTTAAAACTTAACATGTTAACGTAAAATTTAAAATATTAAAACGTAAAATGTAAAATTTCGAAACGTAAAATGTAAAATTTCGAAACGTGAAATGTAAAATTTCAAAACGTAAAATGTAAAATTTCGAAACGTAAAATGTAAAATTTTAAAACGTAAAATGTAAAATTTTAAAACGTAAAATGTAAAATTTTAAAACGTAAAATGTAAAATTTCGAAACGTAAAATGTAAAATTTTAAAACGTAAAATGTAAAATTTCGAAACGTAAAATGTAAAATTTCGAAACGTAAAATGTAAAATTTTAAAACGTAAAATGTAAAATTTTAAAACGTAAAATTTAAAACGTTAAAACCTAAAATGTAACATTTTAAAACTTAAAATGTAAAATTTTAAAACGTAAAATGTAAAATTTCGAAACGTAAAATGTAAAATTTCGAAACGTGAAATGTAAAATTTCAAAACGTAAAATGTAAAATTTTAAAACGTAAAATGTAAAATTTTAAAACGTAAAATGTAAAATTTTAAAACGTAAAATTTAAAACGTTAAAACTTAAAATGTAACATTTTAAAACGTAAAATGTAAAATTTTAAAACGTAAAATGTAAAATTTTAAAACGTAAAATTTAAAATGTTAAAACGTAAAATGTAAAATTTTAAAACGTAAAATTTAAAATGTTAAAACTTAAAATGTAACATTTTAAAACGTAAAATGTAAAATTTCGAAACGTAAAATGTAAAATTTCAAAACGTGAAATTTTAAAACGTAAAATGTAAAGTTTTAAAACGTAAAATGTGAAATTTTAAAACGTAAAATTTAAAATGTTAAAACGTAAAATGTAAAATTTTAAAACGTAGAATGTAAAATTTTAAAGAGTAAAATTTTAAATTATGAAACGTAAAATTTTAAATTTTAAAACGTAAAATGTAAAAATTTAAAACGAAAAATGTTCTATTCACGCGAGTTTTGAAAAATTTGAAGTATTCTATTTACATCTTTTGAGAATTACAAAATATTCTATTGGCAAAAAGGAAAATGGCAGTACAAGCAGATGGTCTGGCAGTATAGAGGCTTTGGAGGAAGTGGCAGTATAATCTATTCGATAATGTTTTGTGGTCCTCCCTGTGAAGGTTTCGGCAGTATAAGCAAAATATTAAATTTGTCCTTTAATCCTTTTAAGATCGTGATACATATTTTACTATTTTTCTAGATAGTGATTTTTTTTTCTAGCTAAAAAAACAGATACGGATTATTTTGTTTCTTCACTCACGATATATACTGACCAACTTGGTTTATTAGTAATTGCTCCTACGTTTCGATGTTAGTCTATGTTTGTTAAAAAATCCGTTTTGATGTGGGCATCTGCCCTGTTGCCCACCCCCTATATCCGCACCTGTTCTGCATTGTGCTTCTAGCAGTGCGGAGTGTATAAGTATAGGCATCTCTCCTGATCTCCTACGCCTTCAGAAGGAGCAACATAGGGACACGGACAGGACTCGATGACTGCAGAGGTGAAGGATGGGAGAAGAACAAGAGCGAGAGAGAGAGAGAGACTGAGATGACCAAATGTGTCGCACCTTCCTGATTATCTATGAATCTTCACTGATTTACATGCACATAAAGTTATTAGATGTGTTGTAGAGGGGCTCGTGGCTCCGGATGCATATGGACGTTCGCTTTGGTAGTTTGGTTTTGGGAGAGGAGAAGTGTGGGTAAATACGGTTACATAAATTGCCAACAATGTAGACTACGTGGTCATTTGGCAATGTTTACGAGCAGCAAACGTTGCATATCAAATAACAAAGTGAGAGACGAGACAAGACAAGACAGAGCACTCGCTCTTGGTTATATGGGCTCAAATGAAGAAAGAATGAAAACGGAAAACACCTCATGGTCTTCTTCTGCATCTTCTTCGTCGTCTCCATCCACTTCCCTCATCTCGTAGAAAACCTCATCCACAGAGTGAAATAATAAATAAGGAATCATCGGCCTCCACAACGCTTTGATTGGAACCTAATCTTTTTAAAATAAAAACTTAAATTATGACCAATACTTTATGTGCAGACGGAGAGCTCTACTTATATAGCTACAGCACAACCAACCATCAGCGACCAGAGACCAGCATCTTCTTGCTATATGTACAATGAGCAGGCACACGCCAGTACGTCTCCAGACCGCAAGTCAAACGATAACCAATACAACTCCACATCCAGATCCACATCCATACAAATATAATGAATATCCTCTATGAAGAAACAAAATGGCCCATTTCCAATTGATGCTACAATCAAAATGAGCTATGTCAAAAAATACTGTAAAAGATACATGCCTACAATGCTAATCACGAGTTTCTAAAATGAGCAAATTGTTATATTTACATATTTTTGAAAAGGTCAAAATATTCAATTTACATGTTTTTAACGAAGGTTAAAATGTTCTATTTACATATTTTTGAAAAGGTCAAAATATACTATTTAAATGTTTTTAACAAAGGTTAAAATGTTCTATTTACATATTTTTGAAAAGGTCAAAATATTCTATTTACATGTTTTTAACAAAGGTTAAAATGTTCTATTTAAGCGTTTTTGAAAAGCGTAAAATGTCCTATTTACATGTTTTTTAAAAAGTGCAAAATATTCTATTTACATGTTTTTTGAAAACTGCAAAATATTCAATTTACATATTTTTTAAAAGGTCAAAACGTTCTATTCAAGTGTTTCTTAAAAGTGTAAAATGTCCTATTTACAAGTTTTTGAAAAAGACAAAATATTCTATTTACATATGTTTTTTGAAAAATGTACAAGGTTCTATTTACATGCTTTAAAGAACATGCTATTTTAATTTTTTCCGTAGATAATGCATTTTGTTTTTGACTAAAAATGGATATGGGTCATTTTGGTTCTTCACAGACGGACGATATATACAAGAATATAGGGAAAAAAAGTTGGTATTTTTTATAGGCGCCTCATGCCCCATCAATAATCAATATTGACCTATCCTTTTTATTTTGTTTTCAATCTCAAAAGCCAATGCCAATATTATGTGTAGACTGTGGACTGTGAATGCCATGAGCGAGCGTTATGATCTCCGAGTCTACATCTTTTGGTGGAGCGAAGATGGGACGGAGATTGGGATTGGGGATGTGGATGTCTGGTCATAAGTCAGCATTTGGACGATATATGTAACAGCACCTGTCCTCACAACTTCACATAATTATTATCGAAAACAATAAAATTTCAATTCTCTCTCTCCCTTCCTTCCTCCATCATCCTCATCTCATACGTTCTCCTTCCCAATAAATATCTGATAAATCACGGCGTGTGTGGAACAATGCTCCTCAAGGAAAAAAGTAGGTACATGCAGAACAATAATTGTAATATTGGAATGATGAGCAAAATTTTTTGGTCTTAGTTTTAGTTTATGGTTCATGTGGGACATATGGAAAAATGGAGCTTTCAAAGTTAGAATCTAAAATGGGATCTGTAATGACCATCGCATCGTCGGGAAGGAGTGTATAGAAATAAAATGTTGAAATCCTGTCAAAAAAAAAGAAGATGTGCAGAAACTATAACTAGAGAGAAGATGATATAAAAATGGGTAAAGTGAAGTTAAGTGGGTTCAAAGGATAAGAATGTCTTTTAACGCTTCTCTACTCATATTCCACACAGATTTCAATTACATTTTTCTGGAATCGGAATGTGTGCAGGGCCGGATAAAGCGACCAGCGCAGGCAGCCCCCGCTCCTTGAGTTTTGAAAAAACATGTAAATGGAACATTTTGCACTTTTCAAAAATATGTAAATAAATTTATTTTGTACATTTCAAAAACATGGAAATAAAACATTTTGAACTTTTCTCAAAACATGTAAATGGAACATTTTGCACTTTTCAAAAATGTGTAAAAAGAATATTGAGACTTTTCAAAAACATGCAAATTAAATTTTTGTGTAACTTTCAAAAACATGGAAATAAAACATTTTCCACTTTTCTCAAAACATGTAAATAGAACATTTGGCACTTTTGTGAATCAAGTATTAAGAGCATTTTTCACTTTTCTAAAACATGTAAATACAACATTTTGCTTTACCAAAGAAAACCATCAATAAAATCCGATCAAAATGATGACAAATGGCTGCCTAAAAACAATTCCTTCGTCCGGCCCTGAATGTGTGGGTGACTGTTTGGGACTTTGGGAGCTCAAAAGTGCAGCATTTGGAAATGATGGATGGATCCGAAATAGGAAATTCATAGCGGGGAACAAAAGTAACTACAGTGAGTCAACTAGGTATTACTAATACAAATAATGACTCTGTAGATTTTGTAAAAATAATTAGTGGCATTTCTTACGGGGGAGAAGAAGAAGAAGAAGAAAAAAACATAAAAATATATTACTATATTATTCCTGTATTATTATGTAATGTACAAAACTGAAAAAAAGAGTGTTTCTCATAATTAATTTGGACATTTCTTGAAAGGGGGAAAATGGCGGATGCCGTTGCCGTTGCCGTTGGGGCTGTGTATAGGAATAAATGGAATTGAGTTTCAAAAAAATGCTGGAAAACAATTTAATGATGATTATTTGTTCTTTCTCTCAAGATTGTGTGTGTTTCTTGGTGTTTCTGGGCAATAATTGTGTAATTTGTGGTTGAACTTTATTTGAAATACAAACATGAGATGTCCTTAAAAGTGCATGCGTGACATGATCGTCTCATTGTTTCCATTTCATCTTCTTTTAAATCTCAACTACTCAGACACTGTGAGAGGAATAAGGAACGGTGGAGGGCTAAAAGCAGGGCCGGACGAAGGAATTGGTTTTAGGCAGCAATTTGTTTCCATGCAAAAGCCATCATTTTGATTTTAGAGATGGTTTTCTTTGGTAAAGCAAAATGTTGTATTTACGTGTTTTAGAAAAGTGCAAAATGTTCTTTTTACTTGATTCAGAAAAGTGCTCAATGTTCTATTTACATGTTTTGAGAAACGTGGAAAATGTTTTATTTCCATGTTTTTGAAATGTACAAAAAAATTTATTTTGCATGTTTTTGAAAAGTCTCAATATTCTTTTTTTACATGTTTTTGTAAACTGTAAAATGTTCCATTTACACGTTTTGAGAAAAATGCAAAATGTTTGATTCATATGCTTTTTGAAAAGTGTTAAATGTCTTATTTGCATGTTTTTGAAAAGTCTCAATATTCTTTTTACATATTTTTGAAAAGTGCAAAATGTTCCATTTACATGTTTTGAGAAAATTCATGCAGCGGGGGATTCCTGCGCTGGCCACACCATCCGGCCCTGGCTAAAAGACTCGGACCGAGGAGAGCATATAATACTGTGAAGTCTCTATATACCGTATAGTGGCAGAGTTCTATGCTCTGGTGCTGGTGTTGGTCTTGAAGTTCTTTTGTTGTGTATTTTAATGAAATCCACGTAAAATCGTAAAAGTACAAAGATTTAGGGAAGGAAAGAGGTTGGGTGGATGTGGATTGTGGATTGGATTATGAGTTGTTGCCCTAGTAAATAATTCCTGGTCACTTCTCATCTCCGTCTCTGTGTAGTCTGTGTGGACTGTGGATTGTGTAGGTTCTGAAGAAATGATATGGATATGATGTACAACGGAGATATGCGAGATGCGAGGAGCAGAAGACGAGACAGTCTTATTAAAAATGTTTCTTTATCTACTCATAAGACACTTTACTTTACTTACTCAAGCAAATACTTGAGAAACGTATGAGGAGAGATGCATTATGCTTTCATGGATTTTAAGGCAAAAGTAAAGTACCGTAGACTGTAGAGCATATAGCAGATGCTATAGGGATATAGGGAGAGTATAGCTAGGGCAGGACGACGGGTATAGGAAGGAATCAAGGAATAGAGTTCGGTTTGTGTAGTTTCTTTGGGTGTGCCAGCCACGGTGTCGACCACCTGTTGAATCCTTAACTTCCCGTTTAGATGAATCGTGTGAAGTTGAAGTTACCAAAGTTAGTTTTAAATCTGTTCTAAACTTCTAAACGCACACTCACAATCTCATCAACATCAACATTAGTATTAGCAGCCAAGTACGTACACTGTACACAGGTAAGTCCCTGTCCGATGAGCCCAACAATGCAGTCGTAGAGTACCGTCATATAGTACCTATACCTGCCAGGGCCTTCCTTCCTTTGCGTAATTCACGAGCCCAGAAAAAACACCAACCCATTTACATCATGGCATTTTCTACATCCCAATCCCTCGGACATTTCCCACCCAGAGCCGGATAATGTGGCCAGCGCAGGCAGCCCCCGCTGCTGAATTTTCTCAAAACATGTAAATGGAACATTTTGCAGTTTTTTAAAACACGTAAAAAGAATATGGAGACTTTTCAAAAACATGCAAATAAATTTTTGTGTACATTTCAAAAACATGGAAATAAAACATTTTCCACTTTTCTCAAAACATGTGAGTAGAACATTGAGCACTTTTCTAAATCAAGTAAATAGAACATTTTGCACTTTTCTAAAACATGTAAATACAACATTTTGCTTTTTACCAAAAAAAAAACCATCAATAACATCTAAATGGTGGTTTTTGTATGGAAACAAATTCCTGCCTAAAACCAATTCCTTCGTTCAGCCCTGATCCCACCTTTATTTCACGAGTGTTACTATAATGTCCCCAATATGCAGGTTCTGAACTGAACTGAACTGAACTAAATTTTTTACATGTTTTATTGTGTGCAGGAAATCTCAACAACGTTTGTAAGATTTTTGCGAGCGGGGGAAATGAATTGGCGATGTATTTGAACAAGAGGCGGGTATTACGATGAGAAAAAGCGGATAGACGCGGAGTGATACTGCTGAGTGAAGAAGGTGAAGGGACGAGGGACTGAATAAAGAATAACTAATTGTAAGATGGATAGGGACTGACCGAGAGTGGAGTGGCTCAGAGTTTGGTTGATGGTTGTGCCGTGGAGTGTTTCTTTCTGTTGTTGGTATTAGGTTGTCGGTGAGATGGATGGACAGATAGTTGAGATTAAGGACGGCCTGGAGTGTAATGAAGGAACGAGCTTATGGACGGAACTAGAAAGGAGGATGGCTCCTCATATTTCATTGGCATTAAGGAGAGCATCTCATTTTTCCAGTTGTGATATCGAAATCTTTTTGTACTCCACTTGTATAATGTCGGATCTAAATCAAATCAATTACGTCTCAGCACGGGGTCTTAACACAACAAAAACGTTTTACATATCGCAACACTCTGGGGGCCCCGTCCCATCCCGACTCCATCCCTCGGCCCAGACTTCCATCCAGCTCCACATCCAGGCTCTCCTACTTACAACCGTACACAGCCCTTCCAGACACCACACTTCCAAGACCCACCAAGCCACCAACAACGACAACGGTAACGGCTCTACGCTATGTACTACACAAGAATCTGGAATATCACACACAGGGGCGGATAATGCGGCCAACGCAGGCAGCCCCCGCTGCCTGAATTTTCAAAAAACATGTAAATGGAACATTTTGCACTCTTCAAAAATATGTAAAAAGAATATTGAGACTTTTCAAAAACATGCAAATTAAATTTTTTTGTACATTTCAAAAACATGGAAATAAAACATTTTCCACTTTTCTCAAAACATTTAAATGGAACATTTTGCAATTTTCAAAAATACCTAAAAAGAATATTTTGACTTTTCAAAAACATGCAAAATAAAAATCTTTGTACATTTCAAAAACATGGAAATAAAACATTTTCCACTTTTCTCAAAACATGTAAATAGAACATTGAGCACTTTTCTGAATCAAGTAAAAAGAACATTTTGCACTTTTCTAAAACATGTAAATACAACATTTTGCTTTAGCAAAGAAAACCATAAATAAAATCAAAATGGTGGTTTTTGTGCGGAAACAAATTGCTACCTAAAAGCAATTCCTTCGTCCGGCCCTGATCACACACACATCAACTATATGTTTCCAAAGGAGAATTCACCATAGTCTCCTTTCTTTCAAACCACCGTAATGCAATGCAAAGCTACACGAGACTCGAGTTCCAGTCTCTCATCCAGATCCAGCCCTTCACACCAATTACGATTACGAATACGATTACCATTACATCTCCGAGTGAGAGTCTCAACTAACTGGAACCATCCACCATCTCATCCTCTGTACTATATACTACTGCACCAATACTTTTTTCCCTTTAATTCCAACACTACTTCTTGTTCCCTTTCTCCTTCCCTCTATCAACTCTCACAATAAATCATCTTTCTTTTTTCTTTTGTACATTTCAACCTGGAAACGTTTTCACTCCTCACGTAGCTTCCAATCCTGTATCACATCTCCAATGCCCATTTCCACAATGCTATATGTACGTAATCGTAATGTGCTACAGCATTAATGCTATGTGGGGAAATCCCCATAAAAATTAAAATCAAATTTTGCATACTAATAATATTTATGAAATTGAATAATTTACTTCCAGGGATTTTTAAGAGTGCGTCAGTATTTTGTGTCTTATAATTTTACATTGATAATATTGAGGATGGAACTTCATGTTAACATTTTAATGTGTGGCTCAGACTCTGTGCGGCAGGGCCGGATAATGTGGTCAGCGTAGGCAGCCCTCGCTGTCTGAATTTTAAAAAAACATGTAAATAGAACATTTTGCACTTTTCAAAAATATGTAAAAAGAATATTTTAACTTTTCAAAAACATGCAAAATAAATTTTTCTGTACATTTCAAAAACATGGAAATAAAAAAATTTCCACTTTTCTCAAAACACGTAAATAGAACATTTTGCACTTTTCGGAATCAAGTAAATCGAACATTTTGCAATTTTCTAAAACATGTGAGTACAACATTTTGCTCTACCAAAGAATGCCATCAATAAAATCAAAATGGTGGTTTCTGTATGGAAACAAATTCCTGCCTAAAACCAATTCCTTCGTCCGGCCCTGCTGTGCGGTGTCGGTGTCGGTGTCGGAGTGTGTCCTCATTTGAATTTAATTCTTACAGTCCGTGCCGTGTCGATAGTGTGCTGAAACGGATAGCGATCCGAGCGAGTGAACCAATGATTGAGACTCCTCACTCAGTTTAAAAAAGCTAAATCTCCTGTCAATCATCCTCACTGACTCATTGATTAGATAGTCGCAAAAAAAATGGCAGAGTCCAAATGTCCACATTCTTTGACGCGATGGGTTAAGAATAGCGCCATAGGACAGAAATGCACAGGGATTATAGATTATGACTGATTATTGATGGGCATAATTGACAGACTCACTATATGGCCGGCTGAATTTGAATGTAAATAGAGACAGTAAATGCATTATTACAGTGGAGAGTCCACCGAGTGAGTGGAGAGAATAGCATAGCACGTGGAGTGGAAGATGATCTTGTGGAGAGAAAGGAAAAATCCCTGAGTCGTCTGAGGAGTGAATTGGTTACGTACGTGTTCCGTGTGGCTGGATGGAAATGGAAATGGCAATTATTACGATGGTATTAGCAAAGCCTAAAAACCCAAAGGAAAAGGTAGGGAAAAGAAGACACTGTGTGTGTTTGAGTTGCTTGGGAGAAACACGTGGAGAATGTGCGTGGAATAAATAATCGATGGATTTTTGTGTTGTTTTTAAATGCTCCATACATTGCATTACACATTAGCATATTATCTTCCCTATATATTACTTCACAGGCATCACATCCCATCTACTCGGTGAGATGAGTCTATAATAGAAATTCTGAATGGAACAAAAAGTTTTTCAGATTGTATTTCCTTCCCTGACCCCGTGTGTCAAATTCAAATTCAAATTCAAATCTGAAATTCCTTCAGTCATTCTGATTCTTCTGAGGTAAGTCCACATAGTCCACAGAGAGAGACGGAGAGAAGATATTTAAGATGTTAGACAATTCTCAAGACTGAACTGAATTTACAATTTTCCACACGACGCATCAAATCACGTCACATCACACACACACCACATACGGGTTGGTCTCCTCATGATGGACATATGCATGACCCATGACCCCGTCCAATTTCAACTTCTTCAACCCCCTTCTGATCATCGCTCCAATAATTTGACCCTCGCTCGCTCCCTTTGTCCTTTCCTCATAGGCATATATCGTCTGTGAAGAACCAAAATAACCCAGGTCCATTTGTAGCTAAAAACAATATCCACTATATCTACAAAAATATTTAAACATGTCTTGAAAGGGTTTAAAAATAATATTTTGCAAATTTAAAATATATGTAAATAGAACATTTTACAATTTTCAAAAACATGTAAATACATTATTTTGCATCTTTCAAAAACGTGTAAATAGAATATTTTGCACCTTTTTGAAAATATGTAAATTGAACATAATGCACCTTTTTGAAAGCATGAAAATAGAACACTTTGCACTTTTCAAAAACATGTACCTAAAACATTTTGCACCTTTTTGAAAACATTTAAAAAAAATATTTTGCACCTTTTTGAAAACATTTAAAAAAAATATTTTGTACCTTTTTGAAATCATGTAAATAGAATAATTTACACTTTTCAAAAACTCTCAATTAACATTTGACGCATATGTTTCTCATTTTGCTTTTATGACATAGCTCATTTTGATTCTAGCTTAAATTGGACATGGGTCATTTTGGTTCTTCACAGACGATATACAGTGTATACATATATAGTCCGATCCCCTATAGTCTATATTTGTATTGCTGTCAGGAAAAGCGGTCTCAAATTTGAAATTGTTTTAAAAGCATAATAATATGTACCTACCTACATGAACGCCTCATTTTCTAATTCTAATCAAATCCCAAACCAATTATTGACTCATTTTTACCTAATCGTAAGAACTCTATTTGAGAGATCCTGTAAGTAATGTAAATCTTCTATGCAAAATCGGAAATGTCCATTGGAAATGATTAAATAACTGTTGTCCTTATAGTGTAGGTAATTATGATGATGGAGGCGAGTGAGCACAATAATAATCTGACCTCACAAGTCAACACTCATTGGCCTGTCGTTTCTTCTCTGATCTCAATGCACCCCGCTGTCCATCCCAAGATGTCACTCTCATCACTAATATCTGCAATTACTCTTGTTAAAGCTGCTAAAGTAATTTAGTCATTTTACTGTGAATTTAGTGAGATCTATACAAGACATGTGCATAAACTGTAGAATGTGCAAATACTAATTTGGCTATGGGAGAGCGTGACGTGTAGACGTGTTCACATCTTTCAACTTTCAGGATTGACGCGTAAAAGAAAATCTATTTTAATAAATTGTTTTTAAGTCTATGACGAATTACGAATACGAATTACAAACTACAGGAATTAAATTGTGGGGATTGCAATTGCCATCTGATTTCAAATTCCAATCTAAATCCAGTCTTAAAAAAATCAAAAAGAAAAAAAAAGAAAAAGGCCCAAAGGAATTTATGATGTGAGGGAATTGTATGGAAATGGAAATGGAAATGGAAGTGGAAGTGGGCTGATATAGTGTGCTATATGGAGAGATGAAGTGAAGCAATTCCTTTTGCAGGGCCGGATAATGCGGCCAGCGCAGGCAGCCCCCACTGCCTAAATTTTCTCAAAATATGTAAATGGAACATTGAGCACTTTTCAAAAATATGTAAAAGAATATTTTGACTTTCCAAAAACATGCAAAATAAATTCTTTTGTACATTTCAAAAACATGGAAATAAAACATTTTGCACTTTTCCCAAAACATGTAAATACAACATTTTGCACTTTTCAAAAATATGTAAAAAGAATATTGAGACTTTTCAAAAACATGTAAAAAGAATATTGAGACTTTTCAAAAACATGCAAAATAAAAAGGTTTGTACATTACAAAAACATGAAAATAAAACATTTTCCACTTTTCTCAAAACATGTAAATACAACATTGAGCACTTTTCTGAATCAAGTAAATCGAAAATTTTGCACTTTTCTAAAACATGCAAATACAACATTTTGCTTTACCAAAGAAAACCATCAATAAAATCAAAATGGTGGTTTTTGTATGGAAACAAATTCCTGCCTAAAAGCAATTCCTTCGTCCGGCCCTGAGAGAGAGAGAGAGAGGGAATGAGTGAGTGAGTGCTGCGTTTGGCTTTCGTTGAACTTTTAAGCTCCTCTGGTTGACTTTAAATTGTCATCTCACTAAACCTCCCATTGTCCTTTGTCTTCATTAATCCGAATATGATGATATTTCTTATTTCTTTCCCTCACCTCTTTGTTCAGCTCACAGGTATATGTACGTAGGACGTAGGACGACGGCTTCGGCTTGTTAGGAAATTAGGTACGAGACTAGTTCGTTTTCGTTCAGTCCGTGTGGAGCAGTATGAGGGATGAAGTGCTACACTAATGACACTTACACATATATTTTTCTGAATTCGATCGGGATGTGAAATGGGATGAAGGATCCGATCCGATACGATACGATAATGTGTGGATGCGGAATGCCGATACGATAGACGATAACAACGATCCCGATCCCGACACCGACGCCGACACCGACACCGACACCGATGCGGATGATGGGATAATGAAAATTAAATGAGGAAGGCGACCTTTCCTTTTTGCTTTCCTCTGCCGCAACAAGGCAGCATTCAAGCGCCGTAAGTACAGCACAAAGAATTATCTGTATCGGAAAATCTGTATGTCTACAACCTACAGGACAGGGATGATATAGAGTGCACGTACACAGTCGTTAGTAGGTACTCCTTCTGCTCTCTTTCTCTCCTTCCCATTTTTCTGGATGAACACACGACTGATGGAGATTTGATGGTGATTGATGATGAAACATTTTTTCACCCAATCACGCTGCAAAATCGCAATTTTACGGCTGCCCACTGGATTTTCTATTGCATTGGAAAGGATAACCGAAACCGACGTGAAAAACTACCGTTTGCCCTCGTACTAAGGATCGTGATAACAAATGCTCTGGTCTGACTTTGGCTCTGGGATCCGCATATAGCCTTTAGTGGAGGGAGCTTAATAGAAATGTTTTTCCCTATATACGTTCCCTTATTATATATGGAGCTTACCTGAGGTAAAGTGAGTACCTACCGGCACCGGCACCGGGCTGAGTATAGGAAATGAAATAATCACTTTACTTGAGACTTGTAAGCTTTGACTTATCCTCGGATCCTTTCTGTCTCCGCCTCATCCACTGAACTAACAATGTTACGAGCATTATAGCTTCATTACCACGACCACGACCACTGCCACTACCGGCATCTCCTTTTCAGTCTCTTTTCCTCTCCATCTTTGAAGGGCTCAGTCAGAGTCAGATGAGTGAGATCTACAGTGCCGGACGAAGGAATTGCTTTTAGGCAGCGATTTGTTTCCAGACAAAAACCACCATTTTAATCGGATTTTATAGATGGTTTTCTTAGGTAAATCAAAATGTTGTATTTACATGTTTTAGAAAAGTGTAAAATGCCCTTTTTACTTGATTCAGAAAAGTGCTCAATGTTGTATTTACATGTTTTGAGAAAAGTGGAAAATGTTTTATTTCCATGTTTTTGAAATGTGAAAAATAATTTATTTGCATGTTTTTAAAAGTGCAAAATTTTGTATTTACATATTTTTGAAAAGTGCAAAATGTTCCATTCACATGTTTTGAGAAAAGTGGAAAATTTTTTATTTCCATGTTTTTGAAATGTACGAAAAATGTTATTTTGCATGTTTTTGAAAATTCAAAATATTCTTTTTACACATTTTTTTAAAAAACTGTAAAATGTTCCATTTACACATTTTTTGAAAATTCAAGCAGCGGGGGCTACCTATGCGCTGGCAGCATTATCCGGCCCTGGAGATCTGCAGTTCCTAAATAACCAAAAGACCAAAAGAGATGAGATGCTCAGAAAAAAACAAATCTCTAATGGAAATATAGATGGAAGGAAAATTTAAAGCCTTTACTTCCTTCAAAGCCAAAAAATTTTGTCACGTTTCTTTCACTTCTTCTTTCTTTCTCTCTTTCTCATCCGGAGACCGAGACCACCACAACTCATATTATGGCCATTAAAAACGAACTGCACTCTGTCTCTACAAAATTAGAAACGTATTGATTCCTGAAATCTTGAATAATTATTGCTAGTTCTTCTGGGCTATAAACTGTTAAGTGCAATCAAATCGTCCCCACACAACACACACCATTTCACGTAGGAGCGATATGAATATAATAATATGCGATGCTTACTGTACAAGTTTAGAAGTGTCAAGAATTCGAACACATGTCCTATGTTAGTGGAAGGGATCACTATAGGCTACTATAGGCGAGGACAGGATTCCATATACAACTGTAATAATAATTATACTATGACTCCTTAAATGGCAATTTTTTATGAAGCATCCATATACTCCACTCCATTTTGTTCAAAAACATTCTGACTAAATAAATGGTGTAAACTGTAAATCGTAAATTGTTTTGATTTCTCAACTATAAAATATTGGTAATAAAATTTAAAATTAAAATCCCATAAAATGTCTTTCAATTCTCCATTTTGAAAGGAGACTCGCAGGGCCGGATAATGCGGCCAGCGCAGAATAAGGGCAGCCCCGCTGCTTGAATTGTCAAAAAACGTGTAAATGGAACATTTTGCAGTTTTCAAAAATATGTAAAAAGAATATTGAGACTTTTCAAAAACGTGCAAAATAAATTATTTTGTACATTTCAAAAACATGGAAATAAAACATTTTCCACTTTTCTCAAAACATGTAAATAGAACATTGAGCACTTTTCTGAATCCCGTAAAAAGAACATTTTGCACTTTTCTAAAACATGCAAATACAACATTTTGCTTTGCCTAAGAAAACCACCAATAAAATCCGATCAAAATGGTGGTTTTTGTATGGAAACAAATCGCTGCCTAAAACCAATTCCTTCGTCCGGCCCTGCCCTGGAGACTCGAGTGATAAAAAAAAACATTTGAAGAGAAAAATAAAAAAATAATAGAAATATGTTTTGTTTTTGTTATTCCTTGTGTTTGAGAACTGTAACTCAAACCCGGAGAGTCAAAAAGCAAACGTACCTAGCTTAATTTTTTTTCTTCATCCATTTCTATATTTTACAATAATTATTTAACAGTGTGTGTGTATTCGCCATATAGTGTGGCCGCTGTCTGGAGTTAAATATTCGTAGGATGTAGCATTAGCATACACGTCCACATGTTAAGTAAATGGACGGGAAATGTGTAGAAGGTACCTACGTACCTATAGCCATAGTCCATAGCCTCATGTATTTATTATATTATGGAGATGCGCGAGACAAGTTGGGGTTGATGTTGATGAGGTAATTACCTATCATATACTCTTCCCAAATTACGAGACATTAATTACACAGAGCAATTTTGAATAAGTTTTATAATAATATCAGTAATCGCTATACAGTAACAGCAACGTCCTTATTTTATGACAATGTTCCTCTCCTATACACGAAATTATCATTTCTCTTAATTACTCTCTTACTTTTTTTACACACACACACACACACACACAGTCTCTCCATCTCCTTCTGTTTAGTGTTGTTTTTTTTGAGAGAGAGAGTTAGAGAAGGAAAAACGAAAACGATTACTTAGGGAAGAGTCGGAGGATAAGAAGCTGCTCTGAAGACTCCTTAAGAAATTATAATCATAATTATAATTACCTACTTTATTTTTTTTTACCAGATTTTTCAAGAGGAACCATTTAGATGAGAAGGAGAAGGAGAACGGTGAGCTGGGGACTGGCAATTTACATTTACAGGAACTGAAGTGAACATCAAATTGCTGACTGTTGTGTATGTCTGTGTCTGTACGGTATTATTCTGTACGGTGACGGTGATGTGATGTTAGGCTCAAAAGAATGTAATTTATACACTGGCCATCGTCATCGTCCCGTCCCGCAACGCTGAGCATATATAGTGTCTATTGCATTTCCACAATTTGTTTTGTTATTATGCAATGCAATTAATATATTTTATTTTAATCATCTCATCTCCCTCATCATCACAAGCACCAAGAACAACAGACAAGACAGGACAAGACAAGAGAACAAGTTCATTCATAAATCTTGTCAATAATCTTTTAGACGTTCGTGATAATGCTATGGGGTGCATGTTGTTGGTGGTGGTACTAAAATTAAAAGGTGCTATAAGGCTATGACTCTCAGGGCCGGACGAAGGAATTGCTTTTAGGCAGTAATTTGTTTTCATACAAAAAACCACCATTTTGATCGGATTTTATTGATGGTTTTCTTTGGTAAAGCAAAATGTTGCTTTTGCATGTTTTAGAAAAGTGCAAAATGTTCTTTTTACTTGATTAAGAAAAGTGCAAAATGTTCTATTTACATGTTTTGAGAAAAGTGGAAAATGTTTTATTTCCATGTTTTTGAAATGTACAAAAAAATTTATTTCCATGTTTTTGAAAAGTTAAAATATTTTTTTTTGCATATTTTTGAAAAGTGCAAAATGTTCCATTTACACGTTTTGTGAAAATTCAAGCAGCGGGGGCTACCTATGCGCTGGCCACATTATCCGGATCCGGATCCGGATACGGCCCTGATGGCTCTGGTTAAACTATAGTAACTTATACCCATAATGATAGTTGATAGTACTCTCATGTGTCAACCGCAACTATTAGCATAGCTCATAAATGCTTTTTGGCTCCATTGCATTGTAATTTCCATGTAAAAATCCAGAGTTGTAATAAAATGCCGTTATATGTCTTCTTGGTTTTTTGGTTTATGATTTGCTGGGACTATGGGACTGGTAATGGAACTGGCAACTATGGTGAGGAAGACAGTAAATTGTAAATTACACAGTATTTCTATTCGTATTAAAAGTATTAAAGATTTCAATTTCAATATTTGAAAATTATTGCAAATCCATGCAAATCTCAAAGGGGCAAAAATATTATGGTAAAAAAAAGTTGGATTCTGACTGAGAATGTGAAATAATAAATATTTTCTTGGCAGAACTTGAGACACTTGCCCTGTCATGTGCTGTACTCTAAATTGTGTCTACAATCTACAGAGTTTGAAGAGGTTGAGGTCCAGAGTCAGAGCCAGAGAGTCGTGGACATGGCAATGGCAGAACAGATCCAAACAGAAACAGAGAGCGGAAAAAAATGTGGGTGCGGTAATTTGATGTATTTGTTATTAAATTTGTCTTTTTCAAAATCTATGCTTGCTTCGCTACTGATACAATGGCGACGACGATGCCGACGAAAACGACAACGACGACGAGATGACGGCATTCATATTATATATGTTGACCGTCCACGTCCACATTATTCTGTAGTTGTTTTTTTGAAGGGAAACTAATGAGATGGGTTATTCTAGTCTTATCAGTAATTTGAAGGAAACTCGAGAAATCCATAAATGCATAATAAGAATAAGAGCAGTAAATAATTTAATTTTTCAAGGTAAAGTGTGACTTCAATTTTTTCTATACTCGATCGTCTCCCCTGCGATGTGCCGTGCCGCCGCGGAGCTGTACCAGAACCAGAACCAGAACCAGTGCCAGTGCCAGTACCACAGGCCATACATATTATACAGCGTCAGCTAAAATATGAATGAATACATTTAAATCACATAATAATATGCATTAATATTATTCGTTTAAATTCTATAGTATTTTCTGCCTATATAGACGTAACGTGCCTTACTTACTTTTGTTTGTATCCAATTACCTACATATAATATCGTCTGGGAAGAACGAAAATGACACATATCCATTTTTAGCTAAAAACAATATCCACTATCTACAAAAATATTCAAATATGCCGTGAGAGCATTTAGATAGAACATTTTACAATTTTCAAAAACATGTAAATAGAACATTTAACGCTTTTCAAAAACATGCTAATAGAACATTTTACACTATTAAAAAACGTAAATAGAACATTTTACACGTTTTAAAAACATGTTGATAGAACATTTTACACTTTTCAAAAACATGTAAATAGAACATTTTACGCTTTTTTAAAAACTGTAAATAGAACATTTTACACTTTTCAAAAACATGGAATTAGAACATTTTGCACCTTTTCGAAAACATGGAATTAGAACATTTTGCACCTTTTTAAAAACATGGAATTAGAACATTTTGCACCTCTTCAAAAATATGTAAATACAGCATTTTGCACCTTTTCGAAAACATGGAATTAGAAAATTTTGCACCTTTTCGAAAAACTTCGAATTAGAAAATTTTGCACCTTTTCGAAAAAATGGAATTAGAAAATTTTGCACCTTTTCGAAAACATAGAATTAGAACATTTTGCACCTTTTCGAAAACCTTGGAATTAGAACATTTTGCACCTTTTTAAAAACATGGAATTAGAACATTTTGCACCTTTCAAAAACTCGTAATTAACATTTGACGCATGTTTCTCATTTTGTTGTTATGACATAGCTCATTTTGATTCTAGCTCAAATTGGATATGGGTCATTTTGGTTCTTCACAGACGATATGTGAAGTATTGTGAGCAGATACGCAATCATATATATACGGCCACGGCATATTTTTATTCTATTTGAACGCAGCATGTCTGACAAGAATCATAAAAGGAGTGTTCTACACAGTGTCAGATTCTACGCTGGGGAACTATGCTACATGCATTTTATATGTCGGTAGTATGTATTATCTAAATTCTTGTACTCAGTTTCTGTTGCGTCATGATTCGTGACAAAACAGAAAACTCAGAGCCGGAACTTGTGTTTTGTTTTGTTGTGAACATGAATACACGTCCACGTTCGGTTGTATAATAACATGTAGGTACATAGGCTCTTGAGTAGGTGCATATTTATGTCGTGTGTGTGTTATATTTATAGTCTCCACAATTCCAGTGTTTGCATTGTGCTCACACATTTATAGGACGTATAATTGATAAAAATGTGTGTAAACTATATTATACAACTGCGATTACGATCATTACCTCATGACAAATTAACTCACCCCACGTCCGACGTCCACGTCTACCGCATCTCCTGCTCCTCAGCAAGAAGAAGATCCGTCGGTTGACAGATTGAAGATGCGGATTGCGGATTTCAATCAAAGAACGTTTGTAGAACGTATTTCGGTTTCGGATCTATTGATTTCTATTTCTATTACTCAAGATGAATCATGCATCTTTTAGATGGAATTCCAAAAGAAAAAATGGTGAAAAGTGTAAAAATAGTTTTCTACTTACGATTAGTGTGTCTTTAAATACCGACAATGAGATGGAGGAAGGCGAATGCCATAAGCACTAACGTCAAATGCTCAAAGTCAAAGTCACCGTCTTCACCTTTCTTTATTGTGTGAGGGCTGTGAGGGATTTCGGGAGCAAGAAATAAATGCGTCATGCCTGTCGCCTGTAGTAAGGAGGGAGCAGGGCCGGATAATGCGGCCAACACAGGCAGCCCCCGCTGCTTGAATTTTCAAAAAACGTGTAAACGGAACATTTTGCAGTTTTTTAAAACATGTAAAAAGAATATTGAGACTTTTCAAAAACGTGCAAAATAAAATTGTGTGTACATTTCAAAAACATGTAAATAAAACATTTTCCACTTTTCTCAAAACATGTAAATGGAACATTTTGCACTTTTCTGAACCAAGTAAATCGAACATTTTGCACTTTTCTAAAACATGCAAATACAAAATTTTGCTTTACCAAAGAAAACCATCAATAAAATCCGATCAAAATGGTGGTTTTTGCATGGAGACAAATTGCTGCCTAAAAGCAATTCCTTCGTCCGGCCCTGGAAGGTGATCGAGTATTAATGATTGTATTTTTAGACGAGATGAGAAATAAATATTGAAATTTCCTTATGATTAAAATATATTGGTATTGGTTTAAACGGTGTTGGTAGTATTTTTAGCACAGAGAATGCATTGTCTTTAGCTACAGCTAATAACTGGAGCTAGAAAAAAGATTCTAATTTCTTAAATAAACTATTGGCCATTGTATCAGATCTCCACTGAAATGACGCCATTCAAATTCTGAGTAAGCGACGTACGCCACGCAAATTATTTTCGATATTATTATACTTTAATTTCCTTGAACACACATTGCATCCTAGTTTGTAAAGCTGTACAATGCAATGGAAACTAAGCGGCTGACGTACTAATAGTTTGTTGCATGACACGGCTGGATTTTGTATGATGACAATTGCCTATGCCCATTGGCCTGTTGGCTTTGGCTTGCGGAAGAACAAGAACAGAACAGATACAAATGTAAAACAAATCTCCCGCCTTCCATCCCTATCATCATTAATTCCATTTGCAAATTATAATTATCATCCTAATAATGCGCTGGATTTCTAAACCGTCACTATACACAATTACATCGCTTGAAGTGTACGAAACGAAAACGAGGGAATCAATGATGAGCGTCTTTTAGTATAATTCTCGTATCGTCTGTGAAGAACCAAAATGACCCATATCCATTTTTAGCTAAAAACAATATCAACTATCTACAACAATAATGAAACATGTCTTGAAAGCATTTAAATAGAACAATTTGCACCTTTTCAAAAAACATTTAAATAGAACATTTTGACATTTAAAAAATTTGGAATTAAAAAATTTTGCGCCTTTTCAAAAACATGGAATTACAACATTTTGCACCTTTTCAAACACATTTAAATAGAACATTTTGACTTTTCAAAAACATGGAATTAGAACATTTTGCACCTTTTCAAGCACATGGAATTATAACATTTTGCACCTTTTCAAGCACATGGAATTAAAACATTTTGCACCTTTTCAAAAACATGGAATTAGAACATTTTGCACCTTTACAAAAACATGGAATTAGAACATTTTCACCTTTTCAAAAACATAAAAATAGAATATTTAGAAGCTTTTCAAAAACATGGAATTAGAACATTTTGCACTTTTCAAAAACATAGAATTAGACCGATGTGAACCTTTTCAAAAACATGTAAATAGGACATTTTACGTTTTTCAAAAACACCTTATTAACACTTGACGCATGTTTCTCATTTTGATTGTAGCTAAAATTGGATATGGGTCATTTTGGTTCTTTACAGACGATATCCCTCAAGATAAATACACAGAGATGCGCGTGAATGCTATTACAGTACAGATTATAGAGATGTACACCATGTAGATGATTATGCATGGATGGGATGATGAGAGATATTCTTTAGAGAGGAAGGAGAAGGACAACGGAACTTTGTTGATGCGTCGTCGTCGTCGTCGTCGTCGTGAACGTGAAACTGCGTGCCGCATTTGATTTGATAATTTGCTAAATACTTTGACCTGATGCCAATTTAGCCATTTAGCGATTTAGAAATTCAACAAAATCATATTATTCTCTCGACGATCTACGCGAAGATGCGTCTGTGTCTCTAAATGTAGCCATTTGTATACACTTTGGAAATGGAGTGTGTGTGTGTGTGGACGTACGGGGTCAAGGCATACATACTTGGAGTCTAATAACTTGTGTGTCAGATTACGATTACACTAATTCAATATTATAATTACAAATTGTACTCGAGTATCCCAACTAATCTGCACACACTCCTGCAGTTCATCTGTGTAGCACATCTTTCTTCATATTATTCTGAAATCTGACTTGAGCTGTCCTAATGGACGAGAGCGAGAATCGAGAATTGAGAATTGGGTTTCATGTTCAATTGTTGATTTGGTGAGGAAGGTGAGGAAAAAGTAAAGGGACTGAGTCTATGATGAGCGACATTAGACATTAGGTCGAGACATTTAGGCGTAATATGGCCATAACAATAATAATTTAATAACAAATGAGTAGGCCCAGCCTAGCCACGACCACGATATTTAAGAGGAATTTTACAAACAATTTCTGAATTTACTTCACTATATGTACGTCTTACACAGTACCATTACTACGATTATTATTATAAGAACTTGGAGTTTTAGTTTTACAACTGCAAGTCCGATCGCTCCACCGCCGCCTGTCCGATTCTATAATATTACACACATCCACACACACAGGATGATTATTAAATGTGCAACTCAATCTTCACGCTCGACGTTCGACGTTCCCATATGCCTTCATTACACTGCCCCTACGATTACGATTTAGTATCTCTCGTTCCTATAGTTCTTCCAGTTTTTGCAGTTTTTTTCCTTTCTCCGCCTAGTAAATTGTGAATGCTATGTAGATGAATCAGTAAGTACTCCAATATCTTTAGTTCCAAAATTGAATTATACTTTCAAAATAAAAATCCAAAAGAAATAAAATTGCAGCTGGCGGATTTGGCAGTCATATTCAGGGTTTAAGGGCCCGACGAAGGAATTGCTTTTAGTGAGCAATTTTTTTCCATACAAAAACCACCATTTAGATTTTATTGATGGTTTGCTTTGGTAAAGCAAAATGTTGTATATTTGCGTGTTTTAGAAAAGTTAAAAATGTTCTATTTACATGATTTGAGAAAATTGGAAAATGTTTTATTTCCATGTTTTTGAAATGCACAAAAAAATTATTTTGAATGTTTTTGAAAAGGTCCAAAATGTTCTAATTCCATGTCTTTGAAAATTGTAAAATGTTCTAATTCCATGTTTTTGAAAATTGTAAAATGTTCTAATTCCATGATTTTGAAAATTGTAAAATGTTCTAATTCCATGTTTTTGAAAATTGTAAAATGTTCTAATTCCATGTTTTTGAAAATTGTAAAATGTTCTAATTCAATGTTTTTGAAAAGGCGCAAAATATTCTAATTCTATGTATTTTCAATGCACAAACAAAATTTATTTGCATGTTTTTGAAAAGTTAAAATTTCTTCTGTTTTTTACATATTTTTGAAAACCGCAAAATGTTCCATTTACATGTTTTTATTTTTTGAAAATTCAAGCAGTGCCTACGCCTACGCTGCGCTGGCAGCATTATCAGACCCTGGCCTGGCCATGCTACAAGTAAAACAAAAATGGCTTCGTAAAAATGTATTTCATTAGCTACTATAGTAAACTAAACTTTAAACAAGCCGATGCCTTTGCAGATGCAAAAGCCGCCATTTTTATGTAAATAATTTTGTGAATAATAAACAAAGTGTTTATAAAGGAAGTCATTCAAATTTAAATGATTGTTTTTATGTCCATTTTTTTGAGCATATCATCTTCACAAAAGCTACAAAATGGCTGATGACAGTTATTACAGCTGAGGTCAAACCAGAAACAATACTAACAACAACAACAAAAACAACAACAACAACAACAACAACAACAACAACAACAACAACAACAACAACAACATAAAAATGATAATTATTGGCATATATTCTAATTTCTATAATGCACGTTACACTATAACGGAAAAATCATAAATGATTGTGCACCAAGAAAATTAAAGTAAATTTTTTTTTGAAGAGTGCAATAACAATTAGAATA
The DNA here is from genome assembly GCA_949802685.1 of Dicyrtomina minuta. Taxonomy (NCBI): domain Eukaryota; kingdom Metazoa; phylum Arthropoda; class Collembola; order Symphypleona; family Dicyrtomidae; genus Dicyrtomina; species Dicyrtomina minuta. The sequence continues at coordinate 63,182,816 of OX461812.1, forward strand.
ATAATTTTATTTACTTTAAAAAATGTACGTAGGAAGAAACATCCATTTTTCATTGCCCCAGAGCCAGAGTCAGAGCCAGAGCATATAGCGCGCTTCTATTGCTAATCATTACCAATATTATCATAATGACCGCCTCATCACTCTCATCCACGCGCGCGACTTTATTACTTACAATTACGAATACGATTAAACGATTAAAGGAACCAATTTTATTGAGTTTTAAATATTACAAAAAAAAAATGAAATATTAAACTGACTTATAAATATGCTAATTATGATTATACTAACCTTCTTTTTAGCCAAATTAGGAAATCACAATATATATGGTACAAAATATGGAAATGGAAAGATAATTATCTAATTTTAATAATCTTGATTTCTTCTCTAATTTTAATTTTTTGGTTTTTGAATTTATTACAGAGCGAAAATTCCCCCAAAAAAATAATTCAGAATAGAACATTATAATACATATATACATAGGAAGTTTCATTTTTGAAAAATATTCAAAAAAATTTTCTACTTGCCTGCGAGATGATTTCATCTCGGTATTCAGTAGTAATAAGTTGGAAAGTGGACACAAAGTATATTATAATTTCCACAAGAAAAAAAATACGACGTATTTTTTTTTTAAAAAAAAAGAGTCTTCTCAAAAACAAAGTCTCCCAAAAGATTTCAAATAATTTATGGAATGAGTATGGGTTGTTGTTTAGCTGGCAAATTTAACATTTGCTAATCATATGAAGTAAATTAGAAGATGTTGGACATGAACATGTTCCTTATAATTGCTTTCTTGTCTGCGGGTAAATCAAAGCAGTGCAGTGCAGACTGCAGTGGAGTTACGTAGTGGTCCGAGCGGCGGACGGTGGAGTGTAAGCGAAGCATCTCTCGAGCTGTGTGTACATACAAATGATACAAGTCTTTACCTTGTTCATAGCCACAATAATCATAATAATACCAACAACTACAGCAACTAACTTTTTTACCAAGTCCAATCTCTCCAGGGCCGGAGGAAGGAATTACTTTTAGGCAGGAATTTGTTTCAATGCAAAAAGCACAATTTTGATCGGATTTGATTGATGGTTTTCTTTGGTAAAGCAAAATGTTGTATTTACATGTTTTAGAAAAGTGCAAAATGTTCTTTTTACTTGGTTCAGAAAAGTGCAGAATGTTGTATTTGCATGTTTTGAGAAAAGTGGAAAATGTTTTATTTCCATGTTTTTGAAATGTACAAAACATTTTATTTTGCATGTTTTTGAAAAGTCAAAATGTTCTATTTACGTATTTTTGAAAAGTGCAAAATGTTCCATTTACATGTTTTGAGAAAAGTGCAAAATGTTTTATTTCCATGTTTTTGAAATGTACAAAACATTTTATTTTGCATGTTTTTGAAAAGTCAAAATATTCTTTTTACATATTTTTGAAAATTACAAAATGTTCGATTTACACGTTTTTGAAAATTCAAGCAGCGGGGGCTGCCTCTGCGTTGGCCACATTATCCGGCCCTGAATCTCTCCCTCTCTCTCTCTCTCCTATGTTCTCCAATCCAAAGTTCATCAAACATTTATTTTGTTTTTTTTTCACCCACCATTTTTACAAACATTTGTCAAGATGAATTAAATGCAAATACAGATTCTCTAATGATTATGATTATTATGTATTTCCTATGTAAATTCCATTGTTGAATTGAAGGATCTTCTCACAGAGAGTTTTGGTTTTGGAATGGAATTTCTCCTTTTCTCCTCATTCCTTCCATTCAAAAGAGAATTATTGTGGAAGAAGTAAATTGTAATGAGGTGGAGGAGAGGCTCTTAAAAAATTAAAATTGTGGAGCGCGTCTATTCCCTTCGGATGCGACTGCGAGACTTTTGCCATCTCCGTCTCCGTCCGTTCATCTTGCCGTAACCGTATGTAGATGGGAAGATAGAGAAGTGAGTGGAGAATTGAAGAGGAGACACGGGGAAAAGGAGCAATGGGAAATGGAGAATAAAATAAAATATGAGTCGCACTCTGTCTCCGTCACACGGGACGACCACGACCACGGTCATGGCCACACTACACGGCTGGATACTGGACTAGAGAGAGAAAAATTAAAATGACTTGAAAAGACTCTCTCCATTTTATCTTTTATCTCGTATTGATCTCCTCATTAAATCAAATCTTAAATACAACAAATTTACTTCCCTCCTCATTTCCCTAGTTGCAGCAGATACATAGCTATATATAGGCAAACACTTACGTAACACACTTCTTGTATTCTTCCCGTCCCTTACAGGGCCGGAGGAAGGAATTGGTTTTAGGCAGCAATTTTTTTCCAAGCAAAAACCACCATTTTGATCGGATTTTATTGATGGTTTTCTTTAGTAAAGCAAAATGTTGTATTTACATGTTTTAGAAAAGTGCAAAATGTTCGATTTACCTGATTCAGAAAAGTGCAAAATGCTCCATTTACATGTTTTGAGAAAAACGCAAAATGTTTTATTTACATGTTTTTGAAATGTACAAAACTTTTTAATTGCATGTTTTTGAAAAGTCTCAATATTGTTTTAACATATTTTTGAAAACTGCAAAATGTTTCATTTACATGTTTTTTTGAAAATTCAAGCAGCGGGGGCTGCCTGCGCTGGCCACATTATCCGGATCCGGCCCTGCCCTCTACTTGGCCTTTGCGACGAAAAAAAGCAGTAGAAAACAAGGTCCTTATCCCTTGATCATCTTCTAATAATTTTAACTTTAAAAGTGATCTCATGTGCGGCTAAAAATGTAACTTGCTTCTCGACTTCGGACTTGGACTCTCACCATCACCTACAAATCTAATCTAATTCTAAACAAATCCTAATCAGGGAGATTTCTTGAGAGAGAGTGCTATAGGATAAGGTCAGCTATGCTATGATGTAATGTAATGTGAATGCTTGTGGTTTTGTTGGAGTTGGACCCTTTGTAAATTGTAGTGTAATGATGAGCTGATTGTGAGAAGGATCTTGATAGTTCATCTTTTTGAGCCTTTCTCTCCTTCGGCTTCGGCTTCTGGTGTCTGTAGTGGGTGAATTGGATGGATGGAAAATGACAGAAAAGAAGACTGGGACTGGATTCTGGATCCAATGGATGGGGTCGCGGGGAGGGTAAAGATTTCCACCAAAAACAGAGAGAAGTCGAAAAAAAGTAAGAAAGTGTATCTGTAGCATATCGTCTGTGAAGAAACAAAATGACCCATATCCAATTCAAGCTAGAATCAAAATGAGCCATGTCATAAAAACAAAATGCGAAACATGCGTCAAATGTTTATAACGAGTTTTTGAAAAGCGTAAAATGTCCTATTTACTTGTTTTTGAAAAGGTGCAAAATTTTCTAATTCCATGTTTCCAAAAAGGTGCAAAATGTTCTAATTCTATTTTTTCGAAAAGATGCAAAATGTTCTAATTCCATGTTTCCAAAAAGGTGCAAATAGTCCTAATTCCATGTTTTTGAAAAGGTGCAAAATGTTCTAATTCCATGTTTCCAAAAAGGTGCAAAATGTCCTAATTCCATGTTTTTGAAAAGGTGCAAAATGTTCTAATTCCATGTTTCCAAAAAGGTGCAAAATGTCCTAATTCCATGTTTTTGAAAAGGTGCAAAATGTTCTAATTCCATGTTTCCAAAAAGGTGCAAAATGTTCTAATTCCATGTTTCCAAAAAGGTGCAAAATGTTCTAATTCCATGTTTTTGAAAAGGTGCAAAATGTTCTATTTACTTGTTTTTGAAAAAGGGCAAAATGTTCTGATTCCATGTTTTCGAAAAGGTGCAAAATGTTCTAATTCCATGTTTCCAAGAAGGTGCAAAATGTTCTAATTCCATGTTTCCAAGAAGGTGCAAAATGTTCTAATTCCATGTTTCCAAAAAGGTGCAAAATGTTCTAATTCCATGTTTTTGAAAAGGTGCAAAATGTTCTATTTACTTGTTTTTGAAAAAGGGCAAAATGTTCTGATTCCATGTTTTCGAAAAGGTGCAAAATGTTCTAATTCCATGTTTTTGAAAAGATGCAAAATGTTCTATTCACTTGTTTTTATTTAAATGCTCTCAAGAATATTTTTATAGATATTGGATATTGTTTTTAGCTACAAATGGATATGGGTCATTTTGGTTCTTCAGAGACGATATTAGTTTTGGAGGTTTGGAGGAGACGAGGATGATGTGACGGATGTGGGTTTCTGGTGGAGATAAGATAGATGAGATGTGGACTGCGGAGAATGGGATGGAAGTATATTTATGTGATGTTGATGGTTGGACTGATGTTAATGTGAGTGTTCTGTGTTCATGCTCATGTTGAGCGAGATGCGTTGAGAGTTGAGAGTCCACTCACTTTTTTTTTCTGGTATATTTATAGGTGCTGTGCTGTGTGGGTAGGTAAGTACACTAGTACACGTAGGTAAGTAAGGTCCTAGTGACAAAGGCTCGGATCCCATTCGGTATTCGTATTCGGTATGTGGATTTAATGGTTTGGAAATGAGTGGCGGGACAAGTCGGGGGATGAAAGGTAAGTCACACGGGATGTGTGTTCTCCTTTTCTCCGTCCTCGTCCTCCGACTCTGTGAGGTATGCCTGTACAGCAGATGAGATGAAGTGGATGGACACTGTAAACTGTAAACTGGTGGCAGTCGCACTTGTGAGCATTCTTAAATCTCAAACATTTCAAAATGTGGACACTCTCAATCGATACTAATTCCCCACTATTACGATCCTCATAAATTCCAGTGGATCGTCCTCATGGAGCCGTGTCTCTTTCCGTGGTGGTGGTAGTTGTAGTGGTCGTATCTGTATTCCAAATAGAAAACAGTTAAAAAAACATAAGTCTCCCATCCAGCCTCCCATTCCACGTTGGACGTTGGACTCGAAATAAAAATGGATATAAAGATAAGACAGATGCGGCGGATAGAGATTCATAATATGCACGAGGACGAGGACCACGACGAGCGTCACAGATTCCCAATACCTGTTTCTGTTCTACAGTTCTACACTCTGTCTCCTCACCTCCCGGCACAGTAGCAGGGCCGGATAAAGCGGCCAGAGCATAGGCAGCCCCCGCTCCTTGAATTTTCAAAAAATGTGTAAATGGAACATTTTGCACTTTTCAAAAATATGGAAAACGAATATTTTTACTTTTCAAAAACATGCAAATAAAACGTTTTCCACTTTTCTCAAAACATGTAAATAGAACATTGAGTACTTTTCTGAATCAAGTTAAAAGAACGTTTTGCACTTTTCTAAAACATGAAAATCGAACATTTTGCACTTTTAAAAAATATGTAAAAAGAATATTGAGACTTTTCAAAAACATGCAAATAAAATGTTTTGTACATTTCAAAAACATGGAAATAAAACATTTTCCACTTTTCTCAAAACATGTAAATAGAACATTTTGACTTTTCAAAAACATGCAAAATAAATTTTTTGTACATTTCAAAAAGATGGAAAAAAACATTTTCCACTTTTCTCAAAACATGTAAATAGAACATTTTGGACTTTTCTGAATCAAGTAAATCGAACATTTTTCACTTTTCTAAAACATGTAAATACAACATTTTGCTTTAGCAAAGAAAACCATCAATAAAATCCGATCAAAATGGTGGTTTTTGTATGGAAACAAATTGCTGCCTAAAACCAATTCCTTCGTCCGGCGCCGGCCCTGCACAGTAGGCAAAAGGAGAAAATGAAAATAATCATAAAAAGGATTGAAAAGTAGTCGTTTCTTCTTCTTCTTCATCTCTGTTTTCTGGTTTATTTCCAAGTTTACAAGTATTTCGAGGAGGAGATCATAATATGGAGAGATGGAGAGAGGGAAGATGCGGTGGAACGGAGGAAGATGAAGGAGATTCCTGCTTCGTCTGCAGCAGATGAGATGGTTCCATGTATGTAGATGTGCAGTTCAGGGTCCTCTGTCTGTGTGTGTGTGTGACTCTATAAAGTGACCTGATAAAATCAGTAGAAAAATGTAGTTCAACTTGAGACATAAATTTCCTTAGTTTCCATGACTTGGCATGGCATGGAGTTTGGTTTTTGGTTTTTCGTCTTTCCTGGGCTCGTTCTACGGCTACGCTCCGCGGCCGGACACTTGACTTTTGGTTGGACTTTAATACACAGAAAACGGAGGGAGAAAATGTCTCCAAAGGAAAGGCTGAGAGGAGAATGAAGAGTGCTCTGGTTGCTGGTACTGGTGCTGGTGCTGTTGGCTGTGTGTTGGTGCGCAAGGGAGAAAGAGCCCATAAATTTAAGTGATCTTCTTGGCAGATAAATGTCTGGCCCTCTTATTTCATCTTCAAACCGGTATTGCTCACCAGGACTCTCCATCCATTCACTATTCAGCCCAAATCAAATGAATTGAAGACATTTCAAGGAGCACCACAAACCAACGAAGGACCAAATCCAAATCCAAACTGCATTACTACCTCACCACCAGGGCCGGATAATGTGGCCAGCGCAGGCAGCCCCCGCTGCCTGAATTTTCAAAAACCGTGTACATCGAACATTTACCACTTTTCAAAAATATGTAAAAAGAACATTTTGAGTTTTCAAAATCGTGCAAAATAAATTTGTTTGTACATTTCAAAAACATGTAAATAAAACATTTTCCACTTTTCTCAAAACATGTAAATAGAACATTGAGCACTTTTCTGAATCAAGTAAATCGAACATTTTGCATTTTTGTAAAACATGTAAATACAACATTTTGCTTTACCAAAGAAAACCATCAATAAAATCCGATCAAAATGATGGTTTTTGTATGGAAACAAATTGCTGCCTAAAACCAATTCCTTCGTCCGGCCCTGCTCACCACACTACATAGCTAAACTACTATCCAACCATTAACACAATACATCAACTATACACACGAATTCCCCCCCCCCCCCTCCCTCAAAAAAAAACACACACAAATCCAACAAAAATGATAGAAACTGAGAGAAGGAAGGAATAAGGGAAAGGAAACAAAGTCAAATTCAAATCTCAAAAACTCGAGTTAAATGAAGGAAACGTCAACTGTACAAAAAAATTAGTAAAATATAGTGTGTATTCCAACGCCAAGTCAAAGTCAAAGGGAAGAAGTTTAAGGAGAAAAATTGAAAGTCTTGATTCTTGATTCTTGATCTTTGGAAAAGTGGAGATGAGGAGAGATGGAGATGCATAATATGATGTTGACAAATTCACATATTTTATTCAGAGCGTCATATCCAGTTAATCCAGTGGAGTCAGTTGAATCTGGATTCCAGATACAGAAGATGAGAGCTCCAGTAAATTTATGAGGAAAACTATAAAATGCTGGTTTCAGTATCATTTTAGAATTTTTGTCCTTATAATCTCGTATACAGGCCACCTGCAATAAATAGTGGCGATACCTGTTTAGTGTTTAGACAGTGTATATATTGAGTATCGTCTGGGAAGAATCAAAATGACCCATTTCCAATTTAATTCAAGCTAGGGTTGAATTGAGCTATGTCAGAAATGCTAAAAATGCTTAAAATTTTAATTAAGAGTTTTTGAAATGCACAAAATGTTTTATGAACATGTTTGTGAAACATGTATAATTTTCTATTTAAATGTTTTTGAAAGAAAAGAAAAATGTGTTATTTGCATGTTTTTGAAAGGTGTAAAATGTTTTATTTACATGTTTTTGAAAGGTGTAAAATGTTTTATTTACATGTTTTTGAAAGGTGTAAAATGTTTTATTTACATGTTTTTGAAAAGGTGCAAAATGTTCTAATTCCATGTTTTCGAAAAGGTGCAAAATGATTTATTTGCATGTTTTTGAAAAAGTGCAAAATGTTCTAATTCCATGTTTTCCAAAAGGTGCGAAATGTTCTAATTCCATGTTTTCGAAAAGGTGCAAAACGTTCTAATTCCATGTTTTCCAAAAGGTGCAAAATGATTTATTTGCATGTTTTTTAAAGGTGCAAAATCTTTTATTTCCATGTTTTTGAAAGGTGTAAAATGTTCTATTTGCATGTTTTTAAACAGTGCAAAATCTTCTATTTGAATGTTTTTGAAAGATGTAAAACGTTCTATTTACATGTTTTTGAAAAGTGCAAAATCTTCTATTTGAATGTTTTTGAAAGATGTAAAACGTTCTATTTACATGTTTTTGAAAAGTGCAAAATCTTCTATGTACCTACATGCTTTTATGATCCTAATATTTTAACCTTTTTTAGACAGTCCATATTTTGCTTTCAGTTAAAAATGGAGATGGGTCATTTTGATTCTTCACTCAAGATATGATTCTGGCTTACTGCATGTAATAAAATATAATATATAGTTTTTTTGAAAGGTTCAAATTTAATTTCATAGCCCAATTGTTTGTTTGAACTGGTCATCATAAATAGTGAAATAGCCAAGTGAAAATGAATGCTCACAGATCCGAGGTCGGCTGCGGGTGTCGGTGTGAAGGGGAACTGAGGAAAGGAGGAATTTAAGAGTTGAACATGGTGTAATGGTGGATGTGGATGTGGTGCTGAATGGTTTACTACGAGAGACTTTTGACAAGAATTAAAAAGAGCTGGAGGCTCAATGTTATTATCGCATCAAGCTGTTAAATTATAAAGTGCTCAATAATCTAATCCATATCGCTCATCCCCCATCCTCCATAGAGTCCACACAGTATATATATCGTCCATGTAGGTGGACTCATTTCCATACGAAATTATCCCAAATCCTCCGTCTCCCTTCAATTATAAACTCAGCCTCAAAAACTCACGTCATGTATCTCTCCATAACGAGCCAAAACATAAACAGAGAGCGGCAAAATCTCAATCTCTCATGAGGGAGAGACGATAGGAAAACATGCGTCGTCCTTCAATTCTCTCCAAAAAGAATACAAAAAAGATGAGAGAGAAAATGAACTGAACACGAACTTTTGCCTTTAACAGCTCCTCCAAAAACTCCACAAAGTCGCTCTTGTTTCTTCCTCTTTGACTGAATGTGAGTGAAGAGACGGACACTGAATAAATCCTCGACGCAAATGAGAGGGGACGAAAGTCGCAGGACCGGACGAAGGAATTGGTTTTAGGCAGCAATTTGTTTCCATACAAAAATCACCATCTTGATTTTATTGATGGTTTTCTTTGGTAAAGCAAAATGTTGTATTTACATGTTTTGGAAAAGTGCAAAATGTTTGATTTACTTGATTCAGAAAAGTGCAAAATGTTCTATTTACATGTTTTGAGAAAAGTGGAAAATGTTTTATTTCCATGTTTTTTAAATGTACACAAAATTTATTTTGCATGTTTTTGAAAAGTCTCAATATTCTTTTTACATATTTTTGAAAAGTGCAAAATGTTCCATTTACATGTTTTTTGAACATTCAAGCAGCGCGGGCTGCCTGCACTGGCTGCATTATCTGGTCCTGAAAGTCGAGGTGGAAATATGGGAGAAGCGGTGCCGATGCCGATGCCGGTGAATTACCGGCACCGATGCGGCTCTGCTCTGAGAAGAAGACAAAAGTGCAAGAGCGGAACATTATGATGAGAGACGCGAGGACTGAGAAGGAGGACCGGAGATTTTATGTAGACAGTCAGTCTTCATTTCCATCCTCAACACCCTCATCATATTATCATGCGGATGATCATGATGATCATGAAAGAAAGGATCCTCTCTGATTGACGCATCTTTTCTCCGTAGCATCCCCTCCAACCACACATGATCTATATACTCAAGCGAACCACATCACACTCTCCACTCAACTCAGAGCTCCTCTCCCACCGAACATCACATCACATCATCAGCCTCAACACCCACCCACCCACCCAAAAAACTCAAGTCCAAAATCTCTACGGCACAACTCCACGCACACACAGAGTCAAAATACAGGAACAGAGAACATTTTCCTAAATGTCCATGATTTACTCTGACCACTACTAATTCCATCAGCCACAAACAACAACATCAACAACAACAACAACCCTTGAGCCATTTACTTATATAAACATGTAAGTAATTCCAAAATGTTCTATCTCATTCATTCAATGTTAGTCGTATAAGACATATCGTCTGTGAAGATCCAAAATGACCCATATCCATTTGTAGCTAAAAAGATTATCAGCCAAAAATCTACAAACATATTCAAATATGTCTTGAGAGCATTTAAATAGAACATTTTTTATTTTTAAAAAACAGGTAAATACAACATTTGACACTTTTCAAAAACAGGTAAATACAACATTGTACTTTTTTCAAACACATGGAATTAGACATTTTTGTACCTTTTTGAAAACATGGAATTAGAACATTTTGCACCTTTTCAAAAACATGGAATTAGAACATTTTGCACCCTTTCAGAACCTTGGAATTAGAACATTTTGCACCTTTTCAAAAACATGGAATTAGAACATTCTGCACCTTTTCAAAACCATGGAATTAGAACATTTTGCACCTTTTCAAAAACATGGAATTAGAACATTTTGCACCTTTTCAAAAACATGGAATTAGAATATTTTGCACCTTTTCAAAAACATGGAATTATAACATTTTGCACATTTTCAAAAGCATTAAAATAGAACAATTAATGCTTTTCAAAAACTCGTAATTAACATTTTACGCATGTTTCGCATTTTTTTTTATGACTGCTCATTTTTATTGTAGCTTAAATTGGATATGGGTCATTTTGGTTCTTCACAGACGATATGTCGGTAATTTATTAAATGTGCGTATTTATGCAGGCTCAAAATCAAACCAGAGACAGTTTGGAGTTGGAGTTTTACAATAAATCGACTTTGGAAGCCTGCTGCAAATAAGGATTGAATTTAAATACGTTCCGGATCAATCTTCAATTTAAATTTAGTACAACTTTATACAGTATTTTCCGTACGTCATTTTAAAATTCGACACACAACTCTTTATATGTATATCATTCCTTATTTTAATTGCCCAGTGTGTCCTTCGTCTTTTACTAGAAATTATGAAAAGGAACTTTTATTATAATTTACCTATTTACTTTATTTGCTAATTTTTGAGGAATAATTGAGAAGAAGTGAGGTGACTGAAGGCAGTGTGAAAAGGAGAAGATTTATTAATTTGACTGCTTAAGTGATTTCAACTAGAGGAGTATAGAAGCAGCGTTGTAAGAGTGGTAATTAATTACAATAATAATAATAATAAAAAATATGCACTACGCTGTGAGGCACTGCTTGTGGAAGACACACACACACACACACTCTCAAGGTCACTACTGCTAATATGTAAATTTGGTCAAAACAAAAACACTAGGTGAGTACCTACCTATACTTACGATGATGACTGAACTGTGTGTGTGTAAAAAGATGGATGTATTTTTGTATTTGTTTTTGTTGGTTCGCCGGTGACGCTGATGGTGGTGATCAGGGGCGGACTGGCCATAAGCAATTTCGGGAAATTCCCGATGGGCCCCTAATTCCTTATACATTACGTGAACGGGAGCCTTGGGCCCCTCGGCTCAGTGTGGGCCCCCTGATCGCCAAACCTCGTCATTAAAAATTCCCGGGCCCTAAAAGTAACCAGTCCGCCCCTGGTGGTGATGAGTAAATGATTATATCGTCTGTGAAGAACCAAAATGACCCATATCCAATTTAAGCTGGAATCAAAATGAGTTATGTCATAAAAACAAAATGAGAAACATGCGCCAAATGTTGATTAGGAGTTCTTGAAAAGCGTAAAATGTCCTATTTACATGTTTTTGAAAAGTTGCAAAATGTTCTAATTCCATATTTTTAAATAGGTGCAGAATGTTCTAATTCCAAGTTTTTGAATAGGTGCAAAATGTTCTGATTCCATGTTTTTGAAAAGGTGCCAAATGTTCTAATTCCATATTTTTGAAAAGGTGCAAAATGTTCAAATTCCATGTTTTTGAAAAGGTGCCAAATGTTCTAATTCCGTGTTTTTTAAAAGGCCCAAAAGGTTCCAATTCCATGTTTTTGAAAAGGTGCAAAATGTTCTAATTCCATATTTCTGAAAAGGGCAAAATGTTCTATTTAAATGCTCTCAAGACATATTTGAATATTTTTGTAGATTGTAGATATTGGAAATTGTTTTTAGCTAAAAATGGATATGGGTAATTTTGACTCTTGACAGACGATATGATTAGAATCCACTAATAGTGCTGGCCATTAAAGTGTTCATAGGTAAAATTTTATTAAATTGACGAATTATATTTATAGTGGATGTGAATGGATAACTTTTGTCGTCACACAATAATTCAAAAGCATGAAAATGAAACCTAATTAAGGAATGACCCTTGTTCAGACTGATGGTGTGTAGAGGAAATTGATATTAAAAACTATATGATTACCTACCACGCTACTCACTACTGACATCACTGACATGGAGTAAACGTGTGCTGAGTTTGCACGTGTAAAACTAATTGAATATTAATACATACCTAGTGATATACACTATACACACAAGATGCTGATTGCTGATGCTGTTGACTGTTGTTGATGGTGGAAATGAGAGAAACGCGCGATCGAGTCTTCCATAAATCTTCATCATTTTATCCTGACCAGATTAATAAAGTTATTAAAATGTTTCTCTACTATACTCTCATGGCAAATTTTCGTTTTCATTTCAAATTGACGAGCTCGACTTGGAGACTTGGACGTCGACCACATATCCACATCGGCCACATCGACCTTGGCCAATTTTATTTTATTTCATTCCTTCATTGAGTCGGCGGAGTCCCCTGTACAATATGATTACAAATACAAACCAAATACACACGACATATCCAATTGAAATTTTAAAAACGAACAACACACACATGTAAAAGAGTTATTAGACTCTGCGTGGAGTATCTGCTGCGAGAGTGGCATATTTTGGTTCAATTTTGCTGGGATGTACATATGTAGAGATAGGAGGGGATAAGGACAGACAGGGAAGGTGCATATGGAAGGGAATTTATCATTATTATGTAGTTTAGGCTTGGGCCCATACCATACACCAGTAATCTCTACCGCCTACCTACCTACCTACCAAGGTACTGCTACATAGGTAAGGCACCCACTAAATTAAGTCGAAAAATAATTTATACGCAAAAGAAATTGTGAACTAGAAAAGAACATGTGTAGTAAGTAATGGGGATGTCAATGTGTAAGCTTTATAAAATATTTGTACAGAGTCACAGTTTTTTTTTTGATTTATGACAATTTGACAATGACAATGCCACTCCCTTTCACAGCATATACCCACTGCAGAGCATAGGAAAGCATAGCATGACTCGTGGTAATCGTAGTTGGATTTGTCAGTGGTAGGTAAAGTAAAGTAGTCAGTGGAGAGCAGAGGATAGGGACACAGAAATTCTTAATTGATGTAATTAAAAGGATTCTACACAGCTACCGCAGCTGCAATAGAGAATTTCAATTTCCAATTTCCATTTTAACTTTTTCTGTATGACTCGAGTCTCGGAATACTCCAGACCAGACTATACACAAGATACTATCGAGAGGGAAGAACCAAAATGACCCATATCCAATTTAAGCTACAGTCAAAATCAGCTATGTCATCAAAACAAAATGAGAAACATGCGTAGAATGTTAATTAGGAGTTTTTGAAAGGTGTAAAATGGTCTATTTACATGTTTTTGAAAAGGTGTAAAATTTTCTAATTCCATGTTTTTGAAAAGTGCAAAATGTTCCTTTTACATGTTTAAAAAAAAGCAAATTGTTCTATTTACATAGTTTTGAAAAGGTGCAAAATCTTGTATTTAAATGCTCTCAAGACGTATTTGAATATTTGTGTACGTAGTGGATATTGGTTTTAGCTAAAAATGGATATGGGTCATTTTGGTTCTTCACAGACGCTATCTTCAATACATACAAAATAATACGTACGTATGTTACCTCTGTATTTTAACTGACGCCTTTGTCAGGTATTTCGAATCTGTATTTTTTACAGCATTGCTTCAACTAATAAAACAAGGAGAAGAAGGAATGCTGCTGATGTTGACCAAGCGTCACGATTCTGACGTCGCGCACTTTTCTGTTTCCCCATAAACAAGACTTTTAAGAGCAGATCAAGATAATAATTGTGTGTGAATTCAAAAATGTGAAATATTCAAATATTTTGTCATTGTCAACTGTCTCGAAGGACAAGTACGGAGCGGACAACGGACAAGGGACAAGGAACACTCATCACTCAAGAGAGTCGATGGTCAATGATACAGAGCATTTGCATCATATAAAATATTCCACCAGTTTTAACAAATGGATTTAATGTAGTACTTTACTTAAAGAGACAAAATAATGAAATGATTTTGGCCATATGCTTTCCTTTGGAACAGGGCCGGACGAAGGAATTGCTTGTAGGCAGCAATTTCCTTCCATACAAAAACCACCATTTTGATTTTACTGATGGTTTTCTTTGGTAAATCAAAATGTTGTATTTACATGTTTTATAAAAGTGGAAAATGTTCGATTTACTTGATTCAGAAAAGTGTTCAATGTTCTATTTACATGTTTTGAGAAAAGTGGAAAATGTTTTATTTCCATGGTTTTGAAATGTACAAAAACATTTATTTTGCATGTTTTTGAAAATTCTCAATATTCTTTTTACATATTTTTGAAAACTGCAAAATGTTCCATTTACATGTTTTGAGAAAATTCAAGCAGCGGGGTCTGCCTGCCTGCGCCTGCGCTGGCCACATTATCCGGCCCTGCTTTGGGAGCATACAGTGGTCGTGGTCGTAAGGATCCTACGTAAAAATGATCAAATAAATGAAGCGGCTGAGCTATAATGCTAATGCAGTTCGACTTCGACTGACTAGTGAGTCTGGTTCAGTGTTCTGCTTATCACCCTCCTTTAACATGACAAAAATGTATAAAAAAATCCTGATCCACTCGGATCTTCTCATCAAAATGCTTTTTATGATCTACACATTATTTCAACTTAAAAATTGAATCTGTTCAATCCACAAGCTACACACACTGAGTTGTAAACATGAAAGATGAGGTTGGAGTTGGAGTTGGCGGACAAGAAATATATAATTATACATACCTATATAGTTTATTCTCAATCTGTGATAGCTTTGGAATTTAGTACTATAATTATAATACTGCTGACGTCAGTTCTCTCTGTCCCTAATATTAATATAGAAAAGTAATAAAAACTAAAGGGAAGTATTTTTACAAAGTACCTACTTACTTAACGAAGGAACATATTATACTGGTTTCGTTTGTCTGTGATATACGGTACCATAATATTATAACAAAGCTTAAAATCTGGTCCTTCTATATCGTGCATAGCTATATGGTCAGTATTTAAGTATTTAGCGTTAACATAATGTATGCGTCCGGTCCACGTCAACTTTTGCTCCTTGTATTTTTTTGTTGTGTAGTCTTGTCTCGCCTCATAATTTCTATAATTTCTGTCATTTCCCAGTCTACAAGTAAAACTCTATATGAATGACAATTTTGCAGTGTGCAAAAATTTTAATGTCATTCTTGATGAAAGGAAAGGAAAGCAGAGTCCAAGAAGTAATTGAGAAGGACATGTTGTACATCAGTTCGTCTTCGTAGTCGTAGTGGAAGCATTAGATGTTTTGAATCACTTCATGACAGATGATGATCCACGGAGTATGTACTCCTCACAAGCACAAGTAGAGCCAATGTAATAATTTCATTTCAGAAATAAAAAAAGAAGAAAAACTAAAACTTGTTTTATGTCAATTTGTACGAGAATACATTTATAGGATTTCTGACTTGTCACTTTCCTGTACAAATAAAAGAGACGAACGAAGACGAAGACGACGAAGGAACAAGTGTGTACAGATCTCCGTGGCTATGTGCCAGGGCCGGATAATGTGGCCAGCGCAGGCAGCCCCCGCTGCCTGAATTTTCAAAAAACGTGTAAATCGAACATTTTGCACTTTTCAAAAATATGTAAAAAGAATATTTTGCCTTTTCAAAAACATGCAAATAAATGTGTTTGTACATTTAAAAAACATGGAAATAAAACATTTTCCACTTTTCTCAAAACATGTAAATAGAACATTGAGCACTTTTCTGAATCAAGTAAAAAGAACATTTTGCACTTTTGTAAAACATGTAAATACAACATTTTGCTTTCCCAAAGAAAACCATCAATAAAATCCGATCAAAATGGTGGGTTTTGCTTGGAAACAAATTGCTGCCTAAAACCAATTCCTTCGTCCGGCCCTGCTATGTGCTTATACTTGTTTTAGAAAATCATTTTTATCATTTCTGTTTTTGTTATCCATTTGCTCGATCATTAAACTCCTTTTTATCTGGCTTGAAATCTGATGACTTGGAATTCCTTCGTCTTCGTCTTCACTTTAGCTTTCCGAGTCATCAGAGACATACATGAGATGTACTGCATGGATACAGAGAGAGAGAGACATTAAGGAATTATTATGTAACTTACTGAAACCTGTAATAATCAAAAATAAAATAATATGCAAGTTTCATTGATAAGTATCCGACTCCAAATCCAAATCCAAATCCACAAAATAGAATGACATTCCCTTGTGTCACTTTGAGCACATTTACTTGACTTGACTTTATTTCATTTTTTCATGATATCATGTTTTGATAATAAAATCCAGACCAGAATCAGCAGAACATGAAAAAGAAAGGGGCAAGATCAAGAAAACAAGTTTTTCTCTTTTATTCGTATCAATCCTCTCTCAAAACCTACACTAGATTCTTCTAAGGATCAATTAAGTACAACGTCAAATCAATTCACTCAACAAGACTCTTTTTCGTCCTGTTTCTTCCTTGTAACAATTCTATTAAAATGAAAGAAGTAGAATCATTTTTGTACATTTTTTTCTTCTTAACAAGCTAATCTGAATTGGATAAGTTTTAAGTTAGTGTTAGTGACATTTTTTTTTATTTAATGTTAACTTGTTCTGAATTATTATTCTGGGTCTGCTTTGTTGAGCTTTTCTCAAAAATTAATTCATCATAAGTACTTATACTTACTTAGGAACTTTACTTATCGTTGTTTCTTAATTTGCTTTAAAAAGCAAAAGTATGTTTGTATAAGAGTGAAAATACATGTAAATACTCTTAATAAAATTATTTTGATAAAAGATTTTTTTTTGTAGTCTTAAAATAATTTTTTTATAATCCTAAATCCTAATAGATTTTAATTAAGTATAGTTCCTTCATTAATTTTAGAATATTACGTGTGGCATAGTAATAATATAGTCGAGATAAAAAGCTAAACAAAATTTTTGTGTGTCGTTACTGCCATCTTATAGGGACAGAGCACAACATAAAAAGAGGGAACAACCAAAGATCCTGCAAAGCTACAGATCAGAATTGTTTGGGTCCTCTGCCATGCACTTTATGAAGAACGTGACTAGTGTGTAGAATTTTCATATGTTCGACATTCGAGTTTAACTTCACTGACAACTGACAACCTAACTAAATAAATAAACGTTGGGTTGAGTTCAAACATCTGCCTGCCTTTACAGAATCCCCAGCACTTACATTATAATAATGCACACAGGGCCGGATATTGCGGCCAGCGCAGACACCCCCCGCTGCCCAAAGTTTCAAAAACATGTAAATGGAACATTTTGAAGTTTTCAAAAATATGTAAATAAATAAAATAATTTGACTTTTCAAAAACATGCAAATTAAATGTTTTTGCACATTTCAAAAACATGAAAATAAAATATTTTCCACTTTTTTCAAAGCATGTAAATAGAACATTGAGCACTGTTCTGAATCAAGTAAAAAGAACATTTTAAACTTTTCTAAAACATGTAAATACAACATTTTGGTTTATCGAAGAAAACTATTCATAAAATTAAAATGGTGGTTTTTGTAAGGAAAAAAATTGCTGCCCAAAAGCAATTCGTTCGTCCGGCCCTGAATACACATTGCGTATGAAGTTTAAATCGAGTTGAATAATAATAATTATTACACAGTCAGTAGGGGTAGCTCCGAAATAAAACAACGTTAGTATAAAACTTGGTACATAAATATTAATGTAAAATTAATCATTTATTGTCTATAACGGGTTCGCAAATACAGAAAAATGAATACTTGAAAAACACAATGACCACATTCCATGGTAGTAGACAACACTTTCAAATAATAAGTCCTTGAGACTACAACAATATTATATTGGTAAATGGTTTTAACCAAGCGGCTCCGATAGGTAATTAATACGATATAGGTACCTATTATAAATTCATAAGTCACAATTTTACGAACCCACTGTCAACTGTTGATGTGAAGTTAAACTTTGGCGATTCCAATAACTCCGCAAGCAAGACGTGGTCCAGCATTTCCTAATCAATAAGAATAATTCTTAATTAATTATTAATCAACCATTATTAAATTTGAATATTCGAAAATTATGCTATTCGAATTTGCTTTCGTGATTTAAATACTGTTAAGTAATAATGAATAAGTACGGATAATTCTCTTTTCAATTATTACAAAACTGCAACTGATGGGATTAGCTTCTGCAAAACTTACCAGTTGTCTTGCTTAATTCGTGACCTCCTTTTCCCAAGTCGTCAACATTCGCGTGAACCTATGAAGCATAATTTCGGAGTTTTATACAATCCACAAAAAGAACAGAAACATTATTGTATAGTTAATGACAGTCTTTAGCTACATACAAACTATAACGGCCTGATCGTTGCGCCTGTGCAAGTGACTACCTAGTTAATTAAATCATTGCATTTAAATTACCAATGCAAGAAATACATGAACTAGAAATCCCAAAACAACTTGATTTTTAAATTCTTTCACACCATGTTCAAGCGATATCTTCGTCATTTGAGTAACGGGATTGTTATATAGAATATTGAATAAGTGGAGGAGCCTTTAGCTACTGTAGGAAAAAGTAGTAATAGACAACAAACTTAACATCTTGCACTTTGTATCGCGGGTTGTCTAGGAATTTGAATGTGTACACTACCGGTTTACAGGAAAAATGCCAAAATGCGAAAACCGGATAAAACGATGTGACTGGAGTGTGCTTAAACTTTTATAATTCTTCTGAATCTTCTGTATGACTTTGCTGGTGCTAGTTTTTATTGCATTTTTACGAAGAAAAATGTTGGAATGAACGAATCAAGTGTCACTCGACATAATAAGTAAGAGTTAATTTTTACTATTTAAACACGCGTATAAGTGAAAAAAGTTTTTAATTTTCTAATTACCAAACGCGTTTTAAAGGATTACCAGCTGCTTAATCTAACCACGATTTTGGTAAATAGCGGCAAACCTAATTTAATTCGTGTTCTGTAAATCCCTAACCGAAATTCCTGTTGACCACTGTTAACGGATTGTGCTGCCGATGTCAGAGTAACAGCAAAATCGGTTACAAATAAGCAGCTAAGTGGTAAATTCGCCTATATATTTCACAGCTTGTATTACTGTGTTATTGGTAAACTTTTAGTACACGGGTCTATTTCTCACACTATTATATATGGCAGTACATGGGACTGCAGTAGTACACGCTTAGAAAAGATCTTGACACGAATGTAGTTAGGCCGTGGCAACAGGTTAAGCTGTTAACTTTGACAGGTTTAGTAGTAAATTTTGAAATTTTTGAGGGTGGGGAAAACTGTTAACCACATGCAACAAGACTGGTGTTGCAAAACCCAACACTAAACTTGTTAAATCAACACTAAACCTGTTGAAGCATTTATATCACTGTATATGTATGCTAAATTAGTAGTCAATATTTAATGTGTTGTGACAGTCCAGTGGTGAAGGAGCCAGGTTCATATTCCAAAGGGTGTTGGTTCGAATCCAGGGTCCAGGGGTACGAATTCAGCTTTTAGTGTTATTGTTGAATTAATAAAATCGTTCAACAAGATTAGTGTTGCGTGATCCAACACCGTTCTAGTATACCAAGTCTAACAGTTTTCACTGCAAATCACTAACCATAATCCTGTTGACCGTGGTTAACAGGATTCACTGTGGATGTCGGAGTAACAGTAAAGTAGTCAATTCACTCCTATTTTTCTAAGCGTGTACACTTTAGAATTTCAGTTTCATTTCGTTTCACGAGGTCAGTTTCAATAGCACAAGGGGTCTAATACTACAGGAAATACGACATATTAATTCATTTAAAGATTTATTCTGATTTATAAACTATTACTACAAATTTACTAGTTAGTACTTACAGTTAAAGCATTCAAAAGCGGCAATAAGGTAAGTGGCAGTATAAGTGGATGGTCTGGCAGTATAGTGGAAATATGGTATGTGGCAGTATAATCTAATTCATAATGTTTGGTGGTCATCCGCATGGGGTTTGCGGCAGTGTAAGAAAAATTATAAAATTGCCTTTAACCTGCATTCTTGCATAAAATTCAGTTTCATACCGTATTCCTATCATATGCATTTGCATACGATTCAGAATTGTATCTTATTCCTAATTTAACTATTTGCATCCGATTCAGATTATATATTATATCTTATTGGTTAATAGTGCTTCATGACTTTATCGTCAGTCGAGTTCAGTTGTATAGGTAGTAACATGGCGTCACAAAGTGCTGCGACAGTTCGAAAAAGTAAAACAAACTGGAAATTTATTAAATTCTTTTCAAACTTGGAAGAAGCTCAACTTTTTCTTTCTAAAAAGTGGAACAAAAGATACACCAATAAAGCTGTGGTAGGCGAGATCACGATTACGACCACAGTGTTTTATTGTGCACAGATATGTGTGCAAACACGTATTTGCGTTAGCTGTCAAGAATGGATTCATTCAGTTTTCAGTTTCTGCAAAGGTAGTCAAATTGACCGTCCGACGACCTAAGCGTGGACGACCAAAACAGGCCATACGACAGCCCTTGCTTAAGCAATAAGATGTAAATATTTATATATTTTTAAATTTTTTATTACTACCAACATATTAATTACTTCGGAAAGTATTTTATTATTATCTACACATAATTTTCATCGGATCGACAGTCTTGCTTAAAAAATCAAGATTTAATTATTTATGTTTTTTTAAATACCAACCCATATCTTCGAAAAAAATATTATTATTACTTACACTTGATTTACTTCGGATTGTAATTGTTATATTGTGTGCTAAATAAACATAAAACTGCCACACCTCTAAACTGCCACATACTCCATTCGACAGATATTTCTAACACTATACTGCTCCACCACCCATACTGCCACATCGTCCTTTTGGGCGCCATTTGTAATACTAAACTGCCAGACCCTCCACTTATACTGCCAAATGCTCTACAGCCTTTAAAAGCTATGAAAAAATAAAGTGGCTCTTACGTAGACAGCAGACACCTTAAAACTATCAGTATAGGCATAATAATTATAATTCATTTATTTAATCAAATGAGATACTTACAACCATGGTGCGTCCAATAATTGACTGAGGGCCACTGAGAGATAAATGTGAATCCTGAATGTTAATCGTAGCTTTTCCGTTATCCCCTGCATTCACGTTACCTAAGTCCCCAGCATGTCTTTCAGCGTCAGTCGGTCCACCATGAGTTTTTCCAGAAGGGTTAAAATGACCGCCAGCACTAGTGCAGCCGTCCGAAGTGTCACCAAATTCATGAACATGAAATCCATGAAGACCGGGTGTTAGTCCAGTAATTTCTCCTGCGATTGAGATTGGACTTTTAGGATCCTAAGAAATTAAATAAATAATTATACCATTAGTCCGAAATTAAGAAACAGAAGATATTATGCAAATTAAATGTCTAATCTGGTATTAATGATTTAGTTCCAACCAACACGAGCGAGAACAAACCTTCTGAGAAAATCGAATGGTTCCCTGCACCTTGTCTCCTTTAAGTACAACCACAGCGTTCGTTGCCATTTCGACAGATGAAATTAAAGCAAAGATTTCAAAAATTCGTAAATTGTACTTTCAACTCAGCGTTAAATATACCTTCGACAGAACAAAGATGTAAACTAGCTCTAATCAACTAATGACCTTTCTTTGCCTTCAGGACTTCACGTAGACAATCTTTCTAACTTCACCGTGCTTAAATACGTAAGGGATGCTCCATAAATGTTGCCACCCAAATTATCACATTTTTATAGCCCACCCACCCTCCATATCATCAAAACAACATTACGTATTAAATGGATATTTTTGACATGGCATGTCATAAATATCCAACTATACCCATTGACGCTACCCATGACATCATTTATGGACGATTCCTAACAGTCATTTAAATTATTGGAAAAATCCGTACGACCACGACGTGGCGGTGGCCTGGTACACGTTTCTTGCGTCTCTCGGTTCCCGCATCGAATTTGAACTCACTCGTCGGATTGCAGATTCAAATACTGAAATTTTCAAGTAGTAGAGGGAGCCTCGTTATGTTGGGTGATTCCTAAAGTTTGACTTTGTGGATAAAATTTACAGCATCTTAATTTTTGCATAAGATTTCAATTGTGCATTCCGTTTGCTACTTATGGTCGAAAAATATCAAAAAGGTGTTTGATATTTATGTTGTGGTGTTGACTCAATAAATCGAGATTCATTCGGCATTGTCAAGGAATAGGGGTTTCTTTGATAAGTCATGCCCAGGCCGGTAAGTCATGCCCAACTTCGGTAAGTCAAATTGGGCACGACATACCGAAGTCGGCATGACTTACCGAAACCGAAGTGGCGCATAACTTACTGAAGTCAAATTGGGCATGACTTACCGAAGTTGGGCAAGACTTACCGGCCAGGGCATGACTTATCAAAGAACAGCCAGGGAATATGGCATAAAGTGGGCTATAAATAATAAATAAAATAAATTTGAGGTTGCCCCGATTTAACCGCAGTTCTTACAGGGTGCCCGACCTCGAATTCACTTCTTGTACTGTGCCATCACACAGGATTTGTCATTCCAACATTAGTCGGGCCTACTTCTATGGCGAACTTCATTTTACATTGACGTTCAGAGCCGCCGAGCCCTTCACTGCCTTGTGGACAAGGAAAACCCAGTAGGAAAACTTGCCACCGCCGCTGGTCTCGATCACCAAGACCTGAAGCGAGCATTTGCTTAAACAGCAGATTTATAGACACCAGTGCAGTAAGCACTGAGCTACACGGGCTCGCTTATAAAGTGGGCTATAGTCTTTGTCTGTTGTAGTCCTTCACCTGCAAGACATGTTTTCGCCAATTTGGGGAGATGCAAACAATTTTCGATTTCTTAAAACATTCTGCATCTTTTGACACCTTGAATTTTCTCCTTGCGTCAACTGATTCAAAAGCCTTAGGAATAATACTGTCTTTGTGTTTCCGCTGGTGTACCACAGATGTAATTTGAACTACCTACACATATCAACTTCTTATTTAGACTGACGTCTTTTGGAAAGCCAATTTGTCATCGTCATGAGGAAAACGGGAACTCTCCCACGCATCATTGGAGAAGTTAAATTTAATTACCTTGCGAGCACTGCTGAAACCGGATCGGCTGCGCATGGGAGAAATGAGAAGTGACGATGAGTAATTCCGTCGGTTGGAGATTGCAGGGTGTATTGATAGATAATAAGGGTGTTATTATTCATAGGGGTAAGGACGGGGACGTGGATTTTGGTTTTGTTTCCGATTTCCGACGAGAATCCTAATGATTGAGTGATTGTTCTGTGGCGCGGTAGGATTGTGAGATTTAATTTATTTTATGGGAAATTAATAGCATTTTAATTAATTTGATGGAGAACAAACACATGAAGGGCTGGAAATGAGACTCCGACTGTATAGCTTGTTCCTAGATGATTTTTTGTTTGTTTTGCCAAACGTCAGAGAGGCTGAAAATAGCGGTCTGGGAGCTCAGCCTGCGTAGATTAGGATTACTCGATTAAATCGATTACATCCGTGGCTGATGGCTGCTTTAATTCCTCATAATATTTATATAATATTGTGTGTTGTAGCTGTTATTACTGTTGCATAAATTTGTACGAGACGAACTCAACGTAATACGTAAGTAGTTGCTTCCACCAGAGCACACAGCTTTTACTACTATACTGAGGGGGCGTGTATAAATTGTCTCTCGATTCTCGATATCGAGCTCCAACAGTTGTCATATCGTCTGTGAAGAACCAAAATGACCCATATCCAATACAAGCTACATTCAAAATGAGTTATGTTATATATAAAAAATAAGAAACATGTGTAAAGTGTTAATTGGGAGTTTTTGAAAAGCGTAAAATCTTCTATTTTCATGTTTTTAAAAATTGTAAAAGTTTCTAATTCCATGTTTTTGAAAGGTGCAAAATGTAATATTTTTTACTTTATTTTGAAAAGGCGCAAAATTTTCTAAATGTTCTAATTCCATGTTTTCGAAAAGGTGCAAAATATTCTAATTCCATGCGTTTGAAAAGGTGCAAAATGTTCTAATTCCATGTTTTCGAAAAGGTGCAAAATATTCTAATTCCATGCGTTTGAAAAGGTGCAAAACGTTCTAATTCCATGTTTTCGAAAAGGTGCAAAATATTGTAATTCCATGTGTACCCGTGTAAATAGAGCACACTACTTTTAACTTAACTTTTCCTTCGATATTTTTAGTTCCTAAATTTTCCTGCTTTAAAATATGCACTTACAGTTAGTAGCCACAAAAATGTCACCAATTTTTACTTTAAAAATGATGCAGTCCGATGCGATGGCCATTCACTTGAGTAAGTAAGATGCACGATGGAACACAATATACGTAGTGGGTTAGACTACGGGTATCACGGATTTAAAGATAATAAAATTAAATAAACTATTTATTAATCTCTCACACAAGTCAATTCGAACACTTAATTCATTAATCAGTGATTGGGAGAAGTCAACAATCTCGCCAATCATAAAGAAACTCAGAATAAATCAAAACTTTAAGACGATAATATTTCTGTGTCTGTCCCTTCCCATGTTCGCCGTGATACTAACAATTACAAAGGAAAAGACACGTCCCTTCATACCTACATACAGCCAAACAGAACAATCTCGAATTTTCTCTTCCCTAACACACAACGACATGAATACGAAAATTGGACGTACACTTTACATTTAAACTGCATGGCCTTTTTTCCAAACCTTCTACGACTTAAATTACTCAAGAACGATTGCAGCAAATCAAGTGGAAACTAAATACATACCTAAAAATCGCCATCCACTCATCACACTAAAATACAAATTCATAATTCATGGCCAAAATAATAATATATGAGCTACCGCAGATTGCACCACAATAATCACTTAAAATATGAAATAAAAATAATATTTAATTCTTCTTCTGCTCAGCAACACCATGCGTTTGAAAAGGTGCAAAACGTTCTAATTCCATGTTTTCGAAAAGGTGCAAAATGTTCTAATTCCATGTTTTTGAAAAGGTGCAAAATTTTTAAATTCCATGTTTTCACAAAATGTACTATTTAAATGCTCTCAAGACATGTTTCAATATTGTTGTAGATAGTAGATATTGGTTTTAGCTAAAATTGGATATGGGTCATTTTGGTTCTTCACAGACGATATGTTATTTCCATATGCCCCATATGTAGTCAACACATATTTCCAAAAATATAAAATTGACTTGGTAATACTCTACGACTATTTTCAATCATTTACAGAGTGAACGTCAATGTGATGTAATTGTTGTTATTTTGCGAAACACAAAGCTAATCACAAAATGGATCAATCAAACGTTATCTCTGGGTATGAATTCCGTTGTAATGGAGTTTTGCTACACGGAGGATGGCACCTGCACCTTCCCGTTGCCGTACCATGTGCCCAGGGAAATTGATAGTTTATGAGCGACCCCTCTCCATCTGGATGTGGTACCGGTACCGGTGCCGGGACCGGGACCGGGACCAAATGCCAGAGCCAGAGACCCAGAGAGAGCGAGGCAATTTGTTTAATGGTGCTGCTGCTGCTGTTGACTCAGTTCCTTCCATTTAGCTCCACATCGACTGTGTGAGTCTGGGTTCAGTTCAGTAGTTCACTTGTCGTTCTCATGATCTATTCTGTTTACATTACTTGTCATATGGAAGCCCTTCCAAATTGAAAGATGCAATTTGTTTACGTGTCAGTTGAATCTAATGATTCAGAATTCAGATTTCGTTTGTAAGCCAAAACCAGACCCAGCACAACCAACTCATCATTGGGATGAAATTCAAGGAAATTGTATTAAGTATGGACGCATTACATGGCATAAACCGAAACCTCCACATCTTTCCATTATATCGTCTGTGAAGAACTGAAGAACCAAAATGACCCATATCCAATTTAAGCTAAAAACAATATCAACTATCGACAAAAATATTCAAATATT
The DNA here is from genome assembly GCA_949802685.1 of Dicyrtomina minuta. Classification (NCBI taxonomy): domain Eukaryota; kingdom Metazoa; phylum Arthropoda; class Collembola; order Symphypleona; family Dicyrtomidae; genus Dicyrtomina; species Dicyrtomina minuta. The sequence continues at coordinate 63,209,022 of OX461812.1, forward strand.
TTATGATCTTGAAATCGTTTAAATAGACCATTTTACACTTTGATTTTTAAAGATGAAAATAGAAAATGCACTTTTCAAATACGTGTAAACACAACATTTTACACTTTTCGAAAACACGGAATTCGAACATTTTGCACCTTTCGAAAGCTCTTAATTAAAAGACGCATGTTTCTTATTTTGCTTTCATGACATAGCTCATTTTGATTCTAGCCTAAACTGGATATGGGTCATTTTGGTTCTTCACACAGGATATTTCATATACCTTACGTTCTCCCCCATCTTACCTCCAAATCATGCTCAGTTTGGGGAAGATGAAACCAGAGGAGTGTCTAATTTTGTTCGCTATGGATTTTTCAAGTCAATACATTTTCTCCTTCTTCTTTTTTTGCACCTTCGGGGAGTATGTGTTTATGGGTAGTTACGGAGCAGATTACACAATTCCAATTATTTTTATTATAATGTAATTTTTTTATTGCTCAGTGTTGTGTGTGTGTGTCTGCTCCTCTCTGCCTCGGGTCCTGCGGTCTCTCTCTGTCTCTGTGTTGGAATGTAATGGGATAGGAATGTGGCGTATGTGGAAGAGAGTGTACAGTAATTGCGGATCTCGTTAGTCTTTCCGAGTCTCAAATGACAAGATTGTGTGTCTCGCGACTGGTACTGGTGCAGAATTCCCCGTCTGCCACAGTGTAATTTTATTTTGAGTTTCTATACTGCTAAATGTACGACGTACATGCTATGTTTCTCCGCACTGGATCCTTCTGCCCGTTCGTTCAGTAAAATAGAATTTCGACTGTTAGAGAAAAGACAATGACAAGATGTAATTTATTTGAATGTTTACTTTTAAAGTTGAGACTGGGTGCCAGTATTATCCTTTTGTTTAAATATTCGTGTTATCACATGTCCTCCCCTCCTCTCATCACGTGGAGCGTACATATATATGGGGAGACATGAACAACTCTTCACAAGGACTGGGTCGTATATCGGGAGTGAAGAACCAAAATGACCCATATACAATTTAAGCTAGAATCAAAATGAGCTATGTCATGAAAGCAAAATAAGAAACATGCTTTCAATTAAGAGCTTTCGAAAAGCGTAAAATGTTCTAATTCCATGTGTTTGAAAAGTTGCAAAATGTTCTAATTCCATGTTTTCGAAAAGTTGCAAAATGTTCTAATTCCATGTTTTCGAAAAGGTGCAAAATGTTCTAATTCCACGTTTTTGAAAAGGTGCAAAATGTTCTGATTCTATGGTTTTGAAAAGGTGCAAAATGTTCTGATTCTATGGTTTTGAAAATGTGCAAAATGTTCTGATTCCATGTTTTTCGAAAAGGTGTAAAATGTTCTAATTCCATGTTTTCGAAAAGGTGCAAATTTTTCTAATTCCGTGGGTTTGAAAAGTGTAAAATGTTGTATTTAAGTGCTCTCAAGACATATTTGAATATTTGTGAAGATAGTGGATATTGTTTTTAGCTACAAATGGATATGGGTCATTTTGGTTCTTCACAGACGATATGTACATATATCTTTGCAGAGTACATTGTACTCTCCTTCTAATTGTTTATACTAAAAAAAACTCTCTGTACTCTGCGGACTATCTATCTTTTTCTTGTTGTTCTTCTCAAATCAAATCAAAGTCTGTCTCTCTCTCTCCACACAGCCGGCTCCCCGTCGTCCCTTCCGCGCTCCCTCCCGCTTCGCACGATTATTTTTTATTGGCATTGAGAATGATTGAAGGATGTGGATGTGATGGACGATAACGGGAAGATTATTCATGTATTATTATTAACTTCATATTCACCACACTACTTTGGCAAGGGCTTCTTCCCTCTCTGATTATTTACTCTCCAACACTCACTCTTCCTCCACGTCACAACAAATTCTCTCCCAAGTTTTCCTTCAAATATTTTCCCGATTTAAAAAAAATTATTTTGAAGAATATTATGCTATGTACCTACTTCCGTACTAGTACTACCCGTGGAATGCAAGGTGCATGAGCCCTTACCATGTTACAGGTTACAGTATTAAACGTAGGAGCGCATGGAAGGATAATTCAAAATGGCCAACGATTATGGATATTTTCTGGATCTGCCAATATGAAGAAAAGGAAACAATTCTAAAGCAGGGCCGGATTCTGTAAGATGGGATGTGGAATTAAAAATGCTTTTATCCAGAATCCAGCAAAATCAAAAACCGTGTGTCAGAACAAAACTGATGGGCTTAGAATTTCTTTTTTGCTTTTGAATTTTTTTTTTCTGACGAGTGCGCTCAAAGTTTTTTTTTATGTACGGAAACCACACAGCATAGAGGATGACTTTTGAACTTGCCAATTGAGAATTTCAACTCACTCGTTCGTAGGATATGGGATAGGTATTTAGTACATCGTCTGTGAAGAACCAAAATGACCCATATCCGATTTAACCTACAATCACAATGAGCTTTATGTCATAAAAACAAAATTAAAAACATGCGTAAAATATTAATTAGGAGGTTTTGAAAAGTGTAAAATGTTCTAATTCCATGTTTTTGAAAAGGTGCAAAATTTTCTAATTCCATGTATTCGAAAAGGTGCAAAATGTTCTAATTCCATGTTTTCGAAAAGGTGCAAAATGCTCGAATTCCATGTTTTCGAAAACTCTAATTCCATGTTTTTGAAAAGGTGTAAAATATTGTATTTACATTTTTTTGAAATTTACAAAATTTTATATTTAAATCCTCTCAAGACATATTTGAATATTTTTGTAGATAGTGGATATTGTTTTTAGCTACAAATGGATATGGGTCATTTTGGTTCTTCACAGACGATATTTATATGTACAACGCATTTCATATTTGCCTTTTGCTTTTGGCATTATAATATATAGGTTACGTAAATAGCTGAACGTACAGACGAATTCCCTGCCTCAAGAAATTTTCTCTCAATCTAAAAGTTGTACAAGTTTTTTTCTGGAAAGTTTTTTGAATTTCCACTATGGAACTGAAAGATCCCTGAATAAATGATTTAGCGAGAAATGAGAAGTGAAGGGGGAGAGAAAAATAGAAGAAGTTATTGAGCGTACCTAGAAAATTGTACAAGGGGATAATGGGAAATGATATGTAGAAAAAAAGTGAATAAATATGGAAATATGCATATGGTCAGGGCCGGACGAAGGAATTGCTTTTAGGCAGAAATTTGTTTCCATACAAAAACCACCATTTTGATCGGATTTTATTGATGGTTTTCTTTGGTAAAGCAAAATTTTGTATTTACATGTTTTAGAAAAGTGCAAAATGTTCTTTTTACTTGATTCAGAAAAGTGCAAAATGCTCTATTTACATGTTTTGAGGAAAGCGGAAAAAGTTTTATTTCCATGTTTTTGAAATGTACAAATAAATTTATTTTGCATGTTTTTGAAAAGTCTCAATATTCTTTTGACATGTTTTTGAAAAACTGCAAAATGTTTCATTTACAAGTTTTTTGAAAATTCAAGTAGCGGGGGCTGCCTATGCGCTGGCCGTATTATCCGGCCCTGCATACATGGTTCTACTTTAAGACTGTAGATTGTAGATTATCTGTGAAGGTAGACATCATCCTCGACATTGCATTGCCATCCAAATCGACATAGACATCGAAATTCGAAATCCAAATAATGCTTCGGCTCCTTCAGCATGACAGTTACCCGAAATCCTACACTCGTTTCCTCTGTGTTTTACAAAACTCCTGTATACTTTGTACAATTCTATAGAAATACGGAGAGAGAAAACAAGAGGGAAAAAAATTCAATTTTATTTTATTCTCAATTTTTTTTTTGATTTTTTACCAAGACGACGCGGAGATTTGTTAAACGTTCGAAATTCTTTGAAGTGAGCGGAAATCAGATCCGAACCGAATCCTGGGCCGTCGTATAGTGATAAATTTAATACTTTTTTTTTACCCCAGCGCAGCCCAGAGCAGAATTTTAAAAGATGGAAAGCCAAGTCAAAGCTAAATAAAAAAGTATGAGATTACCTTAGCTCTATATTATATTTGAGCCACAAGTATTAAGCCAAAGCGTAGAGCTCTTCTCATATTCATCTCAAACTGCTCCCGTATTGAATGTAAGAAAATAGAAAGATTAAGCTGAGAAAAGTTTGTTGTTGACGTCTTGAGTCTTTAGTTGAGCGTTGAGGGGAGTGAAGGTATGTGCGGAACTATACGGGAGAAGACGGGAGAGATTATGTATGATTAGGGGAGAACGGAGGCTGCAGGAGTCTGGTGATCTGGTATCTGGTCCGGGTTCTTTCCTCGTAGTAAGGCTGTACGTTTCTGGTAGCTGTAGGGCAAAGATCATCTGCAATTTTTCTTTGAAAATATAGCCTCGTAGGTATATGGTAAACAGCTGGAAATTGCATGCATGGCTTTGTTTCTAATTATTTATCTGATGTCACCATTTATTATCTTTTACCGTTTTCATTTTCGGGTTCCACTTCCATACTTTTCCAGCCAACGCAGCACACACACGTAATCATTGAATTTCCATATCATCCCAAACAACAAAGTACCGGTACCGGTAACAGTACCGGTAATTGGCGAATCCAATATGTTTGTTAGAAGCTTGTCTGCCAGAATGAGGGCCGGACGAAGGAATTACATTTAGGCAGGAATTTGTTGCCATACAAAAGCGACCATTTTGACCGGATTTTATTGATGGTTTTCTTTGGTAAACCAAAATTCTGTATTTACATGTTTTAGAAAAGTGCAAAATGTTGTTTTTACTTGATTCTGAAAAGTGCTCAATGTTCTATTTACATGTTTTGAGAAAAGTGGAAAATGTTTTATTTACATGTTTTTGAAATGTACAAAAAAAATTTATTTTGCATGTTTTTGGAAAGTCTCAATATTCTTTTTACATGTTTTTGAAAAACTGCAAAATGTTCCATTTACACATTTTTTGAAAATTCGAGCAGCGGGGGCTGCCTGCGCTGGCTGCATTATCCGGCTCTGGTCAGAATATTGGACTATGAAACTAAAAGGATAGCGGCTTAGACAGCTGCCATTTTCAATTTTCTATTAAGCTTTTGTAGAAGACGCGATGTCATGGGAATTTTCATGCTTTAATTTTTTAAATTATCACGTATTTTTATTTTAGAAAAAGGAAATGAGTTTCAAAGTAGAGGAAAAGGAGAGGGGTGGCTAACCTGTACATGAAAGCATCATATATTACAGAGTAACCATTACCGTTCCCTCTGATTGTATTATTTGTCTAACTTATCGCCAGCCTATAAGGTGAAGGTGAGCATGTAGACAAATGTAATTCTTGGAAACTATAAAGGGAAGTATACCTAATAAAACGGACATTACAAGTATCTAATATGGACATTATGGGCTTTTGCTTTTTGCTCGTGAATTTGGTCTTTGTCAATATTGTTTTGTATGCGATTTTGATGAAAATGTGATTTTTTTCCTTTATGGTTTTGGATTGTGTTTGCACTGGTCTGGTTCAAAAGCAGAGAGGAGGCTGGCGATACACAAAAATACATTGGATACATTTCTCGTTCTTGTTCAGTTCATCTACTGTGTAAACCTCCACCGTTTGTTCGTTGTTCGTCCTTCGTCCTTCCGCAAGTGCGGACTATGGTATACTGTAGCATCTCTGTCCTTGTTTGAAAAAAAATATATATAAACTCAAATAAATCGAAAGCGAGTAGTTTATTGAAACGTTGTGTGTATACTTCTCATTTGTTGATTTAGATTTAGACGATTAAAAAGGAGACCTTATTTCCCAGTTTCCAAGTGCCTTCTCAAGCAAATATAGATGCGATATATGTGTACACGAACGAGCCCAGCGTTCGCCTCCTCACGTGTTTAGTTCCCTGACCAACGACGACCAAGTCCAAAGCCAAAACCATAAGCCAAAGCCAACCTCCCCTTACGCTTTATCAGTCGTCGTCCTGGTCCTGAGTGAGTAGCTATGCACCTATGTCCACCACATTGCCCCTGCCCTTTCCCTTTAAACCGGTGGACAGCATATAGACACTACATACATCAATATCGTCTGTGAAGAACCAAAATGACCCATATCCATTTGGAGCTAAAAATAATATCAACTATTTACAAAAATATTCAACTATGTCTTGAGAGCACTTAAATAGAATATTTTGAACTTTTCAAAAACATGGAATTAGAACATTTTGATCCTTTTTAAAAACATGGAACTAGAACATTTTGCACCTTTTCAAAAACATGGAATTAGTACATTTTGCACTTTTCAAAAACATGGAATTAGAATATTTTGCACCTTTTCCAAAACATGGAATTAGAACATTTTGCACCTTTTCCAAAACATGGAATTAGAATATTTTGCACCTTTTCCAAAACATGGAATTAGAATATTTTGCACCTTTCCCAAAACATGGAATTAGAGCATTTTGCACCTTTTCAAAAACATGGAATTAGAATATTTTACACCTTCTCAAAAACATGGAATTAGAATATTTTACACCTTCTCAAAAACATGGAGTTAGAACATTTTGCACTTTTTCAAACACATGGAATTAGATCATTTTGCACCTTTTCAAAAACATGGAATTAAAACATTTTAAATCTTTTCCAAAACATGGAATTAGTACATTTTGCACTTTTCAAAAACATGGAATTAGAACATTTTGCACCTTTAAGAAAACATAGAATCAGTACATTTTGCACCTTTTCCAAAACATGGAATTAGAATATTTTGCACCTTTCCCAAAACATGGAATTAGAGCATTTTGCACCTTTTCAAAAACATGGAGTTAGAACATTTTGCACCTTTTCAAAAACATGGAATTAAAACATTTTAAATCTTTTCCAAAACATGGAATTAGAACATTTTGTACCTTTTAGAAAACATGGAATTAGAACATTTTGCACCTTTTCCAAAAGATGTAAATAGGACATTTTACGTTTTTCAAAAACTCCTAATTAACATAATTTGACGCATGTTTCTCATTTTTGTTTTTTGACATAGCTAATTTTGATTTGATTGCAGCTTAAATTGGATATGGGTCATTTTGGTTCTTCACAGACGATATTGTATAGCTACGACAGTAAACACAAAAGAACAAACAACGAGGATTTCTAATTAAAACCTTGGACGTTGGAACTTGAAATAATCAGAATGCAAATATGCATCCTGAATTTTTTTTTCTTTTTGTGAAATATGTAATATGTATTTTATGTAGGTACCTAGGTAGGTATAGAAATATTATACTTGTTGAAAATAATTCATGTTCGTAGAAGGCGGACGACATGAAATGAATGAATCCTGAGGACTCGGATAGTTTTCCTTTTTGTGAAATGGACGAGTCACCAGGATGAGAACCAGAACCAGAACCAGAGCTCAGGCCTTGTGGGTCTGTCGTCTGTGGAAACCCCCGTACATTTTTAGATATTTCCATGGGCAGTATAGTGTACAGACTCTTGCCTTGTTATTAAAATTGTGAAACGTACGTAGGACGACGACCGACGACCGACTCCTTTGGGCTATCCTCGTTCCAGTTGGGTGAGGACAGAAAGAGTGTCAAGTTTATTTTAATAAACTTCTTTTTCCCTTTCTCTCTGTCTGTCTGTCTGTGGTGAATTCTGTGAATAAGAGTATTATTGAAACTGGAGTCGGAAGTGGGAGTGAGTCATATGTGAAATGCGCCTCCTCATCATGAAATAGCACAGTGATTGAGTTACCAATAAAATATCAAATTAAAAAAAGTGTTCTCGGTCCATATTGTTTTTGTATTATCATTCTCTGTTTTTATGACCTCAAGATATAAAATAAGACGACGAAGGAAAAGGAAGGTGTACAGTGGGAGCTCGGTCTCGGGCTCGGTGTCGGTGTCGGTGGCGGCAGGGCCGGACGAAGGAATTTCTTTTAGGCAGCAATTTGTTTCCATGCAAAAACCACCATTTTGATCGGATTTTACTGATGGTTTTCTTTGGCAAAGCAAAATGTTCTATTTGTATGTTTTAGAAAAGTGCAAAATGTTCGATGTACTTGATTCAGAAAAGTGCTCAATGTTCTATTTACATGTTTTGAGAAAAGTGGAAAATGTTTTATTTCCATGTTTTTGAAAAGTCTCAATATTCTATTTACATATTTTTGAAAAGTGCAAAATGTTCCATTTACACGTTTTGAGAAAATTCATTGCCTGCGCTGGTAGCATTATCCGGGAGGTGCGGCCCTGGGTGGCGGTCTCGGTTTGGGTCTCGGCTCCCGTTTGAACTCACTTCTGGCTCTGTGTATATTTCTGGAGATAATTCTGAGTGAGGTACACTTTGTATTTGGCCTGGATTGTGTATGTGTGTGTGTGTGTGTGTAGTTGAGTAGGCACGGGCTGGAGTTGGAGTTGGAGTTGAGGGAAGGTGATGTGTCTGTAGTTTTCTGTCTTGTTCTTCTCCTCCGTTCCGTTTCCTTGTGCGTGGATGGGACGGATGGATGGAAATGTAAATTGAAGAGAAGGTAATGTAGTGTAACGCAAACGCTTTAGCGACCATATTTCCCCCCCCCCTTAAAGCTCCTCAAAAGCTCCTCACTTTTGTCTTGTCTCAAGTCCACAGTCACTCCAGTCACTACTCTCGCTCCACCACCAAACCAACACCAACTTCTCTACGTTTCACAGAGACACACATTGAACCAGCGACAGGACCGAGACCGAGAGAAGAGAGATGCCGGATTTTCCGTCACACATTCTCATTTTCTCCCGTCATCCCGTTACCGTCTCTTCGTCCTCGTCTTGGCAGAGCAGTCCAACTCTGAGTCAGTCCAAGAAGACGGAACTATAAAATCCACTCGAGATCTGTCCCGGTCTTCCTCTATCGGTCGTCCACCAGTTTGAGTCAAAAATACCAAATTCCCCGCACAGGAGACAGAGACTACCGGGCTACGGATGAGGGATGACTTGAGTTGAGTCGTTTTCGTTTCTGTGGGGGAGGCAGAGACCGAGACCGAGAGGCAGGGAGAGAAGTCGAGATTCTCACTCTGGAAGAGCTCAGTCGGGGAAAAAAAGTGTGTGCGGAAGGGAGTATCTCTGTCTCAATGGTGAAGTAGTTCATTTTTGTAGAATCAGTGGCCATCACCTCATCCAAGTTACAACGTCCCACACGTCCCACCACCACATCCAAATCCAAATCCACCAAACACACACTTCTCCACAACTCCGCCGAATGGTTCGTTGAGGTAGTTTAGTCACAGTCGTGAGACGCATCCTGAGTCAGTCAGTCAGTCAAGACATCGTCAGTCCAGTGGAGCGCTTGTACATAGCTTCTAGTCCGACCAAGTTCATAAATATCATTGACATCAGTTTCATTCCAATTCCAATGCTAAACTTGGCGTCGGTATCGGCGTGGGTCAGTCGCCGTCCCTTAAGCCTCTTGTTCCAAGGCCCACAGTTGATCACTTGAAGTGACTTTAATTTTGAGTGCAAAATTGTTCTACGGAATTATTCTAGAACAAACGAGTCACGGTGCTACGTGACTAACTATTAAGACAGATACGGAGAGACCTTGGACAAATAAATCGAGAAACGCGGCGGGGTGCGACTAAAAATATGAGGGGGACTCCTGTGTACATATAGAACTGTCCCGACATGATTGGATTATTAGAATGTAATCATATATTTCTTCTTGTCTCTTGTCCTGAGTCCTGTACGAGACTAACTAGTAGTAAGTAGTAAGACGGCCGGAGCCGAAGCCGAAACCGAGACCGGAGTGCAAAAGAGTGAAGTCCTGAGCGCATCGATACATCCACATGCTGAGTCTCCATACGAGCGCAAAGTGCTCGCTCAAGTCTCATCAAGAAATAATAATGTGGGAATAGGAAATATTAAAGGAATGTAAATATGTCTTGTGACTTCTCAAATTATTACTACACGACGACGAGGACACCGAAGACGACGACGACGACGTCCAGGACTTTGAAAAGAACAAAAGAAGAAAGTCGAAATCGACTCGTAGAGGATTGTCACATGTGGATTGGGAATTGGAAATGGAGCAGTGACATGGAGTGGGGAGTGAAACGGTTTCTACTCTAAAATAGAAAAAAAAATAAAAAAAAAAGAAAAGTGAGCGTCATTCATGAGTCTAGTGGAGCGACTTCCTCATTTTTTTCCACTCAATAAAGCAATAATATTCTGCCTGTCTCCGTGTCGCCGTCTTCCTCTCCTCTCGTCCATATTTCCCCATCCAACAACAACAACAACAACAACAACAGCAACAACAACTCAGACACACACACAACATCTCAATTCCCGATCTAAAATCCAAAGAGAGACACGACACAACTTGTAACGACCGTCACCACAACGATTATCCAGTACTCAGCTCCAGTCCGATTTAAAGTCGGATTCGGAGTCGGAGTCGGATTCGGAGTCGAATCGAGTAGAGTCCAAAAAATAAAAAATAAAAAATCGAGGGAAAAAAGACGAAGACAATAGAATTATTATTGGAAGGATTGTTACTTTTGTGATTATGTCATCCTCATTCCTCCCCTATGTCCCGCACCCGTCGTCCACTCATCTCAACAAGAGTTGTCCTCTCACTCCGGACCGGGCTCACTGTCACTCTCTCTAATAAAATAATTGGGACGACCCGCTCCTTCTGTTTTGAGTTGACTTCCCGATAAAGTCGGATGTTCCAGAAAGGAAAAGGAGTGGGATCATACAGTGCCTCTGCTCAACATGTGATAAACACTACTACTACTACTACTACTACTACTACTCCACGACAACATTCATGGTGACCCGTCTTGAGTCGGAGCTCCCGTAGCTACAGACAAAATGTGAATTAGCCTGTCAATCATATAGAGGAACTCAGTCAGTCTCAATTGTCCCACGTCTCTCACGAACAAAAAAGACAGCCGACTGGAACTGGACAACGACATCCATATGAAAGCTCATCGATAAAAATAACAATATTTCTGGAGACTGGAACGGACTGGAACTGGAACTGTTGCTGGAACTGGAACTGGAGTGAGAGGAAGTGTAATCGAATTAGGCGAGGAGTGCATAGGATTTCCTCTTGCCCCGTCGCCCGAGTCTTCTTCTTCTTCCCCATTGAAGCGTATCTCTCCTCATATCCCTATTCAAATTCCAATTTAGCAAATGTGAAAACTAAAATATTCACGAGATCCTTTCTCATTCCGATGTACGTTTGTACTTCGTCCGTCTCCTTTCTTAAGCTGTCCAATTTAATTTCATGTGAGTCCATACACAGTGTTTGTACATTTGGAATTGAGACGCTCAACTTGTGCAGATTTTACCATTTCCCTGTATATAGGAAAGGACAAGAGGATGACAGTGGTGTTTTTGGTTGGACTGTCGGAATCGGACTAATTCCCGAGATTCTCGGATTCTCCCCTGTGATATTATGTATGATCAGTTGAATTGATTCTGTGTTGGGATTTTTATGGAGTGCATCATACTCAGACAAATCAAAGTCAAAGTGCTCTCTGCTATGTGATTGTATAGGAGACTACTAATACAGATTGTACTGTACTCAAGTTAAAAAAGTTTTAAAAAATTTGTGGTGCAGGTAGCGTGATTATCAGAATTTCCCCGCATGTCCGCAATGTAGACGCAAAGCGCCGGGGAAGGAAGCGAGAGCATCTGGACAATTATTGAGGGTGTCTTATTTCTTAAGGACCAAGAAGAAAATCCCGGAGAGAGCTTCCCCCAGCTGCAGCTGTGTGAATGTTGTGTGTTGTTAGTGGTAGTTACTACTACTGGTGCTGGGTACAGTGTGCGTGACTAATTCATTGTCATTGTCCGAGACCTACGTTACTGACGAGGTCTCCTGGTCCTGGTCCCGGTCCCGGTCCCGGTCCCGGTCGTGAGCGTGTGAAGACGCGACAGAGTCCGTGCCTTTGAGAGACACTGGCGAATAATTTGGACGTGAGTGAGAGAAATAAGGACGAGGACGAGAGGCAACATCATGAGTGAGGGGGATCCGGAATGGTAATTATTGCATCATAATTACACACACACAATCAATCTCATGTACAGTTAATATATATAATACCACATTTAGATTTATTACCTCACAACCATCACTATCCACAATCTTGGCGTTCGCCTCAAGTCTCGGCCTCGGCTGTGAACGATATATTTTAATTATGATTTTTTTTTCTACTTGAATTATTTTATGTAGTTTTTATTTTTGATTTTAATTTTTGGTTCTACTTTCTATTCTACTGATGTAATCACAAGAGGCAGATAAAAAAATACGAGTCAATTATTATCATTATTATTTTATTATTACTACTTGTTCAATTATTATTTTCTTTTTATCACTCAAGTCCACTCACCACTATATAGCTCACTATATCGTCTGTGAAGAACCAAAATGACACATGTCCAATTGGAGCTAGAATTAAAATGAGCTATGTCATAAAGATAAAATGAGAAACATGCGTAAAATGGTAATTAGGAGTTTTTGAAAGGTGTAAAATGTTCTAGTTTCATGTTTTTGAAAAATGTAAAATGTTCTATTTACATGTTTTTGAAAAGTGTAAAATGTTCTAATTCCATGTTTTTGAAAAGTGTAAAATGTTCTAATTTCGTGTTTTTGAAAAGTGTAAAATGTTCCAATTCCATGTTTTTGAAAAGGTGCAAAATGTTCTAAATCCATGTTTTTGAAAAGGTTCAAAATTTTCTAATTTCCTGTTTTTGAAAAGGTGCAAAATGTTCTAATTCCATGTTTTTGAAAAGGTGCAAAATTTTCTAATTTCGTGTTTTTGAAAATGTGCAAAATGTTCTAATTCCATGTTTTTGAAAAGTGTAAAATGTTCTAATTCCATGTTTTTGAAAAGTGTAAAATGTTTTATGTAAATGCTCTCAAGACATACTACAATATTTTTGTAGATAGTTGAAATTGTTTTTAGCTAAAAATGGATATGGGTCATTTTGGTTCTTCACAGACGATATCGTACATCGTGGCGTTTTCTCTATATAGTATATTATGATGATGTGAAATCATTCCAATTTAATACTGAGAGCCCAATCCAGGACAGGACTGAATGTCACACGCCGCCGCCGCCGCCTCTTCACGAGGACACTCACAACTTGTGTATCGCACATTTATATATAGCTCCGCTCAATTTTGATTTGATTTTGATTGACGTTGAGGATGATGTTGAGGAGGAGGAGGATTACTTTTATTTCCGAGTGTAATGATTCATGTCGACGACTTTTGGACTTTTTGGAGAGTTCCTCGAGAGTCTTCTTGAGTAGTCTTATAGGAAGAGAAGGAGGAGGGGTGGACAGATCACATTTTTGTACTTCCAACGGGGCTAATAATGTAATGTAATTTGATAGGATTAAATTAGGGCTGGGAATGCATAATATTATGTAGCCTCAGATTATCCGTTTTCTTCACTCCGCCACTTTCCCTTTCAGTCGAATAACTTGGCATGATATACAAAGTTGGAGCCACATGATGATTTTGGTTTCGAGTTTGTAGGAAGAGCCATTCTCTGTATGTTTGAAGGGTGAAGAATGTACGCAAAAGTAAAGCAGGGGCGGATCCAATGGGTGGAGAAGAGGGCAGCTGCCCACCTCAAAATGAATTTTTTAACATAGGCAACATAGGGGCATTAAAACCAAGATGGCCGGCTTAAATTGTGAGATAAGAACCACAATTATCCATATCCATTTTTAGCTGTAGAAACAAAATTCATTGTCTGCAGAACAACCTAAAATAGTACGATCTTCAAAACATGCAAATGGAACATTTTGCACCTTTCAAAAACAAGCAAATTAAATATTTTGCACCTTTTAAAAACATGCAAATTAAATATTTTGCACTTTTCAAAAACATGCAAATTAAATATTTTGCACATTTTAAAAACATGCAAATTAAATCTTTTGCACATTTCAAAAACATGCAAATTAAATATTTTGCAATTTTCAAAAACATGCAAATTAAATATTTTGCAATTTTCAAAAACATGCAAATTAAATACTTTGCTCCTTTCAAAAACATGCAAATTAAATATTTTGCACTTTTCAAAAACATGAAAATTAAACAATTTGCACCGTTCAAAAACATGCAAATAGACAATTGTGCACCTTTCAAAAAAACGTGAAAGAATAGTTTTGTCTTTTCAAAAACATGTAAAAAGAATATTTTGGACTTTTCAAAAATCTCGTAATTTACATTTTGAGCATTTTTTCTCATGTTGTTTATTTTGACATTTTGAATTTCCTGCTTAAATTGGAAAGGTGCCATTTTGATTCTTCACTGACAATAATATATATTGCCCACCCCAGATAACATTTCTAGATCCGCCCCTGCAAAAAAGTAATGGGAGGAATCTCACATGAAAAATTATTGGGAGTCACACTCATGATTTGACTTACATATTCATGATGATGATCTCGATGATGCACAAATATGTAAAGTGTGTAAACAACTATTAATTATATCTATACACGTAGGTACTTCTCCAAGCACTGCACGTATGTAGGTGTTCTGTGTAGACTACGGCTACTGCCACTCCAAAGAGTGAAGAGCGCTTCGGCTCAGTCCCGGTCCCGGTTTATTCGGCTCGGATGTGAGAGATAGAGTCCCATTTCCATTCTATTGCCACTGCAATTCGCCTCCATGACTCGCGACTCCCATTCATTTTATAGCCCTATAAGATATGACAAATTGGAGGATTGTTTATTCAACAACCAGAGGCGCACTATTTTATTGAGGAGGAAGTAGAGTGAAGTGAGGCCATGGTTCCCTCTTCTCCGCTCTCCGCTCTCATTTCATTTCGCTTTTGACTAATTTTATTTGAAGAGAGGATTGGGCGCATAAATTAATGGGAGGATGATTAGGCGTGACAGAAGTAGTCGCGGATTCAAGAGTCTCTCTGCCCTTTCTATCATGATCATTTTATGATGGGGCAATTGTAGTAATAAGAATAAGTGTAATTATCATGACTGCGCCTCTGAGTCCGGATCGGAATTAGAATTGGGTCTTGTTTGGTCTACGTCAATCGCCGGAGGCCGGAGCCTTCCACTCTCATCTCACTACAGTCACTCTGCAGAAAACTGCTTTTTGGGCATCAAAGATTGTGCCATCTCTGTACATAATATTCTCATCATTTCCATAATTACCGAGATTGAGATTCAATAGCTTCTAATAGGAAGATGATGCAAAGTGCATAGTGTCATCTAATCCAATCCAATGAGCTGTCTGTGTTCCAGGGCCGGATAATGCTGCCAGCGCATAGGCAGCCCCCGCTGCTTGAATTTTCTCAAAACGTGTAAATGGAACATTTTGCAGTTTTCAAAAATGTGTACAAAAGAATGTTGAGACTTTTCAAAAACATGCAAATAAATTTTTTTGTACATTTCAAAAACATGGAAATAAAACATTTCCCACTTTTCTCAAAACATGTAAATAGAACATTGAGCACTTTTCTGAATCAAGTAAATGGAACATTTTGCACTTTTCCAAAACATGTAAATACAAAATTTTGCTTTACCAAAGAATACCATCAATAAAATCGAAATGGTGGTTTTTGTATGGAAACAAATGCCTGCCTAAAAGCAATTCCTTCGTCCGGCCCTGATGTGTTCTGTTTGTGTTCAACGCTCCACTTCCTGTCTCTTAACGGTCTCACTACGGTTCATGTGGTGCCGGGCCTTCGGTGTCGGTTTCGGTTTCGGTTTCCGTTCAAATGCCACACAAGCTCCACAGCATTTTTCGTTCAAATAAAATCAGGCCAAAAATATTGTTGAATCTAAAAAATTCGATATTTTGAATTCTGTTTTGTCATTTCATTAATGAGCAATTTCTGAACGTGAGGAAATTTTGAACTTAACACTGTTGAACAGTGGACGGAGGAGCCCATAAATTTCGGGGGATGGCTCCTCAATGTCTTCTTGTAATGGCGGGTGGAAAGGTCAGAGGTCATTTCCTCTGGCTGCTGGCTGGTGCTGGTGCTGGTGCTGGTACTCACTTGTAATGGAAAGCTATATACTCTCATCAGATCCGGAACCGAAATGCGGATGTTTGTCTGCTATATGTGCTATGGGCTCTGTAATGTAATGTAATGGGAATGTAAGGATGGTTGATTTTGATGGAGAGACAGACCATCGCATCGTCATCGTGATGCGAATGGAGCGGGGAGAGGCACCTCTGTTCTGTAGGTGGATGGAGGGAGAGAGAGATGAGCGCTATGAGATGAGAAACCTTAACGACACGTGTTTAGCCATGTGTGTATAATATGAAAGGAGAGTAGCCATTTCCATCCCGCAACTAATGGCCACTTTCACTCCGACAAAATTATTATTTATTATCAGAAACATTCCTCCATCCATTCCATAATATTCCCTCATCTCTATTTTTCTCAATTTTTTTATCCCACACACCCCACACAGCAACTGTCTTATTAAGCAATAGCAATCGGAATCAAGCTACAAAATCATCAACTTCCGCAATTTCCAACATCTGACCATCTCACTCCGATCAGGGCCGAATAATGCGGCCAGCGCAAGCAGCCCCCGCTGCTGAATTTTCAAAAAACATGTAAATGGAACATTTTGCACTTTTCAAAAATATGTAAAAAGAATATTGAGACTTTTCAAAAACATGCAAATTAAAAATTTTTTGTACATTTCAAAAACATGGAAATACAACATTTTGCACTTTTCTCAAAACATGTAAATAGAACATTTCGAACTTTTCTGAATCAAGTAAATAGAACATTTTGCACTTTTCTAAAACATGTAAATACAACATTTTGCTTAACCAAAGAAAACCATCAATAAAATCCGATCAAAATGGTGGTTTTTGCATGGAAACAAATTCCTGCCTAAAACCAATTCCTTCGTCCGGCCCTGGCTCCGATCCAACTCATTCGCTATCTCTCTCTCTCTCTCTCTACACACTTTACTTCAATAAGCCTATGCCTTTCCATATTTCTCCAACATTTTTCAATAAATGGATGTTACGTTGCAACCTGAAAGCACACAATCACACTTATTAAATTACTCCTACACCTTCACGTTCAAATTTTCAAATTTCAATCCCAAACAGAATTGATAATGATTTTCCCCCGCGTTTTTATGATTACCTATTAGCTACTACTTACTACCTATGAAAAGTCGTCGTAGAATTAGAGGTAGAATTATTAGTGGTAGCCGTATTTGCACTGTAATGGTGAGCGTGGGGAAAAAGGCCAAAGAAACAGAGCCTCGTTAGAGCGCGGGATCCACGCAGCACTCTTCTCCTAAGTATTTCTCTCCTTTCCGGATTCGGATCACTTAATAATTCAGAGATGCGCCTGTGAAGGACAAGGCGAAGGAGCCGTGTAGTATACAGTGACGAGGATTAATGAGATGTACATAAACCGAAGGAGTAGGAGTCTCGGATGCGGTGGGTCTATTTGTCTTAGCCGGGCGCAGAGACCGTTACCGTGAGGAGTGATTTGAGTGAGTAGCTCACTTCCGGCTCCGGCTCCGGCTCCGGCCCGTATCTCCAGTCTTCTACAGAGCCGAAGCTCATAACGATTAACAAGACCAAATCGAGATGATGGTCTGGAATGGGAATGAGGGCAGTAGATTTTGTGGAAATGGAATCGTGTAAAACCATAACGGGGTTGCCTTGTAAAAGGGAGTTGAGGAATCCGGTTCCCGTCCCGGTACCGGTACCGGTACCGGTACCGGTCTCGGTCCCGGTATCCAAACCAGTTCCGATTCGATCCTCTACTTGACTTCTTCATTTCACCCGTCTCATCCTCAGAATGTAGAAGATGCCGAAAATGAAAAAAAAAATGGAAAAAAAAGAAAATACTTTTGTGTCTGTGGTCGAGCTGCCGATGCCGAAACTGAAGCCGAAGCCGATGCCGATGCCAAAACCGAAGCCGAAGCCGAAGCGGAAGCCTAAGCTGAGATTCTGAGATGATCTCCAAACTGGAAACGTCGTGAATTTTTTTTTCTTTTGGGTAATATTATTTGTGTGTCTGACTCAAAAAAAAGTGGAAGTGTGGAGTGCAGCAAGGAGTGTGAGTGCACTCTCCGCCATTTCTAAATTCATCTCAGGATGCGGTTTCCGAAGCTGAGATTTAGCGTGAGATGTGTGTGTGTGTGTGTGTGTAAAAAAAAAGAAAAAAAAGTATGAAAGCATAATAACTGAGAGAGAGAGAGAGAGAGACAAGGTTCACTTTTAAGTTTTTGAGTTGAGGGAAGAGAGAAGCGGAAAGTTGGGTTCTCTCTTCTCTCGTGTTTATCTAGGCACTCAGTTTTATAGCTCTCAGCATCCCACACCAACAACATCAAAAGTACAAATAGCACCAAGGGCCATGCTTCCCATCTCACAAACCTCATCTCCATTTCTCCCATTCTCATCTCATTTCCGAACAACTTTTACGTCCAACACTCACCCTCTCGCTCTCTCCCACGGAATCTCCGTATGTTCCGAATATCCCACGATTAGTCATTACTTAGCCTCCGTCAGGAGCATATTAGCAGAGCTATATGGACCAAGAGTGCAGCGGTCTCAAACCGGGACCGGGACCGGGACCGGGACCGGTACCGGTACCGTCCGCACCCCGACCGCCTCCCTACGGCAACGGCAGCGGCACAAGATCAACACTTGAGAGAAAAAGGGGACTCAGTTATTATCAAGTCTTTGTGGAGAATTGAGAGTGAATTAAAAATTAATACGGTTCCACAAATTTGAGTAGCGACGTAAAGGAAGATGGAGTAGTTAATAAAACATTTTGAAACAACTGAAACTGAAACTGAGCAACTCCCATTCCCATTCCACGTATTTATTCAACTTTAACGACAGAAAACGAAAACGAGGAGTGAAACAGAAGCGGAAAAATAGCTACGTTCCAGTCAGTCTCCCCAATTCCCCTTCTCATCATTGTCTCCTTCACTCTCCACAGAATAAGCGAGATGATGATACGGGATGCGACGATGGGATGTAATCTGTTCTCTCCTCATCTTCTCTGCTACGTATCTAAGTAGGTCTGCTGCGGCTGCTGCGGTAGGTAGACGTTGAAGAATGGCGAATGATGGATCCTCGGAGCGTCTACTATGTATAAACTACGTTGGGAGGATGCTAGCCAATTTATTAAATCACATTGTGGGAAAGGTGATACATTTTGACAGGGCCGGATAATGCGGCCAGCGCATAGGCAGCCCCCGCTGCTTGAATTTTCAAAAAACGTGTAAATGGAACGTTTTTCAGTTTTCAAAAATATGTAAAAAGAATATTGAGACTTTTCAAAAACATGCAAAATGAAAATGTTTGTACATTTCAAAAACATGGAAATAAAACATTTTCACTTTTCTCAAAACATGTAAATAGAACATTTTGCACTTTTAAAAAGTATGTAAAAAGAATATTGAGACTTCAAAAACATGCAAATAAATATTTTTGTACATTTCAAAAACATGGAAATAGAACATTGAGCACTTTTCTAAAACATGCAAATACAACATTTTGCTTTACCAAAGAAAACCATCAATAAAATTCGATCAAAATGGTGGTTTTCGTATAGAAACAAATTCCTGCCTAAAACCAATTCCTTCGTCCGGCCCTGCATTTCGAAAGGGCGTTGTTATGCGGGAGACACGTCTGGAATGCTCCAGTATAATTATACGTTATAATTAGGCAGGAAGGTAGTATATTTACGCAGAACGGTGCGTATGTACATAGAAAATACGCACGAGAATATGAGAAGTGGAATGATCTGCCTAGTTCTGGTCTCTATGGGAAAAAACTGAAGTGTGTCTGTGTGTGTGTGTGTGTGTGTGTTTGTATCTGTTGCTCCTCTTGGTCTTGGCTCTTCCAATGGAAATGGATGTGGCATTCGAATTGAAAAAAAATGTTCAATGCGGAAATTTAAGAAGGTGACTGAAAAAAAAGTGGAAGGTGAGGAAAGCGCGTTGCGCACATTGCACATGATGATGCTATAGGGACGATTTAAATGAAAATAAACATGAAGTTGAAGCGAACGGTCATACACACTAAACAGAAAAGCGCCTATTTCCGTTATATCGTCTGTGAAGAGCCAAAATGACCCATATCCGTTTTTAGCTAAAAACAATATCAGCTATCTACGCAAATATTCAAATATGACTTGAAAGCATTTGAATAGAACATTGAGCACTTTTCAAACACACGAAATTCGAAATTGTTGCACCTTTTCAAAAACATGGAATTAGAACATTTTGCACTTTTTTAAAAACATGGAATTAGAACATTTTGCACCTTTTCAAAAACATGGAATTAGAACATTTTGCACCTTTTCGAAAACATGGAATTAGAACATTTTGCACCTTTTCAAAAACATGGAATTAGAAGGTTTTGCACCTTTTCAAAAACATGGAATTAGAACATTTTGTACTTTTTTAAAAACATGAAATTAGAACATTCTGCACCTTTTCGAAAACATGGAATTAGAACATTTTGCACCTTTTCAAAAACATGGAATTAGAAGTTTTTGCACCTTTTCAAAAACATGGAATTAGAACATTTTGCACTTTTTTAAAAACATGAAATTATAACATTCTGCACCTTTTCGAAAAAATGGAATTAGAACATTTTGCACCTTTTCAAAAACATGGAATTAGAAGTTTTTGCACCTTTTCAAAAACATGGAATTAGAACATTTTGCACTTTTTTAAAAACATGAAATTATAACATTCTGCACCTTTTCGAAAAAATGGAATTAGAACATTTTGCACCTTTTCAAAAACATGGAATTAGAAGGTTTTGCACCTTTTCAAAAACATGGAATTAGAACATTTTGTACTTTTTTAAAAACATGAAATTAGAACATTCTGCACCTTTTCGAAAACATGGAATTAGAACATTTTGCACCTTTTCAAAAACATGGAATTAGAAGTTTTTGCACCTTTTCAAAAACATGGAATTAGAACATTTTGCACTTTTTTAAAAACATGAAATTATAACATTCTGCACCTTTTCGAAAAAATGGAATTAGAACATTTTGCACCTTTTCAAAAACATGGAATTAGAAGTTTTTGCACCTTTTCAAAAACATGGAATTAGAACATTTTGCACTTTTTTAAAAACATGAAATTAGAACATTCTGCACCTTTTCGAAAACATGTAAATAGGATATTTAATATTTTGCATCGTTGAAAAACATGAAAATAGAACATTTTACGTTTATAAAGAACTTCTATAATTAACATTTTACGGATGTTTTTCATTTAGTTTTTATGACATAGCTCATCTTGATTTTAGCTTAAATTGTACACGGGTAATTTTGGTTCTTCACAAACTATATGGATATTGGCTATAGTGTAGGAAGTATAGGCAGGTCGAGATCTATACTTGTATATGTAATGAAGTATAAGGCTCCAATTGGAATTGACGTTGGGTGCTCGCTAATTTTGGCAAGGAAATCCATTCTTTTAACGCTTCGTCTACAGAAGCAAGAGCAGAAGCAGCAGAAGACTTAAGAAAGAATCTCAAGATCTCACACTCACGTGACACACAACTCCTTTCCTTCCTACTTCCGGATCTTCTCAGCTTCCACCTCACACCATAATATACCACAGAAAAAAACAACATGAGGAAAAACATTATCAGCGCAGAAACAAAATTCTATAATTATATAAAGCTCCTCTCTCTCTCTCTCTCTCTGCGTTCCCCCCCCCCCCCATCCCCAATCTCATTCAACACGTAATTCATAAGGAAACGTCAACTTGGAGAGAACCCTTCAATCCCCCGTCCCGTCATCTACATGTAATATTTACTTTAAATTCAACACCTTTTCGTCGCGTCCACGTTGACGTCGACACACAACTTGGAAACTTCTTTGTTTAAACTTTCGAAAAAAATTATTATTATTATCCCAACTTTTTATGTTTCAATGTTAATCAAACCTTTGACCATCTTTAAATCAGGGCCGGATAATGCGGCCAGCGCAGGCAGCCCCCGCTGCCTGAATTTTTCAAAAACATGTAAATGGAACATTTTGCACTTTTAAAAAATATGTAAAAAGATTATTTTGACCTTTCAAAAACATGCAAAATAAAAATTTGCGTACATTTCAAAAACATGCAAATTAAAAATTGTGCACTTTTCTCAAAACATGTAAATACAACATTTTGCTTTACCAAAGAAACCATCAATAAATTGAAAATGGTGGTTTATGTATGGAAACAATTTGCTGCCTAAAACCAGCTCCTTCGTCCGGCACTGCTTTAAATGGCGAGAGGCTGATCATATGGAAGAAAAAAGTTGCACTTGAGAAAAATAAAAGAAATGCAATAAAAATATTATTGGGATTGGGCAGAGAGAAAAAACAATAATTTTATGGGATTTTCCAATCGATAAGATTCTTCTTCTTTTTTTTTCTTCTTGAAATGTCCGTCACTAGGGATGTGTTTCGTAGCTACAAAATAAAAAGTTTTTTTTAAAGCTTTTTACTGTACCAAGTCAAGTGAAAATCATTGTTTCCCCAACTACATTATACACATTTTTGTGAAACATAAAAAAAGAAAGTTAACTACGAATCAAAATTCAAGCTTAAATTCAGAGAAATCCTTGGATTCTAGTTTCTAGTTTATTTTGTGGTCGATAGATTGGATTTCAGATTTTTTTTGACACACGAATAGGAATCAACAGAGGATGAAGGGATGTAATGTAAGAGCATAAGACACTCGACTTTCATTCCTCAAAAATCTCCTTTTCCAAAGAATAAATATGGAATTCTGAAAAAAATGTATCACAAAGTGTAGAAAAGCTTCCCTTTGTATTTGAGTCATCCTCTTATTGAACCCTGTGTATATTTTAGATATTATTTTTCAAATACGAAATTTCCTAGGAATAAAAGGTGCACACACGTAAGATTGAAGTATTCTCAGCGTTGTAAATTTTAATTTAATAGAAAAACAATTCAGTCATTCAATACTGTAGAGTAAGGAAAAAAATGACGGTGATTTGAAATAGGGAAATATTTATAAAGTTTTTGTCAAAAACAATTTAATGTGGAATTGAATTTGGAGCAGAGAATAAGTGTGTGTGGTATTAAAGCCTATTTTTGACTTTTAAATTTTTCAGTCACCCAGTAGGGCCGTGGGAAGGGATTGCTTTTAGGCAGCAATTTGTTTCCATACAAAAACCACCATTTTGATCGGATTTTATTGATGGTTTTCTTTGGAAGCGCAAAATGTTGTATTTACATGTTTTGGAAAAGTGCAAAATGCTCAACTTAATTGATTCAGAAAAGTGCTCAATGTTCTATTCACATGTTTTGAGAAAAGTGGAAAATGTTTTATTTCCATCTTTTTGAAATGTACAAAAAATTTTAATTAGCATGTTTTTGAAAAGTCAAAATATTCTTTTTGCATATTTTTGAAAATTGCAAAATGTTCCATTTACATGTTTTGAGAAAATTTAAGCAGCGGGGGCTGCCTATATATGCGCTGACCGCATTATCCGCCCCTGCAGTCACCACATTCATAAGGAAGCCATAGTTCGTAAGTTAGCATATTGTACATAATATCACAAATTGTTACTTGTGAGACTGAAAGTGCCAAGTGCTTCAAGCCTCCAATGCGTCTTAAATCCACTCAATAAGTCTTAAAGACTTAAGCAGAAGATTAGTTTTAGACAGTACCCAACCATGCAAAACAAAAATGCAAATCAAAATGTCACCTTCTAATAGAATAAAAATTTTTGTCAATCAAAAAATGATAGATTTTATAAATTCTGTCTCTGCTATTGTGAGCAAATGCCTCTATTTTGTACAAGAGATTCTTCTGAAATTATGTCACGTGTCTTTCTCGTGTTGTCACTTTCGAAACGGATTTGTGAAATTTCTCTGTGACTGTGTACAAAATGTGAAAGATTAGGGGGGGGGGGAAGGTGAGAGTTTATTTGGGATTGGAATAAAAGTTTGAGAATGGGATTTACATGTAAGGTGCTCTCTCACACTGACATGGTGATGACGAGGAGGAGCGACTTTCCCTTTCACATGAACTAATATTAATGGAGAAAAGGTGAAAGGTGAAAGCAGAGGGGTTGTAGATTTGGATTTTGACTTCAAATTAGAGTTGAGTTGACGTTCTCGGATTGAACAGGGCCGGAACTGGATTATGCGGCCAGCGCAGGCAGCCCCCGCTGCTTGAATTTTCAAAACAAAACACTTGTAAATGGAACATTTTGCAGTTTTCAAAAATATGTAAATAGAACATTTTGCACTTTTCAAAAACATGAAATTAAAATTTTTGTTCATTTCAAAAACATGCAAAATAAATTATTTTCCACTTTTCTCAAAACATGTAAATAGAACATTGAGCACTTTTCTGAATCAAGTAAAAAGGACATTTTGCACTTTTCTAAAAACGTGTAAATACAAAATTTTGGTTTACTAAAGAAAACCATCAATAAAATCCAAATCGTGTTTTTTGTATGCAAACAAATTCCTGCCTAAAACCAATTTCTTCGTCCGGCTCTGCTTGATTGAAGGTGTGGGATGTTGGAGTGTTGAGAGTGAATTAAGTCAACGTTGCGACGACGAGTAGCGGCTATAGGGTTCAAAAATCAAAATCGTGAAAACGAGTCTGAGGGTTTATATACAGTAGCGTAGTGGCATAAATTCGGGGGAGTGAAAAACAAAATCTGAGATTTTCTCTCCTAATAATAATTCCGTTTATTTTTTATGAGTCATTCATTTTTGATAGCGTAATGGTTGGTAGTCTTAACCGTTACTGTCACCGCCATCGTATACTTTGACTCGTATGTAGCTTTTTAAAAATTTTGTAGCCTCAACATTCAAATGTCGTCAGTTTCCCTCCTCATGCACCTCCCCCCCCCCCCCCCGCTTTTCACTACACACCTCACGGAGACTGAGAGGGCACAGAGCAGCACTCCTCGACTCCTCGCACACCACACCACTTGCACTCACTTGTATTATATACTCACAAAAAAAACACACAAGCACAGCATAGCGTCTGTAGTTTCTAGCATATAACTATATAGTGAAAGTTAGGAGAGTGACTAGTGAGTGAGAGGTTCACTTTCACTCCTATTGTTCCCATCAACTTATTTTTTTCAATGGATTAACAAAAGAATAAATCAAGAGCATTATTTTTACCTCATCTGCCCATTTCCCACTCACTCTTCACGTCTCCTTCTAAATTCTTTAATGCTTCCTTCATCGTCTTGGATGGACTGCTACTGATATGACATGATCTCCCGCTTCCCCCCCCCCACCCACTCGCACCCACACACACACAATCTCCGGCTTTTCTTTTTGGCTTTGGATTCGGATTTGATTTGTGAGGCTAAATTGAGGCTGAAAGTGAACCGCAGCTTTCACTCTTCTGTGATGACGCTCTTGCTCAAAATATTAATGAGACGCGAGGAGGAGACAATAGAGATTTAAATTAAAATCCCCTCCACTTTTCATTGTGTAGCAGTTCTCCATTTAATTTTCTTCATGATGAAGAAGTACGGGTCCGGATCCGGAGAAAAGTGAAAGTAAATGTATGTAGAGTGTAGAGTTAATGCCAGGATATAATAATTTTTGAAAGAAAAAAAAACAATTTCCAAGAACTTTAATAATTATTATTTAGTCCATTCAACGTGCGTCCTACTCATAGCCACAGAATCATAATCATAATCATAGTTATGAAATGAACATTAGAAGAAGAAGGAAAGAAAAAAGAAACGGATGCCGATGCCGATGCCGACGCCGAAGCAGTTTATATATGTAGATATAGCGTCTGTGAAGAACCAAAATGACCTATATCCAATTTTAGCTAGAATCAAAAAGAGCTATTTCACAAAAACAAAATGAAAAACAGACGCAAAATGTTACTTGAGAGTTTTTGAAAAGTTCAAAATAGTCTAATTCCATGTTTTTGAAAAGGTGCAAAATGTTCTATTTACATGTTTTTGAAAAGATGTAAAATGTTCTATTTACATATTTTTGAAAAGATGTAAAATGTTCTATTTACATGTTTTTGAAAAGTGTAAAATGTTCTATTTACTTGTTTTTGAAAAGTGTAAAATGTTCGATTTACATATTTTTGAAAAGGTGCAAAATGTTCTAATTTCATGTTTTTGAAAAGGTGCAAAGTGTTCTAATTCCTTGTTTTTGAAAAGTGTAAAATGTTCTATTTACATGTTTTTGAAAAGGTGTAAAATGTTCTATTTACATGTTTTTGAAAATTGTAAAATGTTCTATTTACATATTTTTGAAAAGTGCAGAATGTTCTATTTAAATATTTTTGAAAATTCTAAAATGTTCTATTTACATATTTTTAAAAAGTGCAGAATGTTCTATTTAAATGCTCTTAAGACATATTTGAACATTTTTGTAGATAGTAAATATCGTTTTTAGCTACAAATGGATATGGGTCATTTTGGTTCTTCACAGACGATATATAATCACTCCCACGTGCGGATTGCTCTGCTTTGATGTGACGTGAAAGGAAATATATAGCACAAGGAATATGTAATATGCTTTCGTCTTTCTTTCTACACTTTTGACAGTGTTATTTGTCTCCGCCATACTTTCTCCAGATTCCCTTGGATTAATTCTAATATACGGCCTCTGAATAAAATAAAGGAGAATCTGCGTACGTAATTGCTCATGGCACTCTTGTATTACAATCACATAAAGGATTAGGAAAATATTTATCAAATTATTTTTGGAAAAACAAAAATATGGGCATAGTGTGCTGCGTTTGTAGAGCGGAAGAGAGAGAGGAAAATGTGGGATGTTTTCTTGGGAAATTAAGATTTTTTTTAAAGGAATATTTACTTCTGCTTGTTGCATCTTTCTCATCGTCAGAAAGTTGAGGACTTATTACGACGCATCCTGCTCCACGTTTCGGCCTCTTCTTCTTCCTTCGCCGCTCTTGGCTTTGGCTTTGGTTTGTTCTTGGGATGAGTAGACAGGCGCTGGAGACGGAGCGAAAGACGAGCTACAAAGGCGGTTTGGTAGTTGGTTGATGACAGTGTTCCATTACAGAGCCGTATTAGGTGGAGTTGTAGGAGCAGGGAGTATAGTATAATGTTTATTGTGTAACTAATCTAGAATCTAGACACTCTTGTTTCTGCGTAATAAAACACGGGAAGATAAGACAGAAAAGTTTATGTTCTGGGAATTCGGTCCATTTACAAAGAATCCAGTGAATGTGTCTGTCTCCTGTCTGTATGTATGTAAGCGGGACCGTCTAAATGTGTGTGTGTGTGTCAGTGTGTGGATTTGAAGGTATAGGGGGATATAGAGTCCCGTCATATCATCTCACGTCAATTACATGTTTCTTTCTTTCTCTCTTTTTCCTATTTTTGATATTTTCTCTCACTGACAAGGGAATGATTTCACATGCTACGCACCAATTTTAAAAAGACCCGCTAAAAAAATTACTTTTAAATGACACTGATCCAAAATAACTCGATTGTATTTTGAGATAGTTGATCGCTAGCTTGAAAAAAAATCAAAGTTTTGACATTTTTCCCACGTTTCTCATACGATTTTGATGAAATTTGATTTCTTCCTATATTGTAAAAATTTATTTCTTGAATTTGTTCTGATTCCATGTTTTCGAAAAAGATGCAAAATGTTCTAATTCTATGTGTTTGAAAAGTGTAAAATGTTCTAATTCCATGTTTTTGAAAAGGTGCAAAATGTTCAAATTCTATGTTTTTGAAAAGGTGCAAAATGTTCTAATTCCATGTTTTTGAAAAGGTGCAAAATGTTCTAATTATATGTTTTTGAAAAGGTGAAACATGTCTAATTTCATGTGTTTGCAAAGGTGCAAAATGTTCTAATTCCATGTTTTTGAAAAGGTGCAAAATGTTCTAATTCCATGTTTTTGAAAAAGTGGAAAATTTTTAACTTTGGCGGGTCAGTGGGTTACTTTGGATCAGTGGTGTTTAAAATTAGCCTAAATTATTTTTGAGCGGGTCCTTTCCAAATTGGCGCGTACTTAGGTACCATGTGAAATCATTCCCTTGTGAGAGTCCCGTTTCGATGGCTTGGTTATGTTTGTGTGTGTGTGTATTTGGATACTTTGTGCCATCTTATCATATGGCATGCGGCTTCGCTTTGGATCCAGTTTTTAATTTGACTTTGGATCATATCTCCTGAAGCATGCATGAAAATTCCAGCTCCGGCTCCGACGACAATGAACTGAACAATTGATCATTTCCATACTAAGATCCTCTGGAAAATTGACAGTTAAAGGAAGACGCGCAGGACGCGCAACAAGCCACATCACGTCCACACATTAACATCTCTAAATTCCCTCACTCATCAAAATACAAAAAAAGTGAGACTCATTTTTGAGGCTCGTACTCGTGTAGAATGTAGAACGTATGGAATGGAAGCTTTAGGAATTAAATCCGGAATTTAGCAGAAAAGCAAGACGTCACACCTCTTATCTCTGCATGAAAGAGAGCAAATTAAACATGTACAGATTTTTAATCTCCTTATTTTCACTCCCACCAAATCCACTGCAAAACATCCAGTAAGTACCACACACACACACTCAGAGGAACAGAATATGCAGATTCCAAAGACGGGATTATTTGGGATTGTTTCTTTTTTTTACTCCATTTTAGGTTTTTTAGTAGTAGGACAAACACAGCTCAAGTTTCAATTTTAAATTCCATTATTTACATTTTCTTTCATCTTCTTTTTTTTTGGTTGTCAAGGGCTTTCAAGTATTTCCCTTTGTTTGAAGATGGATACTTTTTATTAGGGGGAAATTCTTGGAAAATGAAATCGAATGAAATGTAAAAAAAAAAGACAAACAGGTTTCTCATATGTGTGATATGTTTGGGATGATTGTTGTTGTTGTTGTTGTTGTTGTTATTGGCTTCTTATTGGAATATGGAGTGGAAAGGATCCGAATTTGATGGGAGATTCGAAGTGAGGAATGAAATGAGTTACGTGGAAATCTCTTGAATGATTTCATTGTTTTCACTTGAAGTTTCAAACGGAAATTGAAATTAAATTACAAAAGAGAAAACTATTGCGTTGCTCTCCTTTTCTCTCCCACTTTCTCTCACGGCCTTTCTTTAGTTTTCCTTTTGCGAAGTTTTCCACAATTCCACTCTTCACCTTTTTTTTGAGTCTACATTACTTTTACGTTAGTTCGTTTGTCCGGGTCCGTCTACTTGGTTCCGGTTCTGGTTCTGGTTGTGTGTGTGTGTGTGTGTGTGCAAGTGTTGAGTCTTGACTTGTCAAGTCTTGACAAGAAAATAAATTACAAAATAGTTGTGAAGGAATTTCCAAAGTCCCGGTCCCGGTGTTCAGCAGTTCATAGGAGGAGAAGGAAAGAGACATTTTTGTGAATATTTTGAGTTTCTTCGTCTCTCTGTCCCATGCTCCTCTCGATTGTCTTGGTCTTGGATCATTGAACATTTACATTCAAATTCAGGGAAAGTCAGACACTTAATTCAAGTCTCATAAATCTCACAAGTCCAAGTGGAATATAAATGCCGGGTGTGTGTGTGTGTTTGTGTGAGTGCATTCAGCATAGTTTCATTTGTTTAATTATTTTTGTTCATTTTGTCCCACTTTTTAGAAATTCTCCGATTCTGCCTCCTGTCTCCGTCTCCCTGACGTGAGTCCTCCTCTCATATCGTCTGGGAAGAACCAAAATGACCCATATCCAATTTAAGCTACAATCAAAATGAGCTATTTCATCAAAACTAAATGAGAAACATGCTGAAAATGTTAATTACGAGTTTTTGAAAAGTGTAAATTGTTCTAATTCCATGTTTTCGATTAGGTGCAAAATGTTCTAATTCCATGTTTTTGAAAAGGTGTAAAGTGTTCTAATTCCATGTTTTTAAAAAGGTGTAAAATGTTCTAATTCCATGTTTTTGAAAAGGTGCGAAATGTCCTATTTACATGTTTTTTGAAAAGGTGTAAAGTGTTCTAATTCCATGTTTTTAAAAAGGTGTAAAATGTTCTAACTCAATGTTTTTGAAAAGGTGCAAATGTTCTAATTCCATTTTTTTGAAAAGTGCAAAATGTCCTATTTAAATGCTCTCAAGACATATTTGAATATTTTTGTAGATATGTAGTTGATATTGTTTTTAGCTAAAAATGGATATGGGTCATTTTGGTTCTTCACAGACGATATGGTTTCTGTGCAGTGCAGTTGAACTATAGAGCAGAGGCTTAAAATTAGATACATAATATTTATTTGGTCGTACAAAAGAAAAGTAAATAAAGAAGCTGCTCCAAATCTTCCCTAGAAATGTGAATATTGTTGTATAATCAAGTGCGTATGAGATTCATTTGTATGGAGTGAAGGTCTCGGCAGTAGAAGGGAGAATTATTTATTTAGCATAACGAAGAAATGAGGAAGCGTAGGGCGGCGGGAGTACACGTAGGAAGTGGGAACGGTAATGGTAATGCGGGGCCAAGAATGTGAGGCTGCTCTCTTATTTATTCTAATGGTAAAGAAGCGACTAATTTGGAGACACTCGACATTTTCCCGTAGGTGTAGGTACCGCTAGCGGTACCGGTACCGGTACCATAAGGGGACCGTCTCTCAAAGTGCCTCAAGTCATGAATTACTGACTCTGTGAGGACGGTTAGGATCTGAATTCGGACACGGACACGGATTTCCAATCTCAAAGGAGATACCAAAATGGAAGTACAAAGTTTGACAAATTACCTAATTAATCGGACGAGGAAAAGCTGATCGCTCCGGAATTTATAATTATGTACCTACCTATACACGGTGAAATTATGTCATTTTCAAAAATTCAAGAATTATTATGCAATTAAAATATGCGCTGGGTTTTACAATAGGTTATAGTATATGAGTCAAATTTAGGTAAGGCAGGTAGGTAGGTATTTGCAGGGCCAGATCCGGATAATGTGGCCAATAGGCAGCCCCTGTTGCTTGAATTTTCTTAAAACATGTTAATAGAACATTTTGTACTTTCAAA
This sequence comes from Dicyrtomina minuta, assembly GCA_949802685.1. Classification (NCBI taxonomy): domain Eukaryota; kingdom Metazoa; phylum Arthropoda; class Collembola; order Symphypleona; family Dicyrtomidae; genus Dicyrtomina; species Dicyrtomina minuta. Next base: position 63,239,913 of record OX461812.1, read on the forward strand.
AAATATGTAAAAAGCATATTTTGACTGTTCAAAAACGTGCAAAATAAATTGTTTTGTAAATTTCAAAAACATGGAAATAAAACATTTTCCACTTTTCTCAAAACACGTAAATAGAACATTTTGCACTTTACTGAATCAAGTAGAAAGGGCATTTTGCACTTTTCAAAAACATGTAAATACAACATTTTGCTTTAGCAAAGAAAACCATCAATAAAATCCGATCAAAATGGTGGTTTTTGTATGGAAACAAATTCCTGCCTAAAAGCAATTCCTTCTTCCGGCCCTGGGTATTTGGCTCATTTATCGTGAGTTCCTTCGCCGTTGCCGTGTGCGTTTGGGATTTCTACTCGTAAACTTGTAACTTGTAGAACATCAAAAAGAATATTAAGGCTGCACATTATTATGTCTATATGGGAACGCGAGTTCAAGTTTGTAACTTTTGGAAGGAAACACACAGAGGATTTGACTGTGTGGCAATTATTTAGAGGCATGGAGACGAAGCTCCGCTATTTTGTAGTATGTTTCGTGAACAGTTTGGAGTTTTGGAGGTGCATTCGTGAGATTCGTGTGTTGTTTGTGAGGCGGAGACAGACGGAGACGTTGTTGATTCATTCCTTGGTTTTGTGCTCCATGTTTAATGTATGTAATTCAAAACTCCGGACTGACTTGTATACTTTTGTACTTCAAATCCTTGGCAAGGTTGTTACGCTACATATAATTAGAAAAGTTGGGGTGTATGAGGACGTAATGATAGAGTCGCTGTACATAATGAGGAAATAGACGCATAGTAAAATGTAAATAAATAAAAAAATCAAGTTGGAAGACTGAGATGAGAGCGAGTGTGTGGCTGTGGAATCTGGAACTGGAACTGGAAGTCTGCTGCTTGGGTTCGGTAGTTCGGTTCGGAGTTGTAGGATTCTGGGAGCGATACTGTTTCACTTCCACTTTTCCTTCGTATTTTTCTTCTTCAGTTTGGATATTTCCCGTGTGTTTCTCGGTAGGATTTGGATTTGGATCTGGATCTGTCGGGAGCATTTGAGCCTTTTCTACCTTGTTGTGATAAGCCAAATGGTAAATGAAGTAGTCGTGTTTTGTAGTCGCAGTTGAAATGTCGTAGTAGTAGTGATGCCCTTGTTGTTCCTCCGTCTCACTCCGCACCCATTACACATTCGGAGATTCCGAGATTCGGTGATTCGGAGTCGGATTTGGATTCAGACTGATCGTCAGGGCCGGATAATGCTGCCAGCACAGGCAATGAATTTTCTTAAAACATGTAAATGGAACATTTTGCATTTTTCAAAAATGTGTAAAAAGAATATTTCGACTTTTCAAAAACATGCAAAATTAAAATTTTGTACATTTCAAAAACATTGAAATAAAACATTTAACACTTTTCAAAAATATGTAAATGGAATATTTTGCACGTTTCAAAAACATGCAAAATAAAATATTTTGCACTTTTCTCAAAACATGTAAATACAACATTTTGCTTTTCCAAAGAAAACCATCAATAAAATCAAAATGGTAGTTTTTGCATGGAAACAAATTGCTGCCTAAAACCAATTCCTTCGTCCGGCCCTGGTGATCGTGAAAGTGAGGGAGTGTAAATAGAGAGAATTGCTGTCGAATGTAAGGGATTGGGTGACTATACTGTCTAGTTTTCCAAATCCGAATTCCAAAATCCAAAATCCCAAATGCGAAATGCGAATGGGTGTGGGAGAGATGGAAGAATAGATAAAATAAATGGCTAATTATGTGTAATGTCTCTCCTCTCCATCCTGTCCCACTGTCTCCACAATGTGTGTCCTCGCCTCCACTCAGTCTGCTGCGTGGAGGCTGAGGGAAAAAAGAGACGCTGAAGATCTCTCTCCGTCTCTCCTCTCTCCTAGGGCAACGTAGGGATGATGATGATGGAATGGAAGGAGATGTGTTGGGTTTCTACTTACTACTTGGTAAGTAGATTAGACGGGCACTCACTCAGAGTCTGAGTAAACAGACGGAGATCATGACTGGGACAAGTTCCCAACTTTCACATCAGATCAACACACGGAACCGAATCCAGTTCCAGTTCCAGAGTCTTGGACTTGGATGTCTCTTGCAGAGGAAGATGAGGAATCCCAGTGGTCCTCTGGCAGATGCAAAAGGGAATATGTGCAGGAAGGAAAAGGAACGTGTATCTTCAACTTTGTCCTGGACAAAGCATTTCCCACCATCCAAATCAGATCCAGCAGCATCCTGCGTGTCACACAATCAAATTAAGCTCCTTCCAAACCTCATCTCTCTCTCTCTCTCCGCATCTTTTACTACAGATACAGTCACAGTCGCCTATAGGTTTGTTACAGGTCGGCCGGGCATTGTAGCCCGTCAAATTCTGACTCGGATCATGATCACATAATGATAAACAAGAGTTGATGGTTTGAATTTGGTTGTGTGAGGGAAAATAAATTCTCAGGTCATTGAAACATAAAGTGAAGGAAATGAAGGAGCATCTTTTCTCATTCTTGTCTCAATTGAATTCACAATTCACGTCATCTCCTCCTCCTCCTCTAGTAGTAAAATCTCTCCGTGAGAAGATGCTGAGGCTTGGCTACAGGGCCGGATTCGAATAATGCGACCAGCGCAGGCAACCCCCGCTGTCTGAATATTCAAAAAACGTGTAAATGGAACACTTTGCACTTTTCAAAAATTTGTAAAAGGAATATTGAGACTTTTCAAAAATAAATTTTTTTTACACATTTCAAAAACATGCAAATTTAATTTTTTTGCACATTTCAAAAACATGCAAATAAATTATTTTTGCACATTTCAAAAACATGCAAATAAATTATTTTTGCACATTTCAAAAACATGCAAATAAAATTTTGTGTACATTTCAAAAACATGCAAATAAATTATTTTTGCACATTTCAAAAACATGCAAATAATTTTTTTTGCACATTTCAAAAACATGCAAATAAATTATTTTTGCACATTTCAAAAACATGCAAATAATTTTTTTTGCACATTTCAAAAACATGCAAATAAACTTTTGTGTTTAATTCAAAAACATGGAAATAAATTATTTTTGCACATTTCAAAAACATGCAAATTTAATTTTTTTGCACATTTCAAAAACATGCGAATAAATTATTTTTGCACATTTCAAAAACATGCAAATAATTTTTTTTGCACATTTCAAAAACATGCCAATAAATTATTTTTGCACATTTCAAAAACATGCAAATAAATTATTTTTGCACATTTCAAAAACATGCAAGTAATTTTTTTTGCACATTTCAAAAACATGCAAATAAAATTTTGTGTTTATTTCAAAAACATGGAAATAAATTATTTTTGCACATTTCAAAAACATGCTTTAATTTTTTTGCACATTTTAAAAACATGCGAATAAATTATTTTTGCACATTTCAAAAACATGCAAATAAATTATTTTTGCACATTTCAAAAACATGCAAATAAAATTTTGTGTACATTTCAAAAACATGGAAATAAAACATTTTCCACTTTTCTCAAAACATGTAAATAGAACATTGAGCACTTTTCTGAATCAAGTAAAAACAACATTTTTCACTTTTTTAAAACTTGTAAATACAACATTTTGCTTTCCAAAGAAACCCATCAATAAATTCAAAATGGTGGTTTTTGTATAGAAACAAATTGCTGCCTAAAAGAAATTTCTTTGTCCGGCCCTGCTTGACTACTGTGTTGTGCTGTGTAGGGAAATGGGACGTAGGTGCTCTGGATGTAAAGGAAAGTTGAAAGGGTCGTAAGTTTAGTTTTGGACACAGAATGGAGTGCACTGTGGCGTTGGTTGTTGGAGGTGATAATGTAGATTGGAGTGTGAAATGGAAAGTGAGGAAGTGGTGGTGGTGGAAGTCGTAGGTTAGGTCTGGTCTGGTGTGGTATGTGCCTACGTGTGTAGGTCTGGTGCTAGTGGATGTGAGGTGTATAGTGAGCTGATTTTCTGTGAGTCAAATGTGTAGCCGTGTAGCGTAGTGAGAGAGTTCATTGGAGTTTTGGAGTTTTGGGTGAAGAGTCCTGGATTGGGTTCGTGGTGGTCGTCGTCGTCCTTGGTTGGCTCCTTGTTTTTTCCTTGTTTTTTGGTTGTTGGTAAAAGTTGTTTGGGAATTGATTTTGTTACTAACTTGTTGCAGCCCACCCGAGAAGGACATGAGTATCACGGGAGTTGGAGTGACGATTCCCTTGAATTCTGCATCTTTGATTCATCAACGAAAAAGCCTCCTTGGCCGGCCGATTGCTCTCCGGTTTGTTTTATACTCCTTCTCTCTACTTTCTATTAATTACCAAATTCTAATTACTTGTGTCTACTACTTACTCAATATCTCTGCCACTAACGCTAATCATCACCCCACGTCACTCACTCACCTGTCGCCTGTCACTCCCATTTGACGAGAACGAGATGGGCAGACGACAGGCTGAGCGTCCAACTAACGCAACCTTCTCACACACATCCTTTCCCATTTCCGCATGAGTGACATCCCTGCAGCAGCAGACGCATTCCATCCGAAATATCAGTACACGTAACGCATGGACATTGTGCCTGGGAATGTAATTCTCATACAACTCCCATGCACATAATATGAGAATGAGATGAAGTCCTGTGTGCATCTTGAAAATCAATAAAATCTATATAATTTGATGTGCCTCTATTATAACTTATAACCTATGCATATATCTATCTCTCTGGGTGGGTTCAGTTCTTCTCGCTTTTTGAGCTTTGGCCTACTTTGTGTTGTTTGCACGTAGGTACGTACGAGGCATGGTGGCATGTACATTGCTTGTGTTTGTTTGTGTGTGGAAGTTATCACCTTCCAAAGTAGTACGAGTGGATGACATGACATGTCATGGAAGGATAATAATTTCCATAATTAGTTTCCGCTCCGTCCGCCTCCCTCATAATCCCCAATCCCCGTACCTGTCTAATTCCCTAAATCCTAACCGTAGCCGTAACCGTAACCGGAACCGTAACCGTGTTATATATTTATGACGTCTCCCAGTATCTGTAGTCGCTTTGGCTTTCACGCTCCCCTGCACATTCTCAATGCTCATAATATGCTTTGCCATGACTACTCCTGGGATGCCGACCGCGGACTGGACCTGGATCCCTTCCCCCTCTGCCCCTCTCGTCTGCCTTTCTGTAATCTGTATTATTATTAGACGTACCTACCTACGTAAGAAGCATGAGTTAAAGTCTGGCCTAATCCTGGTTCCACTCACACGGCTTTTGGTTTGATGGGAAATGGAGGCGCAAGGGACTGTGTGTGTACGGATGTGTTTTCGGGGCTGGGAGTATTGGAAGATGGGAAGTACATAGTGAGTAGTGAGATGGAGATGCGATGTGAGATCCGCTGAACACATGTGGGCTGTCATGTCATCCTCATTACCGGAGCCGGAGTGGAGAAGAAAACAGAGACAAAGAGGCCCGTGAACTTTTATTTAAACAAAATGTTATTTTTAGTTGTGCGACTTTGAGATCTCGGAAAATCCAACTTGACTACTTGACTTCGCACATCTTCCTCATCTCTTCTTTCTGCCCCCATCATCCGCATCCGCATCCGTGTGTCTCCCACGTCATTCCCCCAAACTCAGCTTATGAGCATCCCAAACCCAAACCTACCTGTAGACCCATCATGTGTACTCACCGCCCCTAAATAATGAATTCCTTAAGAGATCCGGAGAGTAAATATCCTGAGGACTCATCTCACGCAGTAGGTAATTTTACATAGGTGCTAATCTGTCAATAGTGAGACTCAATTCTCTAATTCTAATTCTAATTTATTTCTGTAATATTATAGAGAAATCATTTTCCTAGGCCATTTGTACGTAGTAGGTAGAACGCTTTAGCAGAAGGGTGACATAATATTATATAGTTTTCCATTTGCTTCTACAGGAATACATAATATGATTTTTATGAGTCACTTTGGACTTTGACATAATTTATGGGAAGTTCCGGTTGAAGGAATTAGTTTGAATTAAAATGCATAGTAATGACAGTAGTGTAGTGCCAAACGTAAACGTTGTTAAAATATTATACGCTCTGTAAAAAAAATAAACTACTACGTGTGTATAAAATGTTGTATAATTTGGTAATAAACTAATTTCGGAATTTCCGTCGTCGTACACAATAATATTTAGCTCATGCCTCCGCTGGGCTCTTTGTCTTTTGCCCTTCTTTATGACTCTTGTTGAGAGTAGTGTAGTGGTATGGCGCGACGTTGTGGAGTTGGAAAAAAAGTAAAAGGCTGACGCTTCATTTTTGGAACGATTTTTCGCCTCGAATAGTTGAAAGCTTGAGCATATTTTTGAGTCATCTCTCTCGTCTTAATTATTCCAGATTTTGTCCAGGGTGCTCAATAAGCTGCTTTCCTCAATGTTGCTCGATGTATCTGTAGGAAAGGGAGATGTATAGTTGCTCTTATATTGGAATTACTGAATGAATTACTATACTGCCGTTATGGTTATGGTTATGGTTATGGGATTTGAGTGGTTGTGTAGTGCAATGGCTTATTTGCTTGGTTGGTTGGTGTGTTTTGGTATATTGACATATTGGCTCTTGTTCTGGGCGTCTTTGGGTGCTTTAGTTACATATAGGTTCAGATGTAGTTTTTTTAAATTATGTATTGTAAATTTTTTCTTTAATTCATAAATTCAAAAATAATTTTTGCCGAAAGGTAAGGGAGACATATTATTCTTGGTCACCCTGTACATTTTTTTCAAAACTGTTACGAAAGTTTTATTGAGTTTAATGGCATGGCTAAGTTCAGCAGTTTTTCTCCTTCTACAGACAATAAAGCAAGCACTCCCCTGTCTGGTCCTGGTCTGACGATGAGAGATAAACTGTTGCTTAGTTCTTGTGCAATCGCCCTTATTTTTATTCGCCATCGTCGACTAGAATTTTTTTTTCATTTTTTATTGTATAAGTTAGTTAGTACTTCTTGCTAGTCAAGCTTAATTTATATTGTGTACAATCTCACGCTTTTGATTTGACTAATAAACTATTTTTTATTTTATTTTAAAATAATTACCACGTGACTTGGACGTAGGATAACTAACTCGTAGCCTGACGTGTGACAGACTGTACTGATTACTTTATGTCTTCTGTCAACTTTTTCGTTGACAGGCGGGGTGCTCAAAGACTCAAAGGGATATCTGTATTTCCTCTACTAATTTAGTTGTGATTGGGATTGTACAGTATTTTGTGTGAGAGTGTTTTTTGTTTTGTTTTGTTTTATTTTGCATGTCGTTAAATTTGTTCTACTAGACTAAATTACTCTTTCTATCTTGTACTATTATTCAAGCGTTGCGTTGGTGGGTGATGCAGAGGCGGATGTCTCAATCGAAATCGAAATCGACAGAGTAATTAATTTCCTACTACAGCAGAGGATATTAATAGGACACTGAATTAAATTAAAATTGTAGTATGTATTTGCAAGCATTGTAATATGAAAGTTTAACCCCTCATTCTAATTTGTCTACAGCCCAAGTCGGAGAGATTTAAAATTTAGAAAATTGCAGTCAAAACTGTACAATTTCCTGGAAAGGCCGCGTGGACCCAAGGCTGTTGTTTACCATATTATCATGTGAGTTTCAATTATTTTTATTCTATTATTTCATCTCTGTTTTTTCTCTAAATCTAAATCTAAATCTAAATCTAAATCATAGAAGCCACGAATCATCACAGTGCGTGTAGTAATAGAAAAATTCTCCATAAATAATCATAAGGGATGGTCCATAAATGATGTCACCCAAATTATCACTCTTTTAGAACCCACCTTCCCCTCCCATGTCATCATCTTAACAGTGATTAAATGGCGATATTTAAGATGGAATGTCCTCATTATGTACCCTACCGATGACATCATTTATGGACGATCCCCAATATAATTATAACAACCTCACTAAGTAATAGTAAAAAATCGTCGGTGAAGAACCTAAATGGCCCATATATGTTTGTAGCTAAAAACAATATCAACTATCTGCAAAAATATTTAAACATGTCTTGAAAGCATTTAAATAGAATATTTTGCACTTTTCAAAAAGATGTTAATAGAACATTTTACACTTTTCAAAAAGCTGTAAATAGAACATTTCACACTTTTAAAAATACTGTAAATAGAATATTTTGCACCTTTCTGAAAACTGTAAGTAGAACATTTAGCACTTTTAAAAATACTGTAAATAGAACATTTTGCACCTTTCTAAAAACTGTAAATAGAACATTTAGCACTTTTAAAAAAACATGTAAATAGTACATTTTACACTTTTCAAAAACACGTAAATACAACATTTTACACTTTTCAAAAACTCTTAATTAACATGTTATAACGCATGTTTTTTATTTTGTTTATATGACATAGCTCATTTTGATTCTAGTTAAAATTGGATATGAATCATTTTGGTTCTTTACAGACGAAATCACGTTTAATAATGGTAACAAACCGAAAAAATTGTGATTTGAATCCTAATTGTCATTTAAATTCCAAGAAGAAACCTAAAATGGAAATTTGAAATTGATGAGAAAAAATGGAATTTGGGTTACTGAATTGTGAATACAAAAAGAAAAAAATGTGGATAGAAAACCATGGATTTGAATGAATATAAAATAATGTGAGCATTTTAAATGGACAAATTTAACCAAAAGACAATGTTATTGTAGTTTATAGTGGGGATTTCGGAGAGAGAATAAATTGGGAAAACGAAGATGTAAATTAAACTTTGAGATTTGTAGGGTATATTTTGAGGGGGGTGGGTGGGGGGTGAGATAAGCCATGTGGGGTAAAAGTGTGAGCTTACGTATAAGGAGACAAAGTAAGTTAAAGTATAAGTAATAAAAAAAACATTTATATATTTCCCCTTCCCGCCCAAAACAGTTGAGTCTATATTTTGACTCTATTCCATTTTGATTCAATTCAATTGAGAGAATTGGGAAATTCCGTTGACGTGAGCTCAGCATCAGCAAATCTTCTGGTCTCCTTCAAATTGAGGAATTGTGTTGGACGGTGAGATGGAGGAGTGTTATAGCGTTGGCGTTGGCATTCGCTCGGTCGTGGGAATAAGAGGAGTGAAATCTGATTGAATTTCCATGGAAATAGAAAGTGAATTAGGGGAGAGAAAAGGAGGGAGAGAGGAAGAACAAGAAAAAGAATCAGGATTTATGTTACGAAACAACTTTCACTTTCAGCCTATTTCACTCCCAGGGACAAGTCTCGGTAATGAGAAGTAATGGAAGGGAAAAGAAAGCAATGGAGTCTATATAATATACACTTCTCCACACAACAGATATGTCACGTGCTCCCTCCATATCGTCTGTGCAGAACCAAAATGACCCATATCCAATTCAAGCTGGAATCAAAATGTGCTATGTCATAAAAACGGAATGAGAAACATGCGTACAATGTTAATTCGGATTTTTTGAAAAATGGAAAAACTTCTATTTTTATGTTTTTGAAAAGTGTAAAATGTTATATTTATATGTTTTTGCAAAGGTGCAAAATGCTCTAATTCCATGTTTTTGTAAAGGTGCAAAAATGTCGAATTCCATGTTTTTGAAAAGGTGCAAAAATGTCGAATTCCATGTTTTTGAAAAGGTGCAAAAATGTCTAATTCCATGTTTTCGAAAAGGTGCAAAAAAGTCGAATTCCATGTTTTCGAAAAGGTGCAAAAATGTCGAATTCCATGTTTTCGAAAAGGTGCAAAAATGTCGAATTCCATGTTTTCGAAAAGGTGCAAAAATGTCGAATTCCATGTTTTCGAAAAGGTGCAAAAATGTCGAATTCCATGTTTTCGAAAAGGTGCAAAATGTGCCAATTCCATGTTTTCGAAAAGGTGCAAAATGTGCCAATTCCATGTTATCGAAAAGGTGCAAAATGTCTAATTCCATGTTTTCGAAAAGGTGCAAAAATGTACTAATTCCATGTGGTTGAAAAGGTGCAAAATGTTCTTTTTAAATTGCTAAGACAAAGAATAATTCTGTAGATATTTGATAATGTTTTTTAGCTAAAAATGGATATGGGTCATTTTGGTTCTTCACAGAAGATATCATTGTATACTGTATGCATGTCTATAGCCATACTAATCTGGCCTTACAGATATAGTATAGAGTCAATGTCCTGTCCCTGTCCTTCTAATACATCGCAGTGTGCCACTGATTTACATTCACGCCCACACTCCTCTACTGTCCTTAGTCTCTTCCTTGTAGATACAAGTTTCTTCAAGCATCATCCTTCTGCACTTCTTCGAAATCGAAACGAGCGAGGACGAAGCGGAAATCCCGTAGACTTCAGCAATATAGGAAGCTGTCCTTATCAATTTTTTTTCAGAAATGTAAAATTAAATTGGAAAACAATTCTTAATTTCTAATTTATTTAATAAAACCTTCCAGTGTTTTTGAATTGGAACAGCAGGCATTATTATTGTCAATGGAAAATGAAATAAAATTGATCTCTTGTGGAGTTTTCTCATTGAAACTACAGATGAGATGATGATTGTGGTTTGAAATTGGAGGCGCTCGGCTCTCGCCTTTTGTGGAGGAGTTGATTAAATTAGTGGAGGACTGTGGAGGTATGGCAATGGCGGGATGCGGGTGGTGTGGTAGGCAAGGAGAAAGCGAAGGACGGAAGGTAATTTAATGAATTTCGTCGTCTTTGACTTAGTTCCACAATTTGTCTCGTTTTTCTTGTGTGCTGTCTGAGGATGGGGAAGAGACGGCGAAGATGAGATTGAATTGGAAATGTCTTTTGGAAGGAGATTGGTAGTGTGAGTGGGAGGGAGAGTGTTTGTGGCTTTTGGATGGGGTTGAGATTCGCGTTGGCTGAGGTCATTTTCTGATTTCCATTACGAGATTTTAAAAGTCCAAAAGTCCTACTTTTCCTTTTCTCCTACACGTACCCATAGCAGTGCGCTGCGGGTCTCTCTCCATTCATTCATTATTGATTTGCTCAGCTGGGGAAGGGAGGGAGATTCTCCGGACTCCGGACACTTGCCATAAGCAGAGTCATCCACCAACAAATTTCCACTACGTACACACAGACACACATCAACAAAAACTGTTGACCCTTTTATTTATATACATAAATACTTGTCTTAGGTAGCTACCTACACAACATGTGTATTTCCAGTTACCAGCTACTGCCACTGCTACGCCGTTGAAGGTTGAGCGTGGAAATGCTGCACATGATAACAGGGCCGGATAATGAGGCCAGCGCAGGCAGCCCCCGCTGCTTGAATTTTCTCAAAACATGTAAATAGAACATTTTGCATTTTTGACAAATGTGTAAAAAGAATATTTTTGACTTTTCAAAAACATGCAATTAAAAAGTTTTGTACATTTCAAAAACATGTAAATAAAACATTTTCCACTTTTCGCAAAACATGTAAATACAACATTTTGCACATTTCTGAATCATGTAAATAGAACATTTTGCACTTTTGTAAAACATGTAAATACAACATTTTGCTTTACCAAAGAAAACCATCAATAAAATCCGATCAAAATGGTGGTTTTTGTATATGGAAACAAATTCCTGCCTACAACCAATTCCTTCGTCCGGCCCTGCCTGAGAATTGCCAATGTTGAGTACGTGTGATGTGCATGGAAAGCTAAAGGTAGGCTCGGACGATGAGACGGTGACGGTCTGGCCTGTTCAAAAGACAGCTGAGTTCTCATTCTCACTATTTCCCAGGAGTGCGGAGAAAGTCTCCGGATTCTCAATAAATGGACTGTGAGACTATCAAAAGGTTTACATGTCATCGAGTAGTTGGATGGATATGGTTATGGTTATGATTATGGTTATATGCACCTTTGGCCACACCCACACACTTTCAGCCTTTCAGCTGATCCATGCGATTAAACACCTCGCCTCGGCCTCCCACGTCTCCATGCACACGTACCTATACATACACATCATCACAAATTGTATGTGCAGAGCCACTGCGCCCTTTATAGTACATATGTGCACATCCTTACTACCTGTGGTCGTATATATGGAGTGTAATATGCTTTCCCTGATTTTTGGTATTTTCTCGGTGAAAGTCTTGATATCCAACATCTTCTTCTTGACGTTGCTGTTGGGCGGCCGCGTAAAGATTTCGACCCTGTATAATCTGGCGCTGATACTCGCGTTCCATGCGCTGCAGTCGTTGGTTTTCCATCTCGATCCGGAATTGCTGAATCCACAGCTCCAACGCAACAGCCCTTTGGAGCTCTACCTTCTCTCTCTCACGAGCGTTGTGCTGAGTAGCCGCCAGCTGATGGAAGTGAGCCGCCCACTGCGCTTCATTCGGAGCCATCGGCGGTATTCCGGAGATCATGGAATAATTTTTAAGCGTGAAGTTGTTAACTGCCTCAGGGAAAAAACATGAATTTTATTTACATTTCTTGGGTGTCTCTGCCTGGATTCCAATTTTCCATCTTGTCCAAATCATCCCACCTTTAGCATTGCATTACTGTCAGAGTCAAAATACCTATATAGATAGGTAGGGCAGACTGCAAAAGTAATCTCAACATGGTTTCATACGCAAGGTCGGGCCGGGGCCAGGGCCGGGTCACGTGTCGTCGCATCTGTTAGATCTTGTGAGAATATGCATAATAATACGTTTACGGTTATGGGAGGAGAATTGATGTGGTGAGAGGGGGAGATGAGCTACAAGTGGAGGGGAGGGGAAAGCTCCATGGAAATCCCCCATCCCCCCAACGAGCAAATCCTCAAATGCTTAAAATGATCAAAATGAAAATGTCCCATTTGGACACCGACACCGACACCGACACTCGACACCGTCACACCAAAAGAAACAGAAACAGACAGAGAATCTTTCCCGCTCAGAGGAATAAAGGAATTCAATGAAATCCATTTCAAATATTTACATTTACATGAGCTAAACTGATGAGGAGGATGAGCATCTTGGAATTTCAGCTGGAAGGTGAGGGAACGAAACCCATCTTCCTCCACAAATCCTCCGCACTTCCTCCCTCCAAATTGGACCATCTCAACAACAGACACTCAGATCCACGCAAGACAATCTACAAATAGCTCCGCATCACCCGTAGTCAGTCACTTCCACACAACTCTTTGATCTTCCCAGGCCGCGAGAACAAAGGAAGACGTAGATAAATAGAGAAGAGGGACCAGGCAGGGGCGGATCCAGGGGTGGGCAGCAGGGCAGTTGCCTACCCCAAAACGAGTATTTTCACACAGACATGTCCATTTGGATTCCTGCCCAGCCCAGAAAATATATCTAGTAGATCCGCCCCTGAGAAGGACAGATGAATAGCTCCTTACTCCCATACAATCTCATCTTCCAAATCTCACTTTCCAATCCGTCCAATGCAATAATATGAGAACTTCAAACAGTTCTAGCGTCCCGACAGGGACACAAAAAAAAATTGGGACAGAAAATGGGTTGGACTTTCCATATCTTAAGACATGGGGCGAGAGAGAGTGGGAAAATCACCTTTGCAGATTTTATGAATTCTCTTAAAATTGTCAACCTCTCATTATTGGTTCAATTGGTTTCATGTCTTGTGTAAATACTGTGAAAATTGCGGAAATGACACAAAAACTTTAGTAAACTGAACCGTTTGATTACTTTTCCCGGCTAAATTCGAAATTCCTCATTCCCCCATTTTTTATTATTGAGGCGTCCGTATAGTTGGTGGGTTTTTCGAAATGACATTTGCAATAACGATTTATGTGACACTGAATTAATTTTTTTAAATGGGATTTTTTCAGTGCCAAACTATATGAGGATATGAGGTAGCAATAGTCTCAAAGAGTTTTCATAATAATGTCAATAATAGTAATTGCAAAAATGAGTTAATAAAAAATAAAACTCACTTTTAAAAACTCCATTCTGGTCTTTTCCATTCCACAACTTTTACGGTTGTAGTTGTAGTTCCTTTTCCGTGTTTTTTTTTCATCTAGTATTTTTTTTCGAGGAGTGTGGGTCGTCTGTTTTCGAGGAGTATGATGTTGAAGATGTCGTCTCAAGATTTTTATCGTCTGTGAAGAACCAAAATGACCCATATCCATTTTTAGCTAAAAACAGTATCAACTATCTACAAAAATATTCAAATATGTCTTGAGAGCATTTAAATGGAACGATTTGCACTTTTCAAAAATATGTAAATAGGACATTTTACACTTTTTAGAAACATGGAATTAGACATTTTTGCACCTTTTCAAAAATATGGAATTAGACATTTTTGCACCTTTTCAAAAACATGGAATTAGCACATTTTTGCACCTTTAAAAAACATGGAATTCGACCTTTTTGCACCTTTTCAAAAACATGGAATTAGCACATTTTTGCACCTTTTCAAAAATATGGAATTAGACATTTTTGCACCTTTTCAAAAATATGGAATTAGACATTTTTGCACCTTTTCAAAAACATGGAATTAGACATTTTTGCACCTTTTCAAAAACACGGAATTAGAAAAATTTGCACCCTTGCAAAAACATATTAATAGGACATTTTGCTTCGTTGAAAAACATGAAAATAGAATATTTTACCATTATCAAAATCTCCTAATAATTAACATTTTACGCATGCTTCTCATTTTGTTTTTATGACATGGCTCATTTTGATTGTAGCTTAAACTGGATGTGGGTCATTTTGGTTCTTCACAGACGTTATCTCTTCGTTTTCGTTGTCACGCCATGTCGTGTTTGTTGTTAGGATTATTGAGAGGAGGTTTGCCCTTCTGCTCGTTCTCGTTCTGCTCGGCGGTGTCCTCACTCACTCGCACCATAAGCAAGATGATAATGAAGATGAACTGTTGAGCATATGCGGCTCCAAGTTTTATGAGTAGGGGTGCGAGTGGAGGCTCATAAGGAAGACGACAGGGAAAATGAGCTGAAAAATCAAATGAGAATTCGTCAAAGCCAAAGCCAAGTGAATAAGTAGGAAGAGAAAGAAATGAAAATGAATCATATGATTACATTTGGCATTCTGCATTCCGCATTCGGCAACCAATCCAAAATCCAAAGGAAAACTATAATGTAAGTAGCAGTTCAAAATGTGAGTGGCATACAATTAGGAGAGATATACGCAGTAGACTATACAGCTCCCCTAATTCTTTGTATATATAATTAGTTTCTCTAAATTTTTGGAAGAAATCTATTCTCTGATTATAGAGATGCTCATATTTTTTTTTCAATATTCAATTTATTCTTATCATAACTTTTTTTACGACAAAACCCAAATGGAATCCGCATGGCAGTGACAGAGTAAATTATGTGAGAAAATATTTTCACATTAAATTGCTAATACAGAAGAGATACTCCTCATGAACAGTCTCAAAATGAACATGACATGGAGCCTGAATTTGATAAATATTATACTCAAAATTATGAAAATCACTTTTATCAGCAGTTGTTGTTGCAGATTAATTTCGTATTCCAAATCACCATGACTTGACTACAAATTAAAATTATCTTTAGTAAAAATAATAATAAATTTCTCACTCCTGACAATTGGCGATGGTAATAATAATCATGATATAATCAACAACTACCAACCATGGCCATGGTCATGGCCAATAACCAGCAGATGATTTTTAATCACGATTAAAAATTGATGCTAGAAACATTAAAAGAATTTACCTGCCAATTTTACTACTGAGTTTTATTGCTGAATATTTGATGAAGATTTTAAAATTAATGTAGCATTAATATAGTGTTTTTTAACTTGGCGTGATCTCACCAATTTGAATATTTACTTAAAGAAAGTTATCTATTTTAACGTGGAAATCTAGCGTTAATAGCAGTAGTTAGTTAGGTACTTTGTAATTTTTAATTTACCGTAGCTACCACACATATAGCTTCACATTAATTCAAACACAGTCAAAAACCATTGTTGACAGTCAATGGGTTGCGAATGGGGATGAGGCCTTAGAAAATAGTTTTGGGTTTTTCATCTATTAGAAGGTTGTTTCCAGCTATATGCTCTGACAATAAGTATTTACAATCTAGCGTATCGAAATGTACTATATTCTTTTATTTTTTTTCCCCATCTTGTCAATGAAAATGGGGAAGTTATTTTGAATCATAGATATGGGCTGCTTATGAACTCTTGGGGTAAAGGCAGTGCCGGATAATGCGGCCAGCGCAGGCAGCCCCCGCTGCTTGAATTGTCAAAAAACATGTAAATGGAACATTTTGCACTTTTCAAAAATATGTAAAAAGAATATTGAGACTTTTCAAAAACATGCAAAATAAATTTTTTTGTACATTTCAAAAACATGGAAATGAAACATTTTCCACTTTTCTCAAAACATGTAAATAGAACATTGAGCACTTTTCTGAATCAAGTAAATCGAACATTTTTCAATTTTGTAAAACATGTAAATACAACATTTTGCTTTACCAAAGAAAACCATCAATAAAATCAAAATAGTGGTTTTTGTATGGAAACAAACTGCTGCCTAAAAGCAATTCCTTCGACCGGCCCTGGGCAGAGGAGATACAGATGAAATATGTATGCGTATGTAGAGGGTGTGATAATCATAATTGGATCAAATCGAGTGTATGGATGGGATTAGGCGATGTGCATATAATATGTGGAGATGTGGAGTTTGCAACGAGAAAGAAACGAGGGAGTTTGTTGGTGAAATATGTTCAGGATGCTATCGCGGTGGTCCTGGTCCTGGTAGTTGTGTCTAATATATATTTGGAGTAAGTAGCTCGTCATTTCAGTTTCCTCCCCACCTCGTCCACGTTCGTTTTGAGCTGAGCGGTAGAAGACGAAGGAAATGAGGAAGTCCAGGTCCAGAGTCTCTGTATCACATTTATATTGTGTATACTTTACTTTTACTTCCTCCGTCTCTCCGTCTTGGGCACTCAAGTTTTTTAGGATGGGAGCCATAAAATAAGTGGGAGCGATGGAATAGAGATGCGGATGCGAAGATTCTAACTCGGGGAGTCTCATGTCTGATCTGGTCTCTTCACAGTCTGTACTGCCATTCACGGGGCCCATTCAAGAGTCAGGAGGGAAGACAAAAATGGGTCAATGGAAGGAGATGGATCCTCACTTCTCGCTCCTCAAACTCAAACATCCACAACTACTCACTTATTAGCCATCTCCTCACCATATTTTTCAAAACTTGACTTTTTTCTACTTCAGTTTTATTTTTCACAACCAATTCCAATGCCGGGCCGGACCGGGACCGATCCGGATGCAGACTTTGATCCCGAATTTCAGTGGAAATCGCAGTTGAGAGATTGTAAAGTTGAGCATGGGAGTAGGTGCGAGGCCCGGGGACTGTTCCACTCTTCCTCGATTTATTACACTACGAATTGATGTGGAAAAGAAAACTTACGGCGAATAGGAATTTTTGGAAGGGGGGAAATATTACTGGGAGGATAGGTAGGTACTGGTACTGGGTATAGGAAATCATGTGAAGGAATCAGATTAGAATCTCAAATGAGAAAAATTCCGGGACTCTTCTAGTGGAACAGAATATTCTCTCTCTCTCCCTTTTCAAAATATGTGTAATAAATAGATGATCAGCATCAAAACTGAGCATACATTCGGGGATCATCCTGTGAAACTGAAACTGGAACCAACCAGAACCGGAGACTCACTCAATATTAGATATTAGATATTTAATATTGAATCGAATTCCTTCCTCCTCTCCTTCTACTTCCCCATCTCACCTGTACTGTACAAACACAAAACATCTACGTTTCGTCGGCCAATTTCTACATCAAAAATTAGAAGGAATCTGATTTCCAACCCAGGGACAGGCCTTCCCACATTATTTTGTTTTCTCAGAGCGCAATATTAGTGGAAAGAAGGGGAGCGCCTGACCAGCACCAGCGCACCAAATATTTTCCTGTAGTACTATTGTGTACAGAGAAGTGGGAAAGGTTTAGGAAATGTATAATTACGCAGTATATTACAATTATCAGTATTATTCTCGAAACGTGTAAATGGAACATTTTGCTTTGCACTTTTAAAAAATTCGTAAATACATAGAACATTTTGACTTTTCAAAAACATGCAAAATAATTTTTTTGTACATTTCAAAAACATGGAAATTCAACATTTAACACCTTTCTCAAAACGTGTGAATGGAACATTGAGCACTTTTAAAAAATACGTAAATAGAACATTTTGACTTTTCAAAAATATGTAAACAGAACATTTTGACTTTTTAAAAACGTGCAAAATAAAGTTTTTTGAACATTTCAAAAACATGGAAATAAAACATTTTCCACTTTTCACAAAACATGTAAATGGAAAATTTTGTAGTTTTCAAAAATATGTAAAAAGAATATTGAGACTTTTCAAAAACATGCAAAATAAATTTTTTTGTACATTTCAAAAACATAGAAATAGAACATTTAGCACTTTTCTGAATCAAGTAAATCGAACATTTTGCCATTTTCTAAAACATGTAAATACAACATTTTGTTTTACCCAAGAAAACCATCAATAAAATCCGATCAAAATGGTGGTTTTTGTATGGAAACAAATTCCTGCCTAAAAACAATTCCTTCGTCCGGCCCTGCTGCTCTGCAGCGGAGTGTGGGATTGAGACAGAGCTTTATTGCTATTGTCTTTGGCTGATCGTGTTTGGGAGGTGTTGTTGTCTGAGTCTCATAAAATGTGAGATTCGATGAGAAAGGGCGTAGATTGTAGATTAGAGATATCCATCCAAATGAGAGAAAGACTTGCAGATTAGTTTCAAGGGAAGACCCAAGATGTGATGATGATATGAGAGAAATGAACGGAAATAGGAGAATAGCAATTCCAATGAAATTCTATCATCATCATCCTCCGTGGCAATTTGATTGAAAAGAAGAAAATGAGTTTCTCTCAATATTTTCCCCAAGACTGTATAAGGAATAAGGCGGCGGAATGGGAGAAGGATTTCCATGGAGATGGAATTGGCCGAGCTGATAAATTAGCTTCTATATGCTCTTTCTTTTTTTTTTCATATCTTCATGATGGTCTTGCATGATGTGAAAATATTACGACATGGCAACTCCAAGGACACAGCGCTCATAGGACTATCAACTAGACAGACAGACACAACAGTCCATAATATATATAACCCCATACTCCATAATAGACACTCACTACGATACGCGACTACACAAATAATACGGAATGAGACTCTGACATTTGTAGGATTGTGGTAGTAATGATTGTATGTCGTTGCACAGAGGACTGTAGTTCCGATTTCCTCATGATGATCCATTCCACGAGAAAGAAAAGAAATTGCATGACAGAACCTTCCCTAATAAGTCTCGAGCAAATTACACGAGAAGCAGACGCTCCATTTTTTTGTCCGTCATCTAATTTTTATGAGGAATTAATGTCTCTCGAGTTTGAGTTGTTTCTTGTTTTCTTTTCTTTTCTTTCTTTCTTTATTTGAACTACTTTCTTTTTCTGTCCCCAATTCAACGGAGACATTTCAACATGCTCAGGAAACAAAGGGACCCTTTGGATTCCGCCAAAATCTCAACAGAAAATTAACAAAACTTGAGGTTGTTGTTTGTTTTTTTACATTTTGTTTTGTGGATTTATGAGGAAAGACTTTTGTTTGATTTGTCTATAAACTTTCTCCTTTGTGGAAGTGGCGGACCCAGAAGCGAAGGGAAAGGGGGAGAGGGAGGGGGTGATAAGTATATGAATATAGCGAACGTTTTCCATAGGCCCTCTCCCCCTTGAAAGGATCCGCTGCTGCCTAGTTTCCTGTTCTAAAACATTAAAGCTTCTGCTATATAAAACCGCATTTGAATTTGGAGAAGGGAAAGGACATGCATTCTTTCTTTTATCAGCAGTTCGGAAACCTTGAGGATAAAATTAGAATGTAGGTAGGTAGGTTCTGCTACAATTTGTAATAATTGTAAATTCCTACGAGAAGTATGTATATCGTCTATGAAGAACCAAAATGATCCATGTCCATTTTTAGTTGAAAACAATATCCACTATCTACAAAAATATTCAAATATGTCTTGAGAGCATTTAAATAGAACGTTATGCAATTTTCAAATACATGTAAATATGTATCTAACATTTTACGCTTTGAAAAAACATGTAAATAGAACATTTTACGCTTTTCAAAAACATGTAAATAGAACATTTTACGCTTTTCAAAAACATGTAAATAGAACATTTTACGCTTTTCAAAAACATGTAAATAGAACATTTTACGCTTTTCAAAAACATGTAAATAGAACATTTTACGCTTTGAAAAAACATGTAAATACAACATATTACACTTTTCAAAAACATGTAAGTATAGAAAATTGCACAGTTTTTTAAAACGAGTCAAAAGAATATTTTACACTTTCCAAAAACATGTACATAGAAAATTTAACGCTTTTCAAAACCATAAAAATAGAATATTTTACACATTTCAAAAACATGTAAATATGTTAAATTTTACAGTTTTTCAAAACGTGTAAATAGAACATTTTACACTTTCCAAAAACTCTTAATTAACATTTTACGCCTTTTAAAAACTCTGAACTGACATTTCACGCCTGTTTCCTATTTTGATGGTATGACATAGCTCATTTTTATTGTAGCTTAAATTGGATATGGGTCATTTTGGTTCTTCACAGACGATATTGTAATTACTGTGTATGAAATTAAATATGGGTGGAATACTTATAGGTATGCGGTAGGATAAAATGTAATTTAAAAATTCCTCGACATCGGCAGTTGGGATTGTTGATAAGAGTGATGACATTTTTGTAGATTGTTTTGATTAGAGATACGGATTAGTCCATATGTTTGATGTCTGCTTGGCTTATTGGTGGGCGGACGTGAGGACAGACAGAGATTTATGTGGACGTAGTTCCCTACATATGTTTTGACGGGGCAGGGCTGGGAATGTTCGTCAGCGTCAGAGTGATAAGGTCAAGGCTAAACTGAGGAGGCGAGATACCGGGACCGGGATAGGGACGAGATCCAATTTGTACTTGTGTTGATACTTGAGATAACATGACAGGGAGCAACACTTGTCAACTGATAACCGTGGCTTACTGCTGACAAGGGAGGAAGAGGAGATGTGTCGTGTGGCGGAATAGATTTGAGTGAATTATCGATAAATGGAGAGACTCCCTTTGTCTCTGTCTTGGTGGCTTACTCCACAGTCAACTTGGGTCTCCGTCTCAATGGAGGGAATTAGAAATGAGAGTGAGGAAGATGGGGAGATAATATACAGGGTTTACTGCTCCTCACTCATTTCCTCTCGCCGTCTGTCTCCGTCTCTGTCTCTGTCCGTAATCTGTAATGAAGATGCGATGAGCGGGGCAGCGGGGTGTGCGAGGACTGGGAGGGAGAGCGCGGTGTGTAGAGGGGAGCGGGATGGGAGCCAAGAGCCAAATTAAAGAGTTAAGAATTCATGATCAAGAAAAGGCAAAGCCATTCCCAAGGTCAGCACACAATCTAAACCTAAGCTCCATGTCCTCCGTTCCAAATTAACAAGTTGTCAGAGAGTGGCCCACTACCCGAAAACGAAAACGGTACCGGTCCGACTCGGCTACTTAGCCATGCAAATTCAGGGACGGATAATGCAGCCAGCACAGGCAGCCCCCGCTGTTTGAATTTTCTCAAAACATGTAAATGGAACATTTTGCAGTTTTCAAAAATGTGTAAAAAAATATTGAGACTTTTCAAAAACATGCAAAATAAATTTTTCTGCACATTTCAAAAACATGGAAATAAAACATTTTCCACTTTTCTCAAAACATGTAAATTGAACATTTTGCACTTTTAGGAATCAAGTAAAAAGAACATTTTGAATATTTCTAAAATATGTAAATACAACATTTTGCTTTAGCAAAGAAAACCATCAATAAAATCCGATCAAAATGGTGGTTTTTGTATGGAAACAAATTCCTGCCAAAAAGAAATTCATTCGTCCGGTCCTGTGCAAATTGAACGGTGAGAATAGAAAGGTGTCCCATTGGTCCTGAGCAGAGGCGAACAAATTCTACAACTATGTGCATACCTATATAGGGACAAAGCCGAACTTCAAACTTGATACGTACAATAAAAAATAAAGAAGAAAAAGAATTGAGGGAGTCGAGCCAAAAGCAGCTGGCATCTGTTTCCTTTTTTCTTACTTCAGATCAGACAAGATGAGCTTCCTACTCCTATATGGCTTTTGGCTTTCTCTTTGGTTTAATCTTGACTCCACTCATCCTCAGTTTGTCATGGTTCAGCACTGTCCTTCGTCCTGTACACCGCATTTGTGTGTGTGTGTGTGTGAGTTAATTCGGGAAATTTTCTTTGATTGACGCTTGAGACGGGACGAAGAAGCCAATCGAATGAATGTCTTTAATTAAATTCCATCCAAATAATTCCTCCCGCCGTCCCATACAGTCATTGACACTGACATCAGAGGAGGGAGATGAAAAAGCGGGAAGGCGAGAAACTCCGCGCACAAATCACCATCCCACAAGAAATAAGGACAAGGGATACAAGAGAAATGGGAAATGTCCTCTGGTGAAAGTCATTGACAGTGTTTGGCGACAGTGCTTCTATTTTATTGGACCGTCTTAATTTCTCCTATCTCCATAATGTACTTTCTCCACAGACACAGGCACAGACCCTGCTGGACAATATACATAAAAATATACAGTGTGAGATATCCGGACTATCAGTACACTATGTGCTATGATGTGAGAGCGGGCAGAGCGGTTAAGCACTAGACATGCATTGTGGGAATGAGGACATTATTAAGAGTGAATAAATTGGTTTGGACCATCTTCTTGACATTCATGGGACTGAGAGAAAGTGTGTAAGGAAGGGAGGGAATATTGTCGTATTGTGAGAAAATCCTTTTAGATTTTGAATTTGATTTTGATTTTGGCGCTTCTTTGAGGAATTCTCAATAAAAAATGGGAAGCAAATAGGTTCATCGGCGATTACGTGTCTGGGCACTGCAATGGATTTTATTTTATGAGACAATGTACAAAATAAAATGTAAGGGAAAGTCATAGGGGAAAGTTGTACATCAGAAGGAAGGAGAGAGCATTTTTATTGAGGGGAAAGTCGGTTTTGGTGTCGGTGTCGGGAGTCGGAGTGTCAATGTCAGTGAGGCTCAAGGGCAACAGAATCCATTCTCCGTCTGAGATGACGTTTTGAAACATTAGAAAATCCATTTACAGTTACAGTTCACTATACAGACCATTCAGACCGAAACTTGTATTGAGACTTTCTCGCTCCAGGACCGGATAATGCGGCCAGTGCAGGCAGCCCCCGCTGCCTCAATTTTCAAAAAACATGTAAATGGAAAATTTTGACTTTTTAAAAATATGCAAATAACATATTTTACTGTTTTTAAAAACACCAAATAATATTTTTTGCACATTTCAAAAACATGGAAATAAAACATTTTCCACTTTTCTTAAAACATGTAAATAGAACATTGAGCACTTTTAGGAATCAAGTAAAAAGAACATTTTGAAATTTTCTAAAACATGTAAATACAACATTTTGCTTTACCAAAGAAAACCATCAATAAAATTAAAATGGTGGTTTTTGTATGGAAACAAATTCCTTCCTAAAACCAATTCCTTCGTCCGGCCCTGTCTCTCTCTGACTCCAGTATTTTTTTAAACTGGTTTTGGACAATGCAGACTTTGGCCCTATATGTGGCTCATTTTGAAGTTCTCCTTGTAATTATTTTATTGTGATAATATTTCATTTTCGTATTTTCGTATTTTAGAATCCAGGATTAAAACTTAAGTTTGTCCACTGAGCATTGAGAGCTGAATGGGAAATGAGGAAGAGTCTCACAATCAGACTCGGCACGACCCATGCAATGAACAGAAATGTCTCATATCCAATGTTCATTTACATAAATATTAAACTTTTACCACCAAAACCAACTCGAGTCACTTTACACACTTCCCCACAAGAACATGGAATTGAACTCGTCCAACCAACTGTTTGTCTCTCTCTCTCTCTCTCAGCTTAAATTTCAAATCCACATCCACAGAAACTACGTAGAAGAAGCAAAGAACTTAGAAAGTGTGTTGAAGACAGTTGAAAAGAGGAAATTTGGGCGCGGGTGTGGCATTTTCGTTATTTTGTATGTGTATACATATTAACATCTCTTTTGTTTTTCTACATTGGCGATATAAGTATTGTGGAAATGTGGACTCACTATAGTGAGAGAGAGGAGAGTTGAATTGTGAATGTATGATGAGAGTGATGAGATACTAATCGTAAAGCCATGCGAAACGTGGCCCTACGCCACATCACTCACATCAACAGGGCCGGCCGAAGGAATTGCTTTTGGGCAGCAATTTGTTTCCATACAAAAACCACCTTTTTGATCGGATTTTATTGATGGTTTTCTTTGCTAAAGCAAAATGTTGTAATTACATGTTTTTAATTTACTTGATTCAGAGAAGTGCTCAATGTTCTATTTACGTGTTTTGAGAAAAGTGGAAAATGTTTTATTTCCATGTTTTTGAAATGCACAAAAATTTTTATTTGCATGTTTTTGAAAAGTCAAAATATTGGGTTTACATATTTTTGAAAACTGCAAAATTTTTCATTTACAAGGTTTTTGAAAATTCAGGCAGCGGGGGCTGCCTGCGATGGCCGCATTAACCGGCCCTGCACATCAACATCATCCACGAACATAGGAATGCTTAGGATAATAAATGGAGGGTCATGGTTTGTTCTTCCTCTCGCCTCTCACCCCTATTTGCTTTCACCCGACTTTTTCCTGACTTTCACCCGACTTTCTCTCGACTTTCTCCCGACTTTCTCTATGTCTATAGTTTCATGCACCACACGTATTAGTTCTTGTTCCACTTTCGCTTTTGTGTTCCACGGATCGAGAGAGGTGTCGAGGCTGACTGGAGTACTGGACTGGAGTTAGATGGGTTAATAGTGACAGACTGTTTGTTTGTGGAAAGCTCCAGTTACTTGGAATGGTGGTGCTGGTCTTTGGCAAAAGGTTGAGAGAAATAGAGAAAAGATGTTTCGTCGAAATGAAATTTGAGAGATGAAGGACGGAGAAATAAAAAGGAGGAGACATCATCCGTTCATTTCCTCTTTTGTCCTTTGTCCCCACACACGAATCTTTCCACTTTTACAAAGTCTACCTTCTAAAATGGGCATGGGATGGGGTGGAATGGTCGCCGTGGGTTGTGCTATGCATAGGATTTGGATATATGGATGTGCTACATGCTGCTACATACTGAGCGGGATTTAATTGCTCAGCTTGGACTCCCTGGGAGGACAGTGGTGAGGAATTTGAGTTTCATTCTCTGCTCCATCTCCAACCAGGACTTGTAGTACAGAGGGAAACAAGGCGAGTGAAGCACTTAGCAAATGCGATCCGCGTCATAAAAACTAACGTTTCATCCTCTTCACGACGACCCTCAGACAGTCATTCGGAGAGTGTATAACGGGCTCCTCGTGAGTCATTACAAATGCGATATACCTACTGAAATGACTTTTCGAGTCCAGGCCTAGACGAGCACTAAAACAAAGAGGAGGAGTATTGAGAGAATAATAGAGTAAAATAAAATAAAAATCTACCTACAATTCCTTCTCATTTGATCTTCAATTCAGCCAGCCTCAGTCGCTCTCCCCTTTTCCTTTTCCTCATACACTCACAACAACAATAACATTCTGCAAAATCGTAGGAAAAAAAATCATGGATGTAAGGACTCTCAGCTGCGAACAGGAACATGAGTATCTACTCAGCTTGAGCGCCCAAATTTATACGTATCGCTTATTTTACAATAGCCAGATAAATCCAGATCGCAATATCACATTTGGTCCTCGTCGTATCCATTGAGTTTATATGTGAAAGTCCAAAAAGAAAGTACCCATATGCATCGTTTAAGCTCAAATTATTACCAATTTCTGATCGTAATTGGGAGGACGAGGACGAACGAAGAGTGGGGAAGTTAGACCCATTGCTGTGTAGGCGTTTAGCAATGATTACCTGTAGACTTGTGTCTCGTCGATTTTGGGAGCGTAAAAACTGGTAGGGCGCAAGAGAGAGAAAAGGGAGAATTGGATTTAAATGGGGAGTAAAAGTATTGTTTTATGTTTATGGTGGTGATATTGGGAAGTGGGAATGGTTGCCGGCGGCAGTGGTGTGTCGGGAAATTCGAAATTACATATTGGTAAAATACAGAAATCATGGAACTAGGGAAGAAGACCAGCAGAGCCCGAGCTAAGCTTAATATGGGGGAACTGTGATATCGTCTGTGAAGAACCAAAATGACCCATATCCATTTGTAGCTAAAAGCAATATCCACTATCTATATTAACATATCGACAAAATCGACTCAATGAATGAATTATTATTGATTATTATATTAACATATCAAACCGAGGATCAATTACCTCTGCAAAGCTAAAAATGTAAATAACCAATGTTGTATGGGCTGCGGCCAAATCGACTCAATGAATAAATTATTATTATTATTATATCCACTATCTACAAAAATATTGAAACATGACTTGAGCGATTTTAAGTAGAATATTTTGCAATTTTTAAAAATATGTAAATATAACATTTTACACTTTTCAAAAAGATGTAATTAGAACATTTTCCACTTTTCAAAAACGTCTAACTTGAAACATTTAAACACTTTTCAAAAACGTGTAAATAGAACATTTTCTACTTTTCAAAACTATGTAAATAGAACATATTACGTTTTCGAAAAACATGTAAACAGAACAACGCTTTTTAAAAACTCTAAACTAATATTTTACACATGTGTCTTATTTTGTTTTTTATGACATAGCTCATTTTGTTTCTAGCTTAAATTGGATATGGGTCATTTTGGTTCTTCACAGACGATGTGTGTGTGTGTGTGTAGTATAAATTTCAAGAGCGGCTCCTCTTTGTCACTGTGAAGAAGAATAATGGACTGGTTATAAAGAACAGACGGACGGACACAAGTACACAAACAGGACCAATACAAATCAAGGATGCAGCGCGGTACATTGCATTTTTCCTGGTAGAGAGAAAGAGCGAGAGAGACAGTGAGTGGAGTGAAAGGACTCCCGCCCTCGCCTTCAGTTCCCCTCATTTTCAAAGAGCAAAGTCCACTGAGAGCTTCTTCTGGGATTGGTTTCCTTTCCCAAACCGATTTCGATGTCGATACCAATACCAATACCAGTGCGGGTGCGGGTGCCGGGACCGGTGACGTTGACAGTCTCGATTTCGGTTTCGGTTTACCTTTCCCAGGCGATGCAACCAACGTCCTGATTTACGAGAATTTGATAGTGGCATATCCCAATTGACAAAAATATATTATGTTTACGGAGGCTACCCACGAAACACAGATTACGGACCAACTCACTCGCTGTCTCAATTTTAGTCAAGGACTCTGCAAATCTCCAAGAACTAACTTTTAAAAACAAATTCAAATAAAAAGCTCATAGTTTATACACAATTTAGTTATTTCAATTTTAAAAGGGTTTCCGCCAAAAATAGGGGAACACAGAAAGGGTCGGTAGCAGGGCCGGCCGAAGGAATTGCCTTTATGCATTTGTTTCCATTCAAAAACCACTTTTTTGATTTAATTGATGGATTTCTATGGTAAAGCAAAATGTTGCATTTACATGTTTTAAAAAAGTGCAAAATGTTCGATTTACTTGATTCTGAAAAGTGCAATATGTTCTATTTGCATGTTTTGAGAAAAGTCGAAAATGTTTTATTTCCATGTTTTTTAAATGAACAAACAAATTTATTTGCATGCTTTTGAAAAGTCTTAATATTCTTTTTACACATTTTTGAAAACTGCAAAATGTTCCATTTACATGTTTGGAGACAATTCAAGCAGCGGGGGCTGCCCTGCGCTGGCCGCATTATCCGGCACTGGTCATTAGAAGTAGTTAGAAGCTGTTGACTTGAGAATGCACAACATGTTGACTATATGAACAAGTGTTCCTCGGTCAGACAGACTCTGGCAGATGCGCCCAGGCGAACCTTATTGCAATAGCATAATATAGCGAAACTACTCTAACAAAACAAATGTTGTCAAGTTTCTGCTAAGTGTATAATTTGTAATTGCTGGAAGGAAGTAAAGTTTTAAAAACTCACAAAGTAACTATACATAAGGATTTTTTAGTTGTTAATGCAAAAGCCACAAGAAGTCTGAGCAATTCCGTTCATGTGCTACTACGTTTAGATGGCGGAATAACAAAATAATAAAAGGGAAATTAAAAGTGAAACTATGGTCGCTATGGTAGTTGGAAGTTTTTAGTGGGACTCTCGTTTTTCGTTTCCCTCCTCCATGCAGGGCCGGACGTAGGAATTGGTTTTAGGGAGCAATTTGTTTCCATACAAAAACCGCCATTTTGATTTTATTGATGGTTTTCTTTGTAAACCAAAATGTTGTATTTACTTGTTTTAGAAAAGTGCAAAATGTTCGATTTACTTGATTCAGAAAAGTGCTTAATGTTCTATTTACATGTTTTGAGAAAAGTGGAAAATTTTTTATTTCCATGTTTTCAAAATGTACAAAATAATTTATTTTGCATGTTTTTTAAAAGTCTCATTATTCATTTTACATATTTTTGAAAAGTGCAAAATGTCCTTTTTAAATGGTTTTTGAAAATTAAAGCAGCGGGGGCTGCCTCCGCTGGCCGAATTATCCGGCCCTGCCTCCATGACACACTTGCACTGTGTTTATTTTCCAAACCCATTTAGATAAAAAGAAGAAGGAGAATTGGAAGAGAAGAGTGGAAAGTGGTGAAAGTTTATGTAATTGAGAATGTGGGGGAGATGATGGATGATTCCCGACGGACCAATGATCAAGATAAAAGGGCTATTTCAAACTCAATAGAGACCAAGATGAACTCAGCTTCATCTGCTCACAAAATTTAATACACACATACAGATTCCCTTCTCATCCACAATTCAGTCAGAGACAGACAGACAGACGGAGACGTGCATACTTTTTTTTAGGGACGAATTGACGAAGACGAAGACGATCTTGGTCATATGAATGAAAATTAAATCCCGTCTCAACTTTAGCTTTTGCACTTGCAAAATCAAATCACTTCCCGTCGCCGTCGCCGTCGCCGTCGGATTATCTCTAATTCCTCGTATGTAGTACTGTCAAGACGAGAGAAAATATTTGGAGACAGGGACTCATCCATATTTTCTCAATCCAACTTTGTACCGCCTCATTTTCCCCATTGACTGACAGCTGACACTCAGAGCAAAATTCTTTGTACAATTTGGAATGCACTATGTGGCTGACTTTCCCTAGAATAATTTGCATAATGGGATATTCCATAGAGATGGGAATTCCAATGCCGTCTGCCGTAGTTCTACGTGAACGCTCTCAAGTTCTCGTTCTCAAGCTTTTCATGGTTATGCCCAAGGACTGTATATAGCCTTGTGGCTTATTGTTCCAGAATTATTGGGTCATTGCATTGCATGATGATTTCGGCTTTTTTTGAGATCATCTCATTGAGCTTCCCTGGACTCTGGCTTTCTTTTCTGTGTGTGTCTGTGGAAGTGGGAGTCTGTGTAGTGGAACAGATATTTCAAGTCGTGAAAGGTTTGGGAGTAGAGCATTTAAGTGGGTCTCTGTGAGATACTAAAACAAATGACGTCACTAGTTTTTTCTGTCTCCAGGATTCAAGTTATAGGTAGTGGGTGTTGGTGTCGGTGTCGGTGAAGGTGGGCGACTGTTCTCATGTATCGACGTCGAGTTGAGAGGGTATAGGGGCTGCGTCATATTTCCCTGCTTACTGTTGTCTCTCATTTTGTGACTTTTGTTAATTTGGGTGATGGAATGTGGGAGACCAGGCGCGGATCCAGGGGGTTGCCCACCCCAAAATAAATTTTTTAAAATAGACTAACATTGTGTATTCGAACAAAGTTGGCTTAGTTATACAAACAATTAAAATACCATGATCCTGCACTTTGGAAACACATGGAATTAGAACATTTTGCACCTTTTCAAAAACATGGAATTCAAGCATTTTGCACATTTTCGAAAACATGGAATTAGTACATTTAAAACCTTTCCAAAAACATGGAATTAGACATTTTTGCACCTTTTCAAAAACATGGAATTAGAACATTTTGCACCTTTTCAAAAACATGGAATTAGAACATTTTGCACCTTTTCAAAAACATGGAATTCAAGCATTTTGCACCTTTTTAGAAACATGGAATTAGAAGTTTTTGCATTTTTTCGAAAACATGGAATTAGTACATTTAAAACCTTTCCAAAAACATGGAATTAGACATTTTTGCACCTTTTCAAAAACATGGAATTAGAACATTTTGCACCTTTTCAAAAACATGGAATTAGACATTTTTGCACCTTTTCAAAAACATGGAATTAGAACATTTTGCACCTTTTCAAAAACATGGAATTAGAACATTTTGCACCTTTTCAAAAACATGGAATTAGAACATTTTGCACTTTACAAAAAGTGTAAATACAGCATTTTGCACATTTCAAAATCGTGTAAATCAACATTTATCGCATCAACCTCATTTAATTTTATTTTGTCATAGCTCATTTTAACTTAAAAGAATTTTTTAATTCTTCACGAACTCTATAAATACACAGGACACTCGGGAAAACATTTCTAGTTCCGCCCCTGCATGAATCTCATGGGCCACGACCTCCCTTCTTGTTCTGTAGAGTAAATTGTTGGTGCTGGAATGAGGGGGGGGGGGGAGTGGAAGCGATGGTACAAGTTTTAGTGTGTCATAATAATTGAAAGTGAGTCGCGTCTCGTGACGGTGGTGGTGGAGGTGGCGGTGACGGTGACGGCGTGAGTGACGTAGACCGCGTCATCTGCTCCCATCTGTCTCTAAATATAACATTCCTAAATATCTATTAATCCTCTCAACATGTTAATCTGTGGGAAACACTTGGACAACTTTAAATATGCACGCAGGACGGAGGGGAAGAATGACAAATACAGACTTTAGAGATACAGAAGCAGAATAAATTCCGCACCAAATCTAAAATCTAGAGCCATCCATAATCCATTTGCTTCTTCTCAACTTCTCACAGACATTATGTGCACTCAAATCCTAGCCATGTTGTAGCTACATCGCATCATCGCATCTCCATTTTCCCAACACAGATACAAATCCAGACAGTTGGTTCTGGCTCTGGCTCTGGCTCTGGACACAAGGGGCTTTCAACTCAAACTCAACCATGTGCACTGTATGCATGAGATGTCTGTCTCGTCTTTGTTATCGTTTTCCAGTCATTTTAAATGCATAGCACTTTGACACAGAGAGGCGTATCACAAAATGAGTCGTACACAACTAAGTAATGAAGGGAATGAATTTTCTGCAAGGGAAAAATCAGCTGACATTATTGTGTCAAAATATTGGACGTTGTAGAAGGGCTTTGTATGTGAAATAAATAACGAGTAGAAGACTCTTACGAGTTCTATTTCGTCTGTAAAGAACCAAAATTACCCATATCCAATTTAAACTAGAATTAAAATGAGCTATGTCATAAATACAAAATGAGAAGAATGCGTTAAACATTAATTAGGATTTTTGAAAAGTTGAAAATATTCTATTTACATGTTTTTCAAGAATGTAAAATTTCCTGTTTACATGTTTTTGAAAAGGTTCAAAATGTTCTAATGTCATGTTTTCGAAAGGTGCAAAATGTTCTAATTCCATGTTTTCGAAAAGAAGTAAAATGTTTTAGTTCCATGTTTTTGAAAAGGTGCAAAATGTTCTAATTCCATGTTTTCGAAAAGAAGTAAAATGTTTTAGTTCCATGTTTTTGAAAAGGTGCAAAATGTTCTAATTTCATGTTTTTGAGAAGTGTAAAATGTTCTATTTGCATGTTTTTGAAAAGTGTAAATTGTTCTAATTCCATATTTTTGAAAAGGTGCAAAATGTTCTAATTTCATGTTTTTGAAAAGGTGCAAAATGTTCTAATTTCATGTTTTTGAAAAGGTGCAAAATGTTCTTATACCATGTTTTCGAAAAGGTGTAAAATGTTCTAATTCCATGTTTTTGAAAAGGTGCAAAATGTTCTAATTTCATGTTTTCGAAAAGGTGCAAAATGTTCTAATTTCATGTTTTTGAAAAGGTGCAAAATGTTCTAATTTCATGTTTTTGAAAAGGTGTAAAATATTCTAATTCCATGTTTTTGAAAAGGTGCAAAATGTTCTTATTCCATGTTTTCGAAAAGGTGCAAAATGTTCTAATTCCATGTTTTTGAAAAGTGTAAATTGTTCTATTTTACATGTTTTTGAAAAATGCGAAATGCTCTATTTAAGTAAATACGCTTAAGACATATTTGAATTATTTTTGTAGATAGTTGATATTGCTTTAAGCTACAAATGGATATGGGTCATTTTGGTTCTTCACAGACGATTTCAGCTATTCGGCTGGACACGGCAGGGCTTTAAAGGGATAACTTGTATATGAGAGGTGAGCAGAGTGAGAGGCTCTGATGGAGGGCGGGTGGTGAGTGGGGGGTGGGGGGGGGGGGGGGTAAGTAGGGGAGGGGACTAGAAAAGCTTATTTCCTTGGAAGGCTTTTGAATGAGAAATCCGGCTATATCCGCTTACATACGACTGCAGGTAACTGATAGTTTGAGGAAGCGAAATTCATCCCAAGGAAAATACTTTGTGAAATAGTAATCCCTGAGATTGCGGAGAGTGGGAGATGCGGCGAGGAGACGGAGAGAAAGAGAAACAGTGGTGTGGGTTTAGTTGAGAGAGTGAGGAAAAGTGGGATCTCTCATTTCAATCCGAATATAAATTTGCATGAATGAAAATGGCGATAGATAGAAAGAAGTAAAGAAGAAGAGAGAAACTTTGTGTGTGAAGGAGAAGAGACGAAGGAACGTCACGTAATTAATTTTTCATTGGAAGCCAAAGTTTAGGATTTCAAGTTTTCTACTAAATTATTATTACACTGTTTCCTTTTGGTTTTCCTCAAGCTGTGCTTTCTCTCTGTCTGTCTCCATCTGTATCTCTCTCTCTCTCTCTCCTCTCACACAAACACCAACAGGAGCTCCACGCTCCACTCCACCCTCCCTTTGTCCCGTCGTATGATGCAGTGGAGAGACACACATATACTATCATCTGCATCTGCATCTCCACTAAATTTTCCACTGCCGTTGGCTTGGACTTGGATGATGGAGCTACAACATGATTCCTATAATATGGTGGTCATGTGAACACGGGATGTAATACGAGAGGCACAATAATTGGATATCGTCTGTGAAGAACCAAAATTACCCATATCCAATTTAAGCTAGAATCAAAATGAGCTGTGTCATAAAAACAAAATGAGAAACATGCGTCAAATGTTAATTAAGAGTTTTTGAAAAGTGTAAAATGTTCTATTTACATGTTTTAAAAAAATGTAAAATGTTCAATTTGCATGTTTAAAAAACAGTAAAATGTTCGATTTACATGTTTTTGAAAAGTGTAAAATGTTCTATTTACACTTTTTGAAAAGTGCAAAATATTCTATTTACACGTTTTTGAAAAGTGCAAAATGGTCTATTTAAATGCTTTCAAGACATGTTTCAATATTTTTGTAGATAGTGGATATTGTTTTTAGATACAAATGGATATGGGTCATTTTGGTTCTTCACCGACGATAAGTTCCTCCTCAAATTTTCCGAATTTTGCATAATTATAAGCTGACGAGCGGGATTAAGCCGGAAGTGAAAGTAAAAATAATGGCTCACCTCAGATCTCCACTCGTTCAAAACAAATGAATTCTTTTTTAGCGAAACCGTATAGTTTGGTTTGAGGGGGGGGGGGGTGGAGGGAGTTGGGGATTCACTATGCAGACATTCAGTGAGAAAAGTAGATTTAAATAGGCTTCAGGGCACTATTACGTTTGTTGTTCCGGCTAGTTTCACATTTGGATTCGCTATATAGCTATAATATGACATGTTAGGGTGAGGTGGGAGGGGGGCGGAAGGGGGTGGGGGGAGGAGAGGGGTGGAGAGTGTTTAACATGAGAAATGTCAATAATTTAGGATTGTCCCTCGTGATGAGGAAATGAGTGTTGAAAAAGGTGGACGGAAAGGGAGAGCGTTCAGGATGCGGCCGATTATTAGATGAAGATGAATTGTCGACGCGCGTAGAATACCTGCCAAATGGGCTTTTTGGAGTTTTTGAGAGACTTTCCCTCCCGCACATCAATTCATTCATCCATTCATACTTAAATGTGCCCAGACTCCTACATGCTAAAGACCAGTACCAGTACCAGTGTAGGTACTTTCCCAAGGGAATTCCATCCGATATGCATAACTATGACGTACACGTGGAGTTCCTTATTTTTGCCTCTATTCTACTACTACTACGGAGCCACGA
Organism: Dicyrtomina minuta; assembly: GCA_949802685.1. NCBI lineage: Eukaryota > Metazoa > Arthropoda > Collembola > Symphypleona > Dicyrtomidae > Dicyrtomina > Dicyrtomina minuta. The sequence continues at coordinate 63,274,230 of OX461812.1, forward strand.
CGATGATGATGATGGTGATAATAATGATGATTTTTTTTTGGGGCGGAAGTTCAATTTTTGTATTTGATGATAGATGCTCACGAAAATGAACTCCATAATACTCTTTTGGAAATTAGGAGCGACGAGCGTTACTCTAATGATTACGTTATTAAACTTAATGGGAGTGACGGAGACTTTCCTACATTTGGGGTGTAAGTCCACACTCCACGCTCTCCGGCTCCGGCTCCGGCTCCGGCTCCCGCCTTCCTGTCCCCGCAGTATAGCGCTCAAGTTACTGTTTCTGCGGGTGAGATGAGAGTGGACATAGGGAAGGTAGACTCTCCTCCTAAATGTGAAATCGAGAGGGGCTATAGGAGTACATATTGTAAATTGTAATGTGTACATGAGCTATCAGTAGTTTACAGAATCAGAAATTAACCCGGCTCCATTCCAGTGTACATGTCGCCTTGCCTATAAACAAGATGTAATTTCAACCCGTAACCATTTAGCTCAGTGTACTTATATCTTCCGATGCTATTAAGTAATATCGTCTGTAAAGAACCAAAATGACCCATATCCATTTTTAACTAATTACGAAATGTATTATCTACAAACAATATATGAATAACGTGTAATCCATAAGGCATGTAAATAGAGCATTTTACACTTTTAAAAAGCGTGTAATTAGATTGTTTTACAATTTTCAAAAATGTGTAATTAGAACATTTTACATTTTTGAAAAGCGTGGAATTAGAACATTTTACATTTTTTAAAAACGTGTGATTAGAACATTTTACATTTTTCAAAAACGTGGAATTAGAACATTTTACATTTTTCAAAATTGTGGAATTAGAACATTTTACATTTTTTAAAAAGGTGGAATTAGAAAATTTTAAATTTTCAAAAACGTGTAATTAGAAAATTTTACTTTTTTTAAAACGTGGAATTAGAACATTTCACACTTTTTTAAAACGTGGAATTAGAACATCTCCCTTTTTTAAAACGTGGAATTAGAATATTTTACATTTTTCAAAAATGTGAGATTAGAAAATTTTACACTTTTCAAAAACTTGTAAGTGCAACATATTCCAATTTTTTTAAAACCCAAAATTAACATTTCACGCATCCAATTACTTTAGTTTTTTTTATGACAGAGCTCATTTTGATTCTATCTTAAATTGGATGTGGGCCATTTTGGTTCTTCACAGACTATATCGTCAGCGAAGAGGCAAATCTGACTATCTCCTTTTGGTGCTAAAAGCGAAACTGACTATTACCTGTTTTTGCTAAAAGCGAAAATGACTATCTCCATTTTTCTCGAAATACCATTAAAATAAGGCACAAAAGCTATATGTACCAATGCATCGTCTTATGAAGGAGACGTTTTAGTTGAGGGGTCGTCCATAAAAGACGTCATAAAAATTATTGCTCTTTGAGAACCCACCTACTCAGTACTCTCATTATAACAGCTCAACTGTAACAAGGCGTCTAATAAATACCAGACAAGACCCACACAGGTTAAGGTATGACATCATTTATAGACAACCCATTATAAATATTACAATGTTTAAATTTTTAGCCATCGATTTTATAATTAGCCATTGGTAATCTAAATTAATGTGTCAACCTTTTACTGACTGAACTCAGCGTTAACGTTCAAATTTTCAGATTCTCGTTTTCCACTTAACAAGTGTTTAATGTTCCTGCTGGCGGTTTTTTAGTGACTACTGCTTTCTGTATGTCAGGAAACAGCACGGTTGGCACATTGATTCAATATAATCATTAACTAATGGATTACGACAAATATTTTCTAATAACAAAACTCCTTTCGATTGCTAAGCTTTTATGAATGCAGGTATTTTCTGAGAAAGCAATAATTAATTATTGCAACAAAAAGTCTAACAAAAATTTTTGTGACGTCATTTATGGACGACCCCTCAACAAAAACGTCTCCTTCATAAGACGCTGCATTGGTACATATAGTTTTTGTGCCTTCTTTTAATGGTATTTTGAGAAAAATGGAGATAGTCATTTTCGCGTTTAGCAAAAAATGGTAATAGTCAGTTTCACTTTTAGCACCAAAAGGAGATAGTCAGATTTGCCTCTTCGCTGACGATATGCTTCAGATTGTTTAGTATGTGGTTCACTCATAAACTCATATACAAATCTTAAAGATGCCTTTAATTTTTGGCATTGGTTTCTTAATTTTACATCGTCGTCTTTTAGATATTGCCATATTTTTCACGTCATTGCAATTGACCGCGTTCTTTCCTTATTTTGCTTTCCTACTTGCTTTCACTGGACTGAATATGAGGAAAGTTTTCATGAATGATTATTTCTGAAGGATTTCTTCTTTCACTCCATGCATCTCTTCGTAGTAGCACTAACGCGCCCACAAGGGAAAAGCACTGAGTGGGTAAAATGTATTAGCGTATGAAGAGAGGGTGGCAAAGAAAAACAGGAAAGAAGGGAGATATGTGAAATAATTCACGATCAAGAGAAAATCAGTTGAGAAGTATGTAAATTGAGAGAATGAAGAATGTGTATGGAGATGCTGGTTGAGAATGTTATTTTTTTCTCTGTACAGAAATTCTATGGAGAAAGTGGAGAAACGTGTGCCCGCTGCGTACCTATGTCTTGAAGCCTCTAATGGCCGACTTAATAGTTATGAGAAGAATCAAAATGGAAATTTTTAAGGTTGTGTGAGAAAGGGAGCTGTTAGTTAGGGGGACTGTACATATAGTGCAAGTAAGTAAGGAGATATAGAGACTTGCATCCGTCATTATGGGGAATAAGAGAGTGCGGGGAAGTGTTCAAGTGAAAGTATGAGCAGGGCCGGACGAAGGAATTGTTTTTAGGCTTCAATTTTTTTCCATACAAAAACCACCATTTTGATCAGATATTATTGATGGTTTTCTTTGGAAAAGCAAAATGTTGTATTTGCATGTTTTTGAAAAGTGCAAAATGTTCGATTTACTTGATTCAGAAAAGCGCTCAATGTTCTATTTACATGTTTTGAGAAAAGTGGAAAATGTTTTATTTTCATGTTTTTGAAATGTTCAAAATATTTTTATTTGCATGTTTTTGAAAAGTCAAAATATTCTTTTTGCACATTTTTAAAAGTGCAAAATGTTCCATTTACATGTTTTTTGAACATTCAAGCAGCGGGGGCTGCCTGCGCTGGCCGCATTTTCCGGCCCTGAGTATGAGATTGGGTGAGATAGACGAAGTATTGCTGGAGAAAGAGAGAGAGAGATTGGCAAGAGTGGCGAAAGTGTAGTAGTAGACAATGATGTGGAGAGAATTTTGTGTAGTCTGTATGTGTGCACTGAGGTGGTGTCTATGTAATGTCCCCATTACCATTATCAGCAAGAGTAAATTGAATGTATTTCTACAGCCAGGAGAAATATTCCACTAGAGTATCAAATGCTTGGGCCATGTATAGGAGATTGATCAATATACACAGAGTATTGATTTGTTTTCCCAACCAGGCTCCTTTCCGTTCTCCAGCGTGGAGAAAGTAGACAGAGAAAGACGTAGAGCAGTGGCAGTAACAGGAGCAGTGCGGTCTGGACTGGGTCTCTATGTCTTATTATTACGAGTACCTCCTTCGTGAATGGAAAGGTACACGGTACACGGGAGCTCTCCACGCACTCCACCTTCATTTACTTATGAAGAGCTACGCGGCGTAGACACTGATCACCTAAATAAAATGTGACATACCCACGGATCTCCCTTGAGCTCCCATATAATTATATGATGATGATGTATGAACTGCAGGAAGGTGGATGGAGGCCAAATTATATAACAGTAAAAAATAGACTGCATACCCGGTGCCCAGGGCCGGATAAAGTGGCCAGCGCAGGCAGCCCCCGCTGCCTGAATTTTCAAAAACATGTAAATGGAACATTTTGCACTTTTCAAAAACATGTAAAAGAATATTTTGACTTTCCAAAAACATGCAAAATAAATTCTTTTGTACATTTCAAAAACATGGAAATAACACATTTTCCACTTTTCAAAAATATGTAAATACAACATTTTGCAGTTTTCAAAAATATGTAAAAAGAATATTGAGACTTTTCAAAAACATGCAAATAAATTTATTTTGTCCATTTCAAAAACATGGAAATAAAACATTTCCGACTTTTCTCAAAACATATAAATCGAACATTTTGCACTTTTCTAAAGCATGCAAATACAACATTTTGCTTTACCAAAGAAAACCATCAATAAAATCAAAATGGCGGTTTTGGTATGGAATATGGAAACAAATTGCTGCCTAAAACCAATTCCTTCGCCCGGCCCTGCCGGTGCCGGTATTGGAGCCGCTACCGGTACCGTAGCCGTAGTCGTTCGTAGTCGTAACCGTACCTTTACAGGGACGAGAACAAGAACTTTAGACGAGGGAGACAATTTCAATTCCTTAGCTCGTGTGAGACCGTGTGATGAGAATCTCTGAGAAAAAATGAGCGAATATTTTAAACTTTTTAAACCACCTCACGCTCACTCATCTAGAATCCGGGATCCAGATTCCTCCAGTACCTAGTTGGTTTTATGGGTTTCCTTTAAATGGAGCCTTTTAAATTATTTTTTAAATATCTGTAAACCAAGTAGCGAGCTTTGGAAAATTGTGATTGTAGTCCCTTTTTTGTTACACTAAGCATACTATGAATTTTCCATATGGGATGGAGATTTGATTAATCTTTGAAATTTTGTAAGAGTTTTGAAAATGAGTCCTATGAAAAAGTGTGAAACTATACTGATAAAGTCTCTGTACTCACAATTCACATGTGGGAGAAAGGCAACAAGAGAAATGACAGTGTGTACACATATTATTTATTCCCTGTTCCTGCTTCGCGTCTATTGCGGTTTTATTGGCTTTAATTCTATTGCAATCCATAGAATGACTATAATTACGTGGAAATGCATGTAGGATATATGTAGGGTAGGAAGGACTGGACTGGCTATGCTATATGGTATGAGATTTATTGACAATGAGATTTATGTGACATGTGTCTGTCGTCTGCACGGTTGTAAACGGAGGTAATTTGAATTAAATGGAATTATGGGAGCGGGTGTGATGAGCCTCATGTCTATAGACTACAGGGACAGTACTACAGTAGACACATAACGATGCCACTGGGTATGCGTCTAAATCTTATGTTTGGGACTGAGGCCGGATAATGTGGCCAGCGCAGGCAGCCCCCGCTGCTTAAATTTTCTCAAAACATGTAAATAGAACATTTTGCATTTTTCAAAATATGTAAAAAGAATATTTTGACTTTTCAAAAACATGCAAAATAAAAATTTGTGTACATTTCAAAAACATGGAAATAAAACATTTTCAACTTTTCTCAAAACATGTAAATAGAACATTGAGCACTTTTCCGAATCAAGTAAAAAGAACATTTTCCACTTTTCTAAAACATGTAAATACAACATTTTGCTTTACCAAAGAAAACCATCAATAAAATCAAAATGGTGGTTTTTGTATGGAAACAAATGGCTGCCTAAAAGCAATTCCTTCGTCCGGCCCTGTTTGGGACTGAGACCGAGCGAGTGAGAAAGGGAATGAAATGAATTTTGGTTTGAATATGAATTTTGGAAATGAGATTATTGACAGACAAGACAGAAGGGGGGGGGGGGTGGGGGAGGGAGGGGGAGGGTGTTAATTTTAAATGAGTTTAATTACTCTTTGCATTGCTGTCCTGTAGTTACTTTACATTCATAGGTTCCGGGTTTAGGCCAGGCTGGTTCTGGTGCTGGTGTTGGTTAGGTTTCCTATCTGTTAGGAGGTACTTTGTGAAAGTTGGCATGTAATTAGATGAGAATGTAAAATGTGCAAGTGAGACGTTGTGTGGACTTGCATAGTTTGTATTATAATACAGTTGAGTAGCCTCATTTTGTGAGTAGGAGTAGGGGGACGGAGCTATACATTAATTCTAAATGTTGTCAAGCAAACAGTGCATTGCATTGTGTGCTGGCGTTTGGATAGGGAAAAGTTGAGATTTCTACAACCTCCGCGTCCTACCATTACAACTCCCAACTTCAACTCCAAACTGACGCTCAATGTGGATAAGGTCTTTTAACTCTTTTAAGCTCGTCCGGGAAAGTACATTCATCACTCTCCAAACAAAACAAAACATAGGATTCGTCGTACCCCCGCAAAAATATTCGTTATGACCGTATATGAAATCACTTTATTTATGAGAATGATCTACTATTTCATATATGATGTACATTGTAAAGGAAAATGAACTCCGTAATCCTTTAGGATAGGCAGTGTATAAGAATATGAGCTCTGTAATCTTTAAGGATGTGCAGTGTATAGGAATATTATCTTAAACTTCCTATAGGATGATATCTCAATCGCTATTTAATCATTATTTATCCCTCCCATGTTCATAATTACGCATTATTTAATTTCAAATAATCAATTTTTGAGTTTTTTTAACTTGTTTGAATAATACAATCTAATGTACAATCAAACACAACATTTAAATATAAATAGAAAGTTATTTGTTAAACAGCATTTTAAATGAAAAAAGGTGCAAGAATATCAATAAACCATTAAAATCTAATGAAAAATGTACGCAACAATTATTTAAGTAGTAGCAGAAAACAATAATTAAGAACCTGTAAGTAGTCCACATAAATAAATCAGTCATTGTGACAGTATGCTTAGCCCATTCATATTAACTAGAATAAACTGTCAGCAGCCAGCAGTAAAGCCATCAATACCATGTGAGTAAATGTAATGTAATGTACATCGTGCGAAGTGAGTGTGCAATGCATTGGTAATTGAGCAACGACAGGCAACGGCCATCGGTCACTCCATGGTTTTACATGCACTTCCTATGTCGACTGTTGGGCGGTTCAAATCAAACCATAACCGACAACGTGCAATCTGGGATCAGAATCCAGCAGTCGTCGAGGCAAAGGCTACAGGCTACTGCAGCTCCTGCATCACAAGCACACTACTTTTCATTTCTGCTTAAGCTGACTGTGACTGCTAACTGTACTATTTATTGGCTTATAAAATCCTATTTGTTTTAAATTCTTCAGTTTATTAAACATAATGTAATTGTGTAGTTTTTGGCTGGGTAGTACAGTTAAATTGGTGATACGAGGAGTCATCCGATCGACCTGATCGACGATAATAGTGATTGCAAACTGAACTGATTAGTGAGATAAGGATTTTGTTTGTTTTGTGTTCAGTTACTTTAGTTAGTGCTTGTTTTGAGGCGATTCTACATGAAAAATAATTTTTGCATTATCATGACCTTTACGTATTTATTTATGGACTTGTGTAGTGTGGTAATGTAAAATAAGTACGAAGTAACGTATTAATAGTAGGAACGGCTCAGAGAACGTCATCGTCAATGTTAGTTTAGTGAGCTACTACTTGCATTAAAGGTTCGCTTAATCCTGTTGTAAGTTAACCGTAATATTGTTAACAGTGCTCGGCCTATTCTAGCTGTTGAACTACTAAACCAATAATTCGCTTGCGTTTTACTGATGCTACAAATAAGCAATCTTAATGAAGCCTAAAATAAAGTGATAAGTGATATTGCCATGTAAACCTAATTGTTTCAAAACATGCATTATTGGATGTTGATGTTAATCAATCAGTTTTGTGGTTTTTGGTCGAAAAAATGCGATGCTTTTTTATGTTTTTAGTAGGTACCTACCTTCGTATGATTAGATATAGCACATTGAATTGTATGTGAATTTGAATCTAGAAAACTTATAGGATCACATCCTATCGGAATACATAAAAAAAATCGTATAGGATACTTCTTATAGGAGAGTTGGTGACAAAGCGTATATGAATATTCATTATGAGAACGTCCCAAATTCCCAACAACCGCTCATATACGCTGTGTGTATAGCATCCTATTCCTTAGTTTTGCAGGGGTATATTTTCTCTATATTTTATTTCCATTCTTTATCACGAGAGCAGCCAAAGCCAAAGGAAAGCTCAGAGTCATTTTCAGACGGAGGGACAAGACACTGAAGCGTAAACTGAGTTCACAACCACAGACAGATCGTTAGTACAGTTTTACAACCACACTACAGGCATTACCAGAGTCATCTGCACCAGTACCAGTACCAGTACTGTTACCAGAAAAAAAAATAATTATTACATTTAGCTAGAAGCGAGTAGGAGTAGGATTGGGAATTTATCTACAATCTACGGCACTCTCTCGTTCATCCATCTTTTTTTAGTAAAATAAAAAGGTAGTGGTAGTTTTTGGAGCGAGACTTTGGAACTGGACTACAAAATGATGAACGCGAACATGATAAAAATATGAGAGGACGAAGGATGTTGTAAGAGCAGTTGTACAAGATACTTTGTGTCCTGTTTTTCTTGTTGGGGGTAAAAGTCAGAAGGTTTGTGTGTGTGGGAGAGATGATACAGTAATAAAGTTTGGTGGAATTGGAATTGGATGTCTACCGTCTACTTTCTCTCTCGCTCTCTCTATCTATGTTCCACCGGCAGGGCCGGACAATGTGGCCAGCGCATAGGCAGCCCCCGCTGCTTGAATTTTCAGAAAACATGTAAATGGAACATTTTGCAGTTTTTAAAAATATGTAAAAAGAATATTTTGACTGTTCAAAAACATGCAAAATAAATTTTTTTGCATATTTCAAAAACATGGAAATAAAACATTTTCCACTTTTCTCAAAACATGTAAATAGAACATTGAGCACTTTTCTGAAGCAAGTAAATCGAACATTTTGCACTTTTCTGAAACATGCAAATACAGCATTTTGCTTTCCAAAGAAAGCCATCAATAAAATCAAAATGGTGGTTTTTGTATGAAAACAATTTTCTGCCTAAAAGCAATTCCTTCGTCCGGCCCTGTCCACCGGCACCGGAGGAGGGACGTGATGGAGGGAAATTTGTGTGGGAGACTGACGTGACTCGAGTTTATGACATGTAAAAACCATTTGGCCTCCAAAGAAATCCCTCACCCAAGAGATCATACTTTGACTTTGAAAACCATTTCTGCTTTTCATGACATGTCCATCCTGATCGTAAATACGAGAAGAAAATATATATGAGAGTCCTCCGTCCTCCTCCAAGTTTTGAGAGACGAGCCTCTCCTCTCCCTCTTCCCACTCACCCAACACATCACATATCATTTCCTTCTCTTTCTCCCAACAAGACAATCACTTTCTCTCGCTCTGGCTTTTACTTTCTCTCCTTTGCTTCCCTTTCTACGTCAACTTTCACTTTCATTCCTCTAAATATCCTCGAGGATCCAAAATACAGATCTCCCCTCCTCCAAATAATGTGACCAAACTTGGAGAAGGAATTTCCTGGGAAAGTAAATAAAATGACAATGGAAGGAAAAACAGCGGAGGAAGATGTTTTTTTTTGGAATTTTGGAGGGATGAGAAGAGGAGGAGAGATGCTGCTGCTGGTAGACTATTTGGGATGGAATGAGAGAGTAAGAGAAAGGATCAACAGGAAAAGAGGGAAGCTGAGCCGACTGAACTCTACATCAATTATTTAACCTGTTGTGGCAGACATTTTACGTCTTACAATTTTTTTGTCTTTTTCTCCCCTTGAAATTGAACTCTATGTTACATATTATTTGGCACGTAGGGATGCATATCTGTGGAATAGTACAGTGGAGTATACAGAGTAATTTATGAATGCATCCTCCAAGTATCTCCTCTTGAACATAAACATGAAGCTCATCGTCAGTCCTCTAAATCCTACTTGGTCCAATGTGTTTCTTTGTGAGAATGAAAGCTGTGATAACGGAAACGAAATGGACTCCACGGACACCAAAGTAACTGATTCTGTCACATCGAATCTCTCTCTCTCTCTCTCTCTCTCTTTGTACCTTTTTCTCAGTCAGTCCAACTTGAAGTAGTCAGCTATTATTCCTCTGCGAATTCTTATACTTGACTCAATGAATTATCCACACTTTGTCGTGCATAGGAAATTGGAAAGGGAATAGATGTGCATTAAGAATAACAAAGCTAATTTTACATTGTACTCATGCTGATTTTTAAAAGCAATATTTAGAATATTGTCCTTATGTACCCAGCTTTTGCTTCCACTATATTGACTACATAGCAGCATGCTTACGTATCATAGTTACTTATTTTTCTGTTTCTAAAAAAAGGATATTTTCTTAAGGAATTTTTGAAGCTTTTTTAACACACGGGCGTTGATCCTACACCTCATCAACTTGTAATACAAATATATTATAAAAAAAAGTTAAAGGGACAAATCACTTGATTCGCTGAATTTTAATGAACCTAAAAACCTAATTTTTTAGCGGCATGCAGAAAGCTGTTTCTTTAAACAAGATAGTTAAGTTAGGAGGGAAGATAAAAAGGCGTCAAATTGCTTTTATCGGTTTTGCTACATATTTTAGATTCCATAACTACATTCACCTTTTCCGATTTAACTTATCACATTTACCTCAGCCAATTCACCTTATTCCGATTTAACTTACCGTATACTGACAAATTCACTTAAAAGGGATTCCGCGGGACCGACTAAATTCGTCCCTTTAAACCGAATTCCCTTTTAACCATTTAAGGGATTTCCCTTTTAAGCGATTATTATTTTTAAAAAATTTCAGATTTTATTCTATGCCAAAGAGTAAGTTAGCCGGTCATCCAGGATTTTTTGCTGTTGTTGTAGTCAACTGGAAGAGACCTAATATTTTTAAATGCTCTTGGCTTCTTCGACGACTCGAAGACTACCAACTTCTTTCTTACTGTCCCCGTCATGTTAGCACAAACCAGGGCTGTAACTCTGTCTTTTTTAAGTTTGCCACCAACACATGTCAGTCTTAAAGGCCATTGTTTTGTTCACTAACGCTCGGAAAAATATTCCTGTCTCATCGGCGTTAAATATTTGATCAGGTTTGTAATGATCACATAGTTTAGGAAGTTGTGTCAAAATCCATAATACCAAAAATATCAAAAGTTTCAGATAAGAGATAAGATGAGTGCAGTTGAGTTGTCAAGAACAACGCTCCACTCGTTCGGCTCTGTATTATTTTTCTTTTTTTTACTTCTATTCTCCTTAAAAAATCCCTTTTAAGTGACAAAAAACCAAAAACGGTTAAAAAAAGTCCCTTTTAACCGGATAATCCCTTTTAGCGGTTCCCTTATAACCGGATAATTTTAACATTGAATCATAGGCTGGCCAACCAAACACTTCAAATCTGTCCCGTTTAGGCGGTATTACCTTTTAACCAGATCCCTTTTAAGTGAATTTTTCAGTATCTTCTAATAGTATACCCCTTGCAGTCCCTGAATTTAAACGTGTCAGACCCGTAAAATATTACAGGATGCACGCTATTCTAATTCACCTTGTGACCGATTCAACCTATGGTCAATTCAAATTATTTTGATTTAATTTATTGCAATTATTCAACCTGTCACCTTTTTACCTTGTACAAAATTTTACTTATTGCAGTTTAACTTGTAGCCTGTAAGGTATACGTGAATAAGTTAAACTTTCTACTAGTTAAATTGACCATAAGTATAATCTGTCGCAAACTGAATTGAAATAAATTAAATCGGCATAAGTTGAATTGACCATTGGTTGAATTGCTTACAAGTTGAATTAGAGTTTGCGTTTGAATTTGAGTGAACTTTAATCAAGTTTCAGGTTTATTCTATACAAATTTACTGCTTCACAATCAAGCAAATTATTAATATAAACTAAAATTACATTAAATTAGAATTAGAATAAGGACTAAATACAATGTAATCATCTCAATAATACCACTATTGAAAATTAATTAATCAACCCACTGATATAACACACCTCATGATGGCTGATATACTGAATACTCTACCGGTGCCCGCGATTTAATTAAATGTTTAGAAAGTAACAGCCTGAAATCACATGGTTCATCTAAACATTTAAAATTATCAGGCAATGCATCCCACAATGTATTTCTTCTATTTAAAAACAAGTGTCTATATTTCCGCGACTACAATTAGCTGGATACTCTAGTAAACATGAACCACTTGATCTCGTTATGCGCTCTGAATTCTTTCCAACAAGCCAAAAGTTAAAATTAGTAATGTCAGACCCTACCTTAGTATACTATTTTCAAATGACAATGTACAGACTAATTTGCTCAGGTACCGACAAGGTATTTGTTTGCTTAAGTAAAAAATTCCCCATAATTACTATCATGTTACCTCGCTTACGTCTTTTCTTGAACAATCAATAATCCGTAAACTGAACAATGAGACTACTAATTTTATTCTGCAGTTTCTGAAGTTTACCTTTACCTTAGACTGCATATAAAATTACTCATTAGTCGGTTATTGACAACACAAAGGCATAAGGAATTATAACAAAAATATTAAAATTTAAATACATCTTTAAATTATTGAACTTACTATATTGCTGAACTAACTCTATTCTTTGCATAAACCAAATGACTCTTAAAACTCAGATTTGCATCCACGATGACCTCAAGATATCTAAATGTCTAAACACGCGCCACCTTATTGCCATTACAGCTTAGCAGTATCTTCTCGCAATTTTTAGTCTTTGGAATTATGCAAAATTCTAAATGTAGTCTTTGATAAATTTATTTTTAAACCCTGTGAAATAAACCAATCACTTACATTATTCAAACAATTCTGCATATAAAGAACCGACTCAACAAACACAAGAGACTAGTAGTACAGCACTAAGTCATCCGCATATAGAACATAATGAACGCCGAATGAAATAGCATTCGATACTATATCTATGTAAATAATAAATAGTAGCGGCCCCAAGACAGATCCTTACGGAACCCCAATGCACAAATCAAAACTGTCAGAGATCGTAAAACCAATCTTTCCCCTAAATTTCCAATTATGCAGAAATTCAGTCAATAGTTTTAGTAAATTGGGGTCCAACTTCTACACATTCCTCAGCTTAACTATCAATTCAAGATGCGGAACAGAATCGAAAGCCTTCTGCAGATCTATAAACACTGCTATAACCCGTCCACATTTTAAAATTAAAGTTATATGAATCTTGAATAAATTTAAGCGTTGCACTTTGACATTATATACCGCTCTTAAACCCGTGCTGCTTATCACTTAACTCTATTTTACTTAAAATCAAAAGGTTAGATAGAGGATAATAAGATTATCAGTCAGAGCGCTCATGCCTATATGCAGTGGAGTTACTACCGCACATTTTAACTTTGACGTATAAGAGGATAAACAGAAACTGCGTAAACAAGAGCGCAAGTGGCAGAGCTAAAAAATTGATACAATTATTTAAAACTAAAAACTATTTTAGATTATTTTAATTTTTAAATTTTAAACGCTTGAAACTATTCATTACCTTTTCTGGGATGAACGGCTCCCAAGGGGTATTTGCTTTAATTCTGTTGTAAAATTTAAATCATTTGAAATTTCACTCGAATTAACAACAAAAGCAGATGCAAATGCTTTGGATAGCTCTTCAGCCCCAGTCACCAACTCAGAATTTAAATTAAGTTCTGTCACAGCACAAACATTATTACTTTCCCCTAATTATTTATTATTTACAGAATATACATTAGTTGAGGATGGAAATTCTTTAAGTTTCTTTCTGTAGTAACTGTACTTAGCTTTACATATATTTCTTTTTGTATTAAGAGCAAGGTGAATTACCATAGGTTGAAGTGGCTAGGTTTATTGTAGCAAGTTAAATCGGAAAAGTTAAATGCAGATATTTCCCAATACATTTTAATGCGATGACACGTGTCCCTCGCTAGTTTTTATTTTCTACGAAACACTTTGTTTTTCGTCGAATGTACATGATAAAATAGGACTAAGAATGTAAATTGCTAAGTGTGAAGAAAGAGAGAGTGAGATAGAGAGCAAAATGAGTAGTGACATTGTTAAAATTCTTAAAAATCATTGAGTGCCCCTCAAATTGACTCGGGTAGAAGTTTTTAACAAGATTAAATGTAGTTTGGAAAATTGAGAGAAGTTCTTCTCGAATTTTGTAAAACATGAAACACGGAAATTACTCAACTGAACAATTTCAACAAGTTCCTTCATTCTCTCTCACTTGTCATATTCTATCGCTCTATCGCACATCCCATCCACATCTAAATAGGCTTCACTTTTGAGACAAGTTCAAAATTTTCAAATCAGTCGATTTCCAAGAATTACTTCCGTGAAAATTGAGGCGAGAATATAGACATACATAGTAGTATCAAAGTATTCCACAAAAATATAACAGGGAACCAACACCACTTGGTGGTCTTTATTGATGTCACTCACGCAGGCACTCAGCCTGTGCTTTTTCTATGTTTGCATAATATGCAAAACGTGGGCGCGGAATGTGATAATGACAGAGAACTACCTTGCCAATATAATATTATTAAATTAACTCTATCAGCTATCTCGTATTTATGACTCTGTGTGGCACTAACAAGATTTATTTCAAATATTCAAACTGACGGCGTGTCTACAAAATTGAATGATGCAGCCATTATGATTCATTATCCTACAAACGAGTACGAGTGTGTCATGGAGGATTTTATGAATATTTTATAAAATATGAAACTCAATAGATATTTAATTGAAATTGTCATTCTCCTATATAATTTGATGAAGTTGATGATTTGGACAGTAATAGGGGACATGTGAGGATGGTGATAGTGAGTTTTGAAAGTTTTTTGAGTTTTTGTGACTGGGAAAATAGACCGGGACCGGGAACTAATCTAATCTCAAGTGTGTCAAGTGCATAAAATTTCATTTTTATTTGACACAGTTTCTATACACATTTGATGTTGTAGTTGTGTTAATGGACACTCTAAAGTTTATATGAAAGTACAGAAATTCAGTGGATGGGAGTGGGGAAGGAATGATGTGGAATATGGGATGTGGGATGCACGTAAGTTGAATTCCGTCAAGTTCTCTCTCTGATGGAGCGCGTATGGCGTATGGGACTCCAAGTGGAAACTTACTATGGGTATTAAAGATAACAGCAGAGCTATAGTTTGGTTTGTAGGACGACGGAGAGTGAATCATACCACTTTTGGCTCTGTTATTATTTGGTGCGAGAGTCGCTCTCTCTCTCAAAGTTGGAGTCGAAAAATTTATGTGAAATGGAAAAGATAAAAATCTGTACGAGGGTTTTGGAAGGCGATGGTGATAGTCCATATAGTCATATGGCCATGACCATGCTATATACTGTGTATTTAAATTTGTGGTGTCTCATAAAAAAAAATCAACTCAAAAAAGTGTATCATTTTACAAAGTTAAAATTTAAAGGGGCGTCATGCGCCCTTCATCATGTTAATTCTGCTTTATATTTTGAAATGAAGAAGAATTGACAATAATCTCTGAGAGTCGGTGTTTTTTTTACACTTCCAATAAATACCACCGGTACCGGTGGTCTGGTCCTATATAGCATTTCAAATTTTATTTTATTTTATTTTATGGGAGTAGTGAAAGTAAGCGATGTTCGGTGTTGGTCTTGGTCTTGGTCTTGGGACTCCCATGGGTTTTTTAGCCTATACATTTAAACTGCAGAGTAGAATCAGATGAGAATAATGGATTGGAAATGTTCACGAGAATTTTTAGGGGTGAAGGAAATGGGAGAGCATCAAGGGAAGATGTATGAATACGTTCATACAATTTCCTATCTATTACCCACACTTTCTTTCTTTCTTTTATCGGTCCTTTCCCTATTTAAAGTTTGTTTTCTTTTTGTGTGTGTGTGTGTGTTTGTAGCCGTAACCGTAGCTTTCACCATCTTGCTAAAAGGGTAGTAGTAGTTCCAATAGGCACAAACTCAAACCAAAGTGGAAAGAATTTGAGACATACACACGCAGAGCATAACAGGAACAGGACAAATGTCCTTTAAAAGTTGTACAATAAAATAGCTGTGTAGTATAGTCGAGTTGAATTGTATCAAATTTTAATGTCTCTCCGTACTCCTTACAAAACTCGACACTCAAATTTACCTGAGACTCCCGTCTGTCTAAGTGATGTCTTGTTCTGAGTGCCTCTCTGCACAAGATTCCCATGAATTTTTTGTCATCCTCTCTGAATCATGTCCCATTACACCCATGTGCTACGCACTACTTACTTCCCTATAGTAAAGAGGTCAGAGGTAAATGTTTTATAGGGAGAGTGATGTATATAGTTTTCGAGAGCTCAGCTATATAACTGTTTGAGACTGTTCTCAACTCAGAGCGGAGCAGCAGTGTTGATTTTGATTGGAAAGTTGAAATGGTTTGATTTTTCTAGTCTCTAGAGTTGATTGAACTAATATATGAATTTAACCATTTTTTCTGTGACTGTGGCAAAATGAAACGTGGAAGCATATTGTCTGTGAAGAATCAAAATGACCCATTTCCAATTTGTGCTGGAATTAAAATGAGCTATGTCAAAAAATAATGCAGTAAATAAGATACTGGTGATAACAATGCTAATCATGAGTTTCTACAATGAGCAAATTGTTCCATTTGCATATTTTTAAAGAGGTCAAAATATTCTATTTACACGCTTTTTGAAAAGTGCAAACTATTCTTTGTACATGTTTTTAAATGTCAAAATGTTTTATTTATGCATTTTTTAAATGTGTGAAATGTTCTATTTATGTTTTTAAAAAGATCAAAATGCTCTATTTAAGTGTTTTTTAAAATTCCAAAATATTCTATTTACATCTTTTTGAAAAGTGCAAAATATTCTATATACATAAATGTTTTTGAAAAAAGGAAAATGTCCTATTTACGTTTTTTTCAAAAGTGCAAAATATTCTATTTACATGTTTTCAAGAACATTTTATTTTAATTTTGTCTGTAGATAGTGCATTTGGTTTGAAACTAACAATAGTTATGAGTCATTTCGGTTCTTCACAGATTCTATGACTATTTCTATAGTGACGTGTTGACATATTTAATAATGATGAAAATTATTAGCATGTCATATGTTTGATTTTAAATTAGCCATGCGTAGTACATATGAAGGAAAATGAATTACGATTGATTGTGTGTCCCTCTGATTTCCAGATTCTTTTTGGTCTTTGCCTGCTTTGCACTCAGTGTATTTTCAACGATAAGACAGTACCAAGATCAAGCAGAAGCTGCCCTGTTCTACATGGAGACTGTCGTTGTCATCTGTTTCACGTCCGAATTCGTCCTACGGCTATGGGCGGCCGGTTGTCGTTCCAGATACCAGGGTGCCTTGGGACGCTTACGATTTCTCCGACGTCCATTCTGCATTATAGGTGAGTCACTTGGGAGCGGGAAAACTCCTCCGCGTTTCTCTCTCTGTCTTCGTCCTCGTCCTCGTCCGTCCTGCAAAATGGAAAGGTGGACGTATTAGGACGGTAACAGGTTTAGTACTACGACTACTACTTCACCATCTTTATTTACCCTGCAAGTTTAAAATGGGACATGGGTATAGTTTTGGAGTTGGAATTGGAGAAAACTGTGTTGAGGTTGGAATTGGGAGGTAGGTGGTGGGAAGACAGAAGGATATATTATGGGCAGTGCACTTTTAGTTACATGACCTGTTTCTCTGGCTCTATGGATTCTCTGGCATTACGGCTGAGTACACTCAGCTTCTAGTTTCCTCGTCGTCAAGTCAGTGTGTATGACAGTTGAAATGGGAAGACGAGGTGGTGACACAGAAATCAATCCAAGTGAATTATTAATGCTTTCCCAAGTCTCACCATATGAGAACAAAAGAGACAGGCAGGGAGGGAGTCTTGGAGACAGTACACTACATCACATTATATACATATGTTCACATTTTAATGGGATTTTTTTAAATGCGCCACTATTCCTTTAACACATAGGTTTGCATATATTCATTTCTTCGTAAAAGTCACTTCCAAATCCAAATGTCAATTCCATAACTTTCTCTTTTAAGTACAATTTAAATTCCCTCCATTGCTTTCTTTCTATGATTATTCATATTAGAAGAAAAAAATAATCAAAATTATGATGTTATAGAGTTAAGCTGGTGGCATAGTCTTATTCAGTAAATTTAATTCCCTGTCCGGGTCCGGATCTTATCATTATCTTTGTATGTAGTTCTCCTTTCTCCTCATCCTCAGGGTGTAGATTACTTTTACGGGAGGGGTATTATCAAAAACAATGGAGAGAACACCTGTACTGGAAATCAAACGTGTTGAACAAATAGTAATGGAATACAGCCCATTAAGAAAGGAGTAAAAAGAAAGTAAAAGGAGAGAGAAAGCTCTGCTCATACGTTCCTCTCACGTACAAGGCTCGTCTGTCATTCTCTAATGTGAACTAATGCATCAATTTGTCAATGGCTTCATTCATGTGGGCTTTGCCATGTCGCTCTCGTTCTCGTTCTCGAGCCGTTTGGATATGAAATGATATGATGTGAGGAGGATCCCCTTCCTCATTGTCTGAGTGTGTAAGTCACAAAGGAGAGGAAAGGGAAGACGGACGAGAGGACGAAGAAGACAGATACGACGGGGACTGGGATACTAAAGGGGAAGATATTTAACGAAAAAGTCTCCGTTGATGGGCAAGAGTGAAATATGATCCCGTTGTGTCCATAAACAGAAGCTGAGAGAAAAGAAAGAAAGAAAGAAAGAAAGAAAGTAAGAAAAGGGGAAAGAACGACGGCAGAGCAATCAATATGGGGACAACCTGTTCAAATATGTATGTACCGCTTTGGCAGAGCGCCACCGGTACCGGTACCGGTAACGGTAGCGGTAGAAACCATATACACACATGTTGCTCCTTGCCTTCTACTCTGCTACTGCCTTGGGTTGGACTTTCACTCTGACGAAAAGATTGGACTACGCACTCACAAGGAAACATCATGACAAAGTTTTTCATGAATTTCGACAAAGTTTTGATGTAAATTATTTCTTTGGATGTTACGATTACTCAGTAATGTACTAGTTACTAGTATTTTACACTTCAAAAATATGTAAATACAACATTTTACACTTTTCAAACACATGGAATTAGAACATGTTGCACCTTTTAAAAAATATGGAATTAGAACATTTTGCACCTTTTCAAAAACATGGAATTAGAACATTTTGCACCTTTTCAAAAACATGGTATTAAAACATTTTACACTTTTCAAAAACTCCTAATTAACATTTTACGCATCTTCCTCATTTCGTGTTTTTATGACATAGCTCATTTTGATTATAGCTTAAATTGGATATGGGTCATTTTGGTTCTTCACAGACGATATGTCATGATGTTTGCACGTCAGCTGTAGATTGTGAAGAGCTATATATGCACAAGCTAGAAGCTTGCAAAAACTACTGATAATTCGACTTTTCTGCACATGACTTCCTTTAAGACGGAGTGGAAGGCGAACGTTGGTTCATTATAAACAGTCCATTATCTAAAATAGGAGCGAGTTATAATTATAGCGCTTTTTAGTTGTGAACCATTTAATCGATTTAGACAAGGGAGGTGTGCTCTGTAAGTTCCAAGCTCCAGTGCAGAATTCCCCCCTTCAATGCCATTAATTATTACCGAGAGTATTTGGGCCTCTACGTCTACGGTCACGTCCCAATCTGTCCTCGTGTCCTCATAGACAAAGCCAAAGGGGAAACAAAACTGGTGGAAGAAAGAACATCACAAGAAAAATATTGAATCATGTTTTACTCCACACACAAAAGGTTGGACACACAGTATAGTGTCCCAAAAAAATAATGCCTACCTACTCAGATTTCATATAAATTTCTCTCTCCTCGAGGCAAATATATTCTATATAATTTACCGTATAAGTTTGATAATTCTTACCACACAGAGTATAGAAGATCGTGTTCTCTCTGAAGAGAAAGTGGAGAAAGCACCTACCTCAGCTATTTATCCAAATGTTGATTGGTGCTGTGTGAAATTATCATAATTTTCTTTGTGTTATTCATGGCATGAACCCACTTGGAATTGTATGAGTTTTTTTGGCCTTTTAGTCTAGACGACGCTACTGCTTGAAGAAATTCATTCATTTTCGCCCCCTGCGAATTCACTGAGTGTTTCTGTGGGTTGACTTGGGGTAGTTTTAGTTTTCATTGTATTGTAATGAATACGGAGGACAAGCGGCGAGTGTCCGTGAAAGAAGATCTGCTTTTTAGATGCTGAGCAAGCATCTATTGGTCTGGTGTCTGGTGTCTGTCTGTCTGTCTGTCACAATGTCAGTTGGTCGCACGCTACAGGTCGCATTTTTGAAGATTTTAAATTGAAACCTTTTTTAATCGCCCAGAAAAGCGAGGGAGAAGTGCTGTATAGTTTTTGGTTATTGTTGAAGTTATAGTTTCTTCACAATTAGCAGTTAAACTGACAAAGAATTATATCAATGTTTCAAGATAAAAAAAAGGGCTGATAATACATGGAAGGTACATATGGAGCTGAGAGCTTGTCAAGTTTCGCCGTTAGAAATACACATGGAAAATTTTCACTAATATCCATTACAAGTAAATGTACTGCTGACATATGTACGTTCACAGGGCAGACTGGTATAGTGGTCGTTGGTTTGACACTGCAATGTAAAATTGGAAAAAATGCGTTCTCATGACGGGGGTCCACTCTTCGAATACCAGCTCAGGCATTCGGAATTCTCCTTCCTCATCATTTTACAGACGTTAACAATGCAGCCTAGGGATCGTCCATAAATAACGTCATACAAATTTTACTATTTTAGGGATCCCTACTGTCATAAGTATAAAAATTCGGTTGACATATATCCTTAACATAGCATTTTAAAAGTATGCATGCAGGGGTCTTCCATAAATGACGTCATATAAATTTTTACTATTTTAGGAATCCCCACTGTCACAAGTTTAGAAATTCGGTTGACATTAATATATCCTTAACATAGGATTTTACGGGAGCCACCTAGCGCAGCCAAGGGGAAACACCTATCTCCCACGAGCTCGTCTTTTATTTCATAAAAGATTTTTGTTTTTTCATTTTTTGAGTGATAAATGTAAAAATTTCGAGCAACTCAAAAATGGAACTACATTCTAAAGTGCGTTATTAATCGAAATCAGGTCAAAGTTACTAAGATCAAACTAAATTAGTGATATTTTTAACAAGATCTAAAATCCTGCCATGCCGTCGGCCGTCCTGGTGCAGAAATCAACATAAGAGTTACATATCTAGCAAGAAGGAAGGGAAATTCTAATACCAAAACCTTGTGTCAACCAACATTCCAACTAGTTGCTCTCTGTTTGGTAACCATGTCAAGCAAAAAAAGAATGC
This sequence comes from Dicyrtomina minuta, assembly GCA_949802685.1. NCBI lineage: Eukaryota > Metazoa > Arthropoda > Collembola > Symphypleona > Dicyrtomidae > Dicyrtomina > Dicyrtomina minuta. The sequence continues at coordinate 63,295,424 of OX461812.1, forward strand.
AAGTACCAAAAGACCAGGAACAGCTAGCTTCCTACTTTGCCCAACAATTACAGCTCATGGGTCAACAATCAGCCTCACTGTTTAACTCGCAGATAGAAAGTATCAAATTGGAATTGCTCTCTAAAATTCAAGTCTTAGAATCTGACATGAACAGAAAATTAAAAGAATTGGATGAAAAGTCAAACAAGTCAGCAAGACGACAGGAAATTGAAACTAGTTTGCTGAAAGTTAAAATAAGTGAGTTGAAGAAAAGACAAGAAACTGGAACCAGTCTTCTGAAAGTTTAAATAAGTGAGTTGGAGAAAAGACAGGAAACCGAAACCAGTCTACTGAAAGTTAAAATAAGTGAGTTGGAGAATCGAGTACAACAATCGGATCAAAGCCTGTGGAACCACCAAAGACCGAATATCAAAAAAGAGATTCTCATCACGGGACTCCCAGTCTGCTCATCCCCAACCGAAGATGCAAGTTTAGTGATCTCCAAAACGCTCAAACTTACAAATGTTTATATCATCAAGGCAAAACGAATTGACAATAAAATTGACAGTAAACCACCACTTCTTTTTGTCTAGCTGGCTGAAACGCAAGAAGTATCTTCGGTGCTACGATTGAAGTCACAACTGAAGAATTCACTACCCCACGTCTACATTCAACAGTGCCGAAGTAAAAGAGAACAAGAAATCCATAAACATCTTACAGAACAATACTGGATAAAGAAACTGGACCCCTCCTTCAAGTCAGTCAAGTACATAGGATGCTACGCCTTCAACGTGGATGGTATTACTTACTCCAGTGATGGAAAAAACCTGATCAAAATCGAGCCGCCCGGGACACATCGTAATCAATAAATATGTAATTGGTATCTTATGAAGTAATATAAATTAAGCAAAAAATCCGTTAGTTAATTGGTGTCTCCTATGGCTAGCCATGTGTTTTGTTTTTGTTTTATGAGATTCAAAGTTAATACCTAACTGTCAAATATAATAGCGTTACAATTGTTACAACATATTGTGATCCAAAATTCTTAGTAAATATGATACCAGTAGGCTGAATTCCGACTTGAGTAACTGGCAGCTAGGACCGCTTCCAAATTTACCATAATAAGGTCAAGGAGAGGTCTCTGTCTGGCATTATATATATGAGGGTTTCAATCACTAATCACTAATCATTGTTAATTAACAGAATAAAGCTAGGACTGTTGTGAATCACTTAAAATGAATACAGCTAAATAGAGTTATGAAATGAACCAATTTATGTACACTCAAATTAATTAGAAAATGTAATTAGAAATAATTTTCCCCGTGGCTAAGGTGGTGTCATATATTATCTGTTATCAAAAACTCTGTAACCTCATTTAATATGATTTGTGTGTGGGCCTAGGCCCGTATATGCAATAAATCAATACATACATACATACATACATACATAGGATTTTACTAGTATGCATGCGGGGATCGTCCATGAATGACGTCATAAAAATTTATACTATTTTAGGGATCCCCACTGTCATAAGTTTAGAAATTCGGTTGACATATATCCTTAACATAGGATTTTAGTAGTATGCATGCAGGGATCGTCCAAAAATGACGTCATACAAATTTTACTTTTTTAGGGATCCCTACTGTCATAGGTTTAGAAATTAGGTTGACATATATCCTTAGCATAAGATTTTACTAGTATGCATGCAGGGTTTTTCTATAAAGGGCATCATACAAATTTTACCGTTTTAGAAATTCACATGCCTACAGTTATAAAATTAAGTTAACTTATATACTTAACATTGAATTTTCAAGCTAACATACGGGGATCGTCCGTAAATGACGTCATTCAAATTTTACTATTTCAGAGATCACTACTGTAATTAGTTCAGAAATTAGGTGGACGTATGACCTCAACATACGATTTTATTAGTATTCATAGGGAAATCTTTCATAGATGGCGTTGTTTAAATATTATTATTTCAAGTATCTTGCCTGTCTTTAGTTTTAAAATGAGGTAAACGGGTACCCATATTATGGAATGCCTCCAGTATTCATACTGGGATCTTCCATAAATGACGTCGTCTAAATATCACTATTTTGGGGTTCCGCTCTGCATTTGTTAAAAAATTAGGCAAACAGATACTTTGAACGCAGGGGTGTTACAAGAATACATACACAGATCGTTTATAAATACCTTTATCTAAGTATTATTATTTTTTTAACTGCTTGCAACGTACATTCGTAAATGGCTTATTGGTGGTAGAGGAGGCTCTATAAATGACGTTATTTGTGAATTAGGCAATTCTTACAAATTTTCCAGCTATATTTAACTACATGCCACGTACTTCCATATATGGCTTATTGATGGTAGAAGAGCCTCTATAAATGACGTCATTTGTGAATGGTGCAATTTGTCAACATTACTCAGCTATATTTACCTACACGCTACACACATTCGTATATGGCTTATTGATGGTAGGGGAGCTTTTATAAATCTAATATCATCTTTTAGCGTAACATAAATTGTGTTGCGCATTTGTTGAAGCTCAGCATCTACTTCGGGCCCGCCTCCGGTCGACAAATCCGGCGCGAAGCGCCGGATTTTTTTTATTGTCCAAGTGCCAAGTGTGTGTAAGCATATGGGATGATCATAATAATGTCCAGTGTGGTCTCCCATATTCCACGCCCTAAACTTAAATATTAGCACTTGGACTTTCAGACAGCTGTATGATATTATGTACCTACTTGTATTTTTAAAACACATTTTCGAAAGTCTAAAAGTGCAGGATGTAGGATGTATCTAGCTTTATGCCCATATGCTCATAGATACTTGTATATGCTCATTGAATCTCACTATGCCGTATGCAAATAAAGATCACTTTTAACAAATACGTCCAACGCCTGTGAATCTATTTTCTAGACTAAATCTTTATTGTATCATTCATTCTTAATTTTCAGTCTTGTTACAAATTACATACATTCATAATCAAACCAAATGGGCAGCTATCATATAGATAATAATAGCTGCCAATACAATTTTAATGATGAGGCGACTATTAAAATAATAGTCGCCAATACAGTATTAACATACTCTATGGTGTTATGAATCTGCTGACATATCTTGACACGTCGCAAACTCCACGTCCACATTGTAAACTCCATTTAGGTTAACAATGTGCATTCACTACACCAACTGCATCTTAATGTGCTGACTGCACTTTAACAGTCATCACATTCTGTCAAGCTCATTCAACTACTTCACTCTACATACACTCTCGTATGACTCGGTGGAGACATGGAGCCACCGCCACCGGTACCTCCTACATCCTCCTAAGTAGTTAATGACTTGCTCCTCCTTCCACCTCCGGCTCTCTTCGAGGAGGAGACGGATGTAATCCGAAAATCATGTTCCGGATTCTTTGTGCCCTCTCGTCTGTTACCAACACCAGCCTCAATGGACTATCAGATCCAGTAGATGAAGAAATTCCAGAGAAGTGTGGACTACGCTCAGTAGCTCCACTTGAATCCAAGTTCCCTCCTCCAGCTGTACTATGGCTCTCGTTCAGCAGCGCAAGTATCTCATCATCATCACCAAGTCCGATTCCACGTCCAGACCGCTGTATTCTCCAGGTCCACTTGAACTTGCATATTAGAATAATAACAAATCCCATACCTAGAGTCAACAGAACACAAAGACAGGTTATTAACACTGTCCACAATAGGGAAGGGCCTTTCGTTCCTCTATTGATTACTGAATAATACGAACCCTCTTCGAGCTCGGTATTAATCTTGGTCCAGTTCAGCTCCAAATCCAGATGGAAGCCAGCAGTCTGCGCGAACAATGGGTCCACCTCTTCAGTGTAACTCATGTCTACCATAGCACCCTCGAACTTAACTTTATTGATAGAAAAGGTCGTCACAAGAGGTAAAGTAAATACCTCCCTGGGGCACTTCTGCGTCTGCCGGGGTCCAATTTGATACTCTGAACCATAACAATAAATATAGTATTTATCGTCATACAGTTTGACTTGTACGAAGTCCTTCACGTCTCCATGGTCCTGACTCGCACATCCAGTCGAAACATATGGCGCCATTTCATCTTTAGAAATTAGCCCATTTCGGCATTGGCTATATGAGGATACAACTAAGTTCCCCGGATATGGTAACCGTATATCCACATCATATAGGCAATCCTCCTTCTTGGATAATAAAGCATTCATAGGCCCTATATATTCAAGTTTACAATTCTTACCTTGTTGATTCTTCACCAACAGAGTAAAAGGGTCCGCCTCCACTAGTACTAATCCAGTATTTACGATAGGTACTAGAAAATCCAAAAACAGCTTACTTCTGTCTTCACTGAGCCTACAGCCTTTCGGCTGAGAGAATCTGAGTGGGCAGGTTTCGCCACAGGGAAGAGTAAGATTCATAAAATCCAGAAATCCCCCCGAAATCTTTCCATCAGCCCATTCTCTCCTGAACTCCTGGATTATGGACCTTCCAATGAGTAACCTTCCTACTAGATACGAAATCATGAAATTAGACTCCAAATTCTTAGTCTTAAAATCATTCAGATCAACTTTGATCATTTCCGTCCGGGACAACACTTTTATCAGCTCCTCCTGTAGGTGGTGAATATTCTTGTCCCCGGTATTAATCTTTGATGCTAAATCGTCCAGTCTATTCTGTAGGTTTCCGGTTATCTCCTGAACAACCTTAATGTCCTCCTTGTTGGTGGCTGCCATTGATATTGCTGCTATTCCGATACCCGCACTTGCCACAACTGCGACGAGGATCACAGACAGCATCAATGGGCTTCTTTTTCCACGAGTAGAAATCCACTTTTTCCGAGGACATAGGATTTCCAGTTCATCTAGAAAATATTCTTCATATGATTCTAGACATCGACGGTGAATTTCTTCACCCAGTTTTCCTTGTGTTCTATCTTTCTCCACGACCGTACATGGTGAAAGTAAGGATACCATCATGTGGATGGACTCAAAACCACCCGCCACCGGACTAGGATGTCTACGCCATAAGACATTTCCAGTTTTCGTCTGGGAGGAGATGGGAGCAATCAAACACAGCACCATCATAACATTTAACATATACGCAGACATACCACATAATCTCCCTGTTAAAATGCTCTGTTGCTCTGGATCCTCCACATTCGCGTTCCTCCTCTTTTTCTTTGGTGGCGATTCAAGTTCTTCACCTGAATGAAAAGTCTCCTCCGCCTCTAACTTCTCGATCTTTTCGACCCTGTTGAGGTTCATTCGAGTCATTTGTTCATTCAGCGTGTCATGCGGGAGCGCCTTGGTAAACGAATCGGCCAACTGTTCCTTGGTTGGTTTCCATTCAACGTCGATTTTACCTTTCTCGATCTGCTCCCTCACATAGTGATATCTCACATCTATGTGCTTTGTTCTTTGGTGAAATTCCGGGTTCTTGGCCAGCCTTATCGCCGCCTGGTTATCCACTCTGATTTTCATCGGATTAGCCCTCCAGAACCCTAGTTCCTCCATGAACCTTGTCAGCCATACAGCCTCCTTAGCTGTCTCCGACAAAGCAATATATTCGGACTCCGTGGATGACATAGCTACACAATGTTGTAGCTGTGAACGCCAAATGATGGGGCATCCGTTCGCTAAGAACACCATGCCCGTCGTTGACTTCCTGTTCACGTTTTCCCCGGCGTAGTCTGCGTCCGAATATCCAATCACTGCCATCTCATTAATCGGATTAAACGAGATTCCTCTTGTGATCGTTTCCTTTAAGTACCTAAGTACCTTCTTGGCTGCGTTCCAATGCTCCTCACCGTACCCCGTTAGATATCTAGACAGCTTAGATACTGAGTAACTAATGTCCGGCCTAGTGTTCCTTGCTAGGTATATTAACGCTCCCATCAATTCTTGGTATGGGTACTTTGCATCTGGAATTTTCAGCTTTTCAGCTGACCAGCCAGCTGACATAGGAATCTTCTTCCCTTTACAGTCAACCATATTGAATCTATATAAAAGTTCTCGCACATAATGCTCCTGAGAGATTCTTATCTCTCCATCAGGGCAAACCTTTATACTAATCCCTAGGAAAATCGATGGGGGCCCGTCCGTAATTATCAGGTCTTGAGTCAATTGATCAAGGATCCTCTCTTTGATTTCTTGGCACTGGCACAGTAGCAGTCCATCATCTACATATATAGCTATGTAGACCGTGAATCCATCAAACTCCCCAGTGAATACACATGGGTCTGACAATGTGGCCACAAATCCTATCTTTCCTAGAATTATTTTCAATTTTTCAGCCCAGATCCTCGGGGCTTGTTTCAGTCCGTATAAGCTTTTCACTAATAAACAGACCATGTCTTCATTACCCTCCTCGAATCCTTCAGGAAGTTCCATAAATACTTCCTCGTCCAGCTCCCCGTATAGGAAAGCCGTCTTCACATCAAATTGAGTAATGCTAAAGTTTCCTGCAGCCGCTATGGCCAGCAGAGTTCTCACCGACTCGAATCTACACACTGAGGCGAACGTCTCTTTATAATCCAGTCCTTTTACCTGTTTATAACCTCTGGCGACCACCCTTGCCTTATGTTGGATCGGTCGTCCTTGTTCGTCCTTTTTGATAGTATAAACCCATCTCGATGTAAGTACCCGTCGACCCTTTGGCCGCGGCACCATTCTCCAAGTACAATTCTCAAAGAGGCTAGTCATTTCCTCTCTCATCGCACTTGCCCACTTATGATTTTCGTTGGACTCCATTGCCTGTTTGTAATTCCTAGGCAAACCTGGTTCCCTTGGACTTTCCGTATCCTCTTCTAAGTCCAAATCATTAGTGTAATCCAAAGTAAGGACAGCGGCAGTCAGAGCGCAGAAGTCATTCACACCATAGTCCTCCATAGTCCTAGGATCGTTCACTCCCAGTCTCTCAATAACTGGTAGTTGGCCTCTGTTTCTCAGTTCTCTTGTAGCTGCCTCTGTGTCCTCCTTCCCCTTGGTCTTCTTTTTACCTTTATCCTTTTTAGAACTTTTTTCTTTCCCAAAGGTTAAGGAGACGGAGGTTTTCCCTCCCGTCTTCTTCTCAGACTTAGAGAATTTTTTGATTCCCTTTTTAACTGTGGATACATTCAGTTCGTCTGGTTCACTTGTCCCTTCCTGAGAGACATTCTCATTCACGGGTGGCGCTCCTAATTCACTCTCGGGAGGTGCCACTAGATCTAGCACGTCCTCCTGATCCTCCGTACCTTCTTCACCTTCAACTTTTACTTCCTCCTCGTTCTCAGCTTCAGTTCCAGATTCATCTGTGCTGGCTTCTCCAACAAGTTCAAAACTGGAGCCGCTAGAAACTGACTCTGTTCGGAGAGGAGAAAATCGATTTTTTGTTGGTGTAGGTAATGGACCCAGACGCTCTGCCCGACTTGGACCGGCCTGGTTGAGGTTCTGAGATGAGACGTCAACTCTTAAGTTGACCGTTCTCCCTCCTTCATCCTCAGGATCCTCACACTCTTCTTCCACTTCCTGCTCGAACGACAAGTACCTTTTGTTTTTACTTATCGTTGTGAAGTTGGGTTCCGCAGTGTTCTTGAATTCTTTGACATTCATCTTTTGAATGTCCTTGTCTACCCGCATTTCTTTAATTCTTTGAGAGGCTTCTCTCACTTTTTGAATTTTCTGAGTCTGTATTTCTTTTGGAGTATAGACTCGTTCAGACTCCAAGTCTCCCTCCCTGATTTCGAGGAAAGTTCCTGAGACATCTTCCTGAGGGATTCTGAATTCTTCATTCATTTCCATCGATATGTGATCCTCTGCAATGGTTACATGGCGAGCTTTGATCACATCACATGACTCTTTGTCATAAATCCTGTAGTTTCTAGGATTTAAATCGTATCCCACCAGTATACCTTCTCTCGCCCTCTCCACCCATTGTTCACCGGGCTTCCTTCTGACAAGAGAGTACACTGTTGAGCCAAACACCCTTAGGTGCTGCACTGAAGGCTTTTTCTTATGAATCCTTTCATAAGGTGTTTTATCTGGGCTTCTTTTATTGAGCAGTCTGTTCAATAAGTAGACGGCACAATCCACTGCCTCTCCCCAGAACCTTGCAGGGAGCTTCGCCGCATTCAGCATTGTTCGTGCCGAATCCTTTACGGTCCTATTCTCCCTTTCGATCAAGCCATTTGGCTGGGGGCAATACGGAGGGGATCTCTGTATTTCAATGCCCAACTTCTCGAGTTTAGCAATGAGTTCTTCACTCATAAACTCTCCTCCCTGGTCCGTCTTCAACTCCTTGGTTTTATTTCCAGTTTTAGTGAACATATCTCTAATATATTGCCTAATATACTTGGAAGCCTCACTCTTATCTTTTAGGAAATAAACAGTCCTGTAGCCAGTGGCCACATCCTTGCAGAGCATAAAATATTCATTACCTCCGAGAGATTTAATACTTTGCCTGCCCGATAGGTCAATGGCTACCTTTTCGCCCGGTCGAAGGTAGTCCGTCTGTGGGAGTGTGTTAAATGATTTCTTGGTCATTTTATTCTTGACACAGTCACCGCAATGTGACTGATCATGGATGCAGTTGAACGGAAGTCCCCAAACTGCCTGTTTCCTAGCAGTATCCTTGATGTACTGATAGTTCACGTGGCCGAATCTCTCGTGCCACTTGGAGCCCTTGACCCTCCTGGCCGCCAGAGCCAGGTTTGAAATGAATGGCTTAAATATCATTTCCGCGATGCCGTCTGAGCAGACGACACCAGTCAATTCTGGATCCTCCTCATTTCCGGGGATGAATCTAACCATAATCCCTTTCTTGAAAATGGAGTATCCGGCCTCCGTCATTTTTACTTCTGAGAACAAATTCGCCATCCCTGGTGAATATATGACTCGTTGGAGCTCATATATGAACCAGCTTCCGTCGGCCGCTTGAGCCTGTACCGGAACTGTTCCGAACCCGTGGGCTTTTATAAACTTCCCACTGGCCACCTCAATTAGCTCGGGTTTCTTAAACTCGGTAAGGTCTTGGAACCACTCAGACACTCCGCAATAGTGACTGTTCGCCCCCGAATCGCATATCCAGGTAAAAACTACTGGGTCCACTGCCTTATTTCTTTGTCGATTCCTATTACCCTTAGCCATATGAGCTTTGAAAAATTTTGGCTTACCGTCTTTTTCAGACTTTGGTTTCTCCTCATCTTTCTTTCCCTCGCCATCGGCCTTTTTATTCTCTGGACACTCGTATCTGTAGTGTCCAATCTTTTGACATCCAAAGCACTTTGCCTTTGCTCTGGCTGCCTCTTTTTGCTCTTTCGTTTTGGCTTTCGTATTCTTCTTTCCTTTTCCGGCACCAGTACTCTCAGCCGAGAACGCTTTATTCTCAGAGGCTTTGGTAGGAGTTGCAAGTCCATCCACTTTCAGTCCTTTCAACCGTGAAAGTAGCTCTTTAAGTGTTTTCCTAGTATCTGGAACCCCTTTCCAAGTTTCAACGAAATATTCGAACTTTGGGGGAAGACACTCTATCACTTTCTGAATTTGCATCACTTCTTCAACCGGGAACTTCTTTTCACTAAGTTCCATAGCCTTGGAGGCTAACTCGTTGAAGATCTCCACAGGAGTCTGACCCGGCTTAGGTACATGTGTATAGTAGGCCAATCTGGTCGATGTTAAGTTAACTGCACTTGTGTCGCAATTAAGCGACTCCAAGGTGGCATACATCTCTGCTGCAGTAGCACAACTCTGTGTACTGACCAACAAATCGTCAGAAATTGTTGTCAGAAATATCGTTTGCACTTGCAAGTCCTCCTTGTCCCATAACAGCTGGTACTTTTCCAGTGTTAAGCCGTGTCCATGAGCACCCGCAGTCGCTTGGACTTCCTCGGGTCTCGGGTAGCTGCCGTCTGCATACTTCCACAACTCGGCCGACCTTAGAAGGACAGACACTTGCCTGTTCCACCTTGCGAAATTCTTGTCATTTAACTGACCTACCCCTCTGGGGTCAATTTTATTAACAACCGACATTTTAATTCAAGTTTAAAAAACAAAACACCCGTTTTTTACTCACCGAAAAATAGCACTTTACTTTTCCTTGGATTCTTGAATTTTCTTCCGAAAAATGAGTGTTATTCACACTTCAAATTTTTATTTCTGTCTCTAAGTATGTATATACCGTGCTCGAGAACGTGTAGGATGTATCTAGCTTTATGCCCATATGCTAATAGATACTTGTATATGCTCATTGAATCTCACTATGCCGTATGCAAATAAAGATCACTTTTAACAAATACGTCCAACGCCTGTGAATCTATTTTCTAGACTAAATCTTTATTGTATCATTCATTCTTAATTTTCAGTCTTGTTACAAATTACATACATTCATAATCAAACCAAATGGGCAGCTATCATATAGATAATAATAGCTGCCAATACAATTTTAATGATGAGGCGACTATTAAAATAATAGTCGCCAATACAGTATTAACATACTCTATGGTGTTATGAATCTGCTGACATATCTTGACACGTCGCAAACTCCACGTCCACATTGTAAACTCCATTTAGGTTAACAATGTGCATTCACTACACCAACTGCATCTTAATGTGCTGACTGCACTTTAACAGTCATCACATTCTGTCAAGCTCATTCAACTACTTCACTCTACATACACTCTCGTATGACTCGGTGGAGACATGGAGCCACCGCCACCGGTACCTCCTACACAGGACACGTTGTCTTAGAAAATGGTCCCATTCACAATGCATACATAAATCTCCGAGCGTTGGATATGTGTTTGTTTTACAATTTGTTCTCTCGCCGCACAGTGATGACTGGGAATGTAAACGTCACGGCATGGAGAGAATAATGGGGATGCTTCGTGGGTACTATGTATGTATCATCACACGCCATCACGTCAATTTCTCGTCGCTCCCATTTAGTTTGTTTAATGCTCCATTTGTGTGTGTGTGTGTGTTTGGGTTCTTTTCGAAACTCATCAATTAGGATTCTAGCCCAAAAATGTCGTTTTTGAGTTGCCTTCAGAAATCCTCCATTAGTACTGTCACGTCAGTGTCCTCCTCTGAATGTGATTAGATTCTTGGAAAAACTCTATTCAAAATTTAAACGATCGCGAGCGAGCTGGAGCTCTGGATAGAGCAAGAACAAAGCCGCCGTGTGGACCGTGTAGTCTCCTTTCATACATGTCTTTAGGAAGTAATTGAGAAAATTGCATAAATAACGTAAATGGTGGGGTGTGCAATTTGTGTTGTGTGCCTTGTTTCCAGGAATTATACAATTGTAGATATTTCCTGAACACAAAAATAACAGAGTTTATTCTACTCAAGACTCAACCGGACTCAGCCTGTGTGCTTAGATTTAGGGAAGCAGTTTGAATGTGCACACGCAATCTGACTGCACACAAAACAAATGCATGTTTTTTTTGCACTGTTCAATTTTCTCAGGAATTGTCAAAAAATTCGAATTCGAATTCAAATTAGAACTGGAGCAGATTGTGGTTTGAAGTAAAAGCTCCTAATTCCAGTACTGTAAGCCTTAAATTTGAAAAAAAAGCAGTGTGACGAAGCTTGACTAGTTAAATATTCATTTGATCGGTACTTTTGATTAGATTGGTATTGGTGCTCTTCGGATTGGAAGTGGTGTATGTTCCGGGACAGTGGTTTTGTCCCCCTTTTGTGGTTTGTTCGCTTGTCCACCACCCCCATTGTTTTCGTTCTATTGATTGGGCTAGTGGGAAGTTGAGAAGTATGGGAGTAAGTGGTAGGACGGTGGGAAGTAGAGTTGACATAATGGAATTTCTATTATGCTAATTTAATCGAGACGACAAGTAGGGGGAGAAAGCAGAAAGTAGACGGACGAAAGAAAATGATTATGATGTAAGTGGTCGAAATTGAAATGTACAATTTTTGAAACAAGTTTTACATGGGACATGAACAAGTTGAAAAGGTAGGTAGGTAGGTAAATGTATTGTGCGTAGATAGACGGCCATATAACCAGGGCCGGATAATGCGGCCAGCACAGGCAGCCCTCGCTGCTTGAATTTTCAAAAAAAGTGTCAATGGAACATTTTGCAGTTTTCAAAATTATGTAAAAAGAATATTTCGGCTTTTCAAAAACATGCAAAATAAATTTTTTTGTACATTTCAAAAACATGGAAATAAAATATTTTCCACTTTTCTCAAAACAAGTAAATAGAACATATTGGACTTTTCTGAATCAATTGAATCGAACATTTGCCACTTTTCTAAAAACATGTAAATACAACATTTTGCTTTACCAAAAATACCCATGAATAAAATCAAAATGGTGGTTTTTGTACGGAAACAAATTGCTGCCTAAAACAAATTCCTTCGTCCGACCCTGCACATAGCCCTGGGATAGGTGGATAGTTCCGGATATGACTATACACTAATGGCAAATAAAAACTTGGGGAAAACAGATAGAGAAAGTTTAGGAATCGGTGGAGGGTGAACTTGTAAGGCAGGTTTCTGTTCAAGTTGTTATGCCCATTATGCATATTTAAGACAAGTGTGGAAAAAAATAATTGTGGGGTGTGGGTGGGAAAAGGAAAGTAGAGACATGAATAGCCGTATTAGTATCGCTCTCTGAGCGAAGATAATGCGTGTACGTACAGAGTCCACAATGGTATAAATGGACACGCAAAGCGAGTGAGCAAAGTCTCGAACCAAACCCACAACGTGACCACACCATATGGAGTCTTAATGGAAATTGACGTTGAATTGATCCTCGAACAATAGTCTCTATGAGTGGATGGATAAAAACTTGTTCTCCACTCTCGAGACCTACACACTTCGTGTAGTAAGTAAATCTACTAAATTAACAATCAACATGTGGCTGGGGAAAGAGTAGCCAATATACTCCAAACCCAAAATAAAAAGACCAAGAACATGCTTTAATTCTACTTTCTCCGTCGACTTCTCTCTACGGTTTTCCCCCCAAAAAACCAACTTGAAATTAGTTTCACGTTTTCTATTTTCTTTTATTTTTACGATTGATAAGCATCTTTAGCACTAGCATTAAGAGCCACTATAAACTATAAAGCACACCAAAAAAACTAAATTATATTCTCCTGCTTTCTCTAGTATCGAATTTCGGCTTGTAGTTACGGTTTCAAAAAGCATTCAGCTTCCCTTAGAAAATGGAGTTATAGACGGAGCGTGCTTACTATTTAATGAACGTTTCCTTGTACCGTCCTCGTAATCACCCCCCGAAAGAGTTTTAATTCTAGTTTTGACTTTTTTTACGAGGAGCTTAATTGTCCACTAGATAATTGAATGTAGTCTTTCAGGGTACATTATCCTTCATGGAAATTATTTCTATTTCTAAAAAAGATTTCGCTAATGGCAATTTTGGAGAAATGTTTTTAGATTGCAATTGAGAATTTTGTTAGGCCGGATTTTTTTTGTTTTGCACTCTGATCGTGACTTCTATAGACATGTGTATAATAGAGTAAGTGAGGAGGGAATGAAAAGGTAATAGTCTCCCTCCCTTCTGGCCTGCGCCTCGCTCTGTCTGCCTGTACACTGTATAGATAAATAAAAGTGGGGGCCATAAATATTAATGTTCAAAATGTGTCTAAATAAAATAGGAGAATGTGGGGGAGACACTAATAAAAGAAATGGTTGCGTGCTTGACGAACGTCGGATTTAAATTGGAGGGGAAGATGTATAAACGTGCAAGTCATAAAATGAAGGGGAGGAATATACATAAGGAATATAAGGGATGGTTCATAAAATATATCAGTAGTAATGTGGTACATGAGATAGGCGTAGACTGTAGACTGTAGACTGTGCAAACGGGGCAGCCGACTGAAGGAAGTCCCAGTAAACGAGTTAAGTTGTGAAGAAAGTAAGAAATATTGTGGGTAGGAAAAGCATGTGTATCTGCGTACACTTGTTTCTTGTGGAGGTTAGCAGAACCATAAATACGATGATTTTGGAAGAAAAGAAAATTAGTTAAAAAGGCAGAGATGGTGATCGACGGAAATCATGTTGTTGTTATATTACTCTTCTTCCTGTACATTTTCCCAATATAACAATAACAATATTCGAGCTATATTAGCGTTAGCAATATAAAATGGAAACAGGCACACTAAAGAAAAGCAAGGGAAGGTGTGGGAAGGGAGTAGTAGTAGTAGTAACTCATGTTGCATGCTTCACTCAATTGGGGTTTCAGGATTTGGAATTTAGTGAAAGCAGATTAGAAAGCATAGAAGTTGCACACTGCTATAGATACACTGTTTGCTCATCTGTAGGATGTAGGAGGAGGTGGACAAAGTGAAGTAAATGGGATGAAGGGAAAATAAGAAGTTTAATCCGCGGGAAAGGAAGAGTATGAGAGGCATAAGTAGGAAATGTAGGTGAAAGTAAGGAAAGGGTGGACTATGAAATTCCACCATTTCCAGGCACAAGGGAGTCCTGTCTGTAAATAATCAATGCAGATATACGGCAGCTTATGTGAGAAAAATACTTTGCTTTCTTCAATACGCATTTTCACTCTTGTAATATGCTCCCACAATTACGAGCACGATAGACTCCTTTTTCTCTAACACCGCACCAAAGGAGGAACGAGAACAAGGAAATTGTACATCATAGTCATGTTCTTCTCGGCAGTTCGGCCCATCTCTCTCTCCTTAGTACAAACATGTAATTGTTCCATTCACTTTTAGTTCTACCGCCGCATCGCATTCCTCTCCCCACACTCACCTCCCTCGTCACTCGCTGGTCAATTATCCCACAATTTCGGTTTCAACTTGTAAAACATATATACTTTGTGGGCGAGAGTGGAGGACTTTGGAGTTTTTGGATTGGATTTGGACATTTTTCGATTTTTATTTGTAGGAAAAGGAGGTTGAGTGGAGGAGAGAGGTACACTACTTACGATTAGGCGAGGGAAAGTGAGGGAAAGTTTACCCACAATGTTTTTTTTTCATTGAATTGGTCTTGGCCTTTGAGGAGTCTTTGAGGGGAATTGTGGAGAATGTGAATGCGAAATGTTTGAAGAGTGCATCTACAGCTGGATGTGGAAGTAGTTGAGTTGGCAATTTACATTCCTGCGAGGTGCCTTCCAGCTATTTGTCCCTGTAACGATTTTTGGGAGTTGGGGTTTTATTTTGAAGCTCTCACCGCCAGACTTTAGATACAGTGAACACTCTACGAGCTAACTCACTCTCCCGTCCCAGTATTTATTTATTTTTTACATTATTCGTGTTTAAACTAAATCCCAGTACTTGCACTGCTAATCTCAAAATTTGCGAGCAAGAAAAGTATAATTCAGCCTCAAACGTGTCTTTGTACTCTCACGGAATCCTCACGGAACATTCGAACATTCTTTGCTTAATTAAATTTACTCGTAGAGAGACATATATTAAAATTTAATGATTATAAATTGTATTTGTAGTTGTAATGAAAATGTAAATTTTAATTGTGTGTCCTCGTTTGGCTTTTGTCTCTCGTTTTAGATGTGATCACAATTGTGGCATCCTTGATCGTCTTGAGTGAGGGTTCAAGTGGACGTGTTTTTGCCGCCTCTGCCCTTCGTGGTCTTCGTTTCTTCCAAATTCTCCGTATGGTTCGAGTGGATCGACGTGGTGGAACTTGGAAACTTTTAGGTTCTGTCGTCTGGGCTCATCGCCAAGAACTCATCACCACTCTCTACATTGGTTTTCTCGGTCTCATCTTATCCTCATTTTTGGTCTACCTTGCTGAAAAAGACCAACTAAATACTAAATTTACTAATTATGCTGAAGCCTTATGGTGGGGTGTGGTGAGTTCTTTTCTCCATTATTTATTTTTTGTAAAAATCTATAATACTCGATTCAAAACCCATTAGACTCAGGTTTTACTCTGTTCATATTATACCCACTCAATCAAAATTTCTCTGCGTAAGTACCTAGTCAAGTTTCCAAGAACATTACGAGGTATATTACCCGTAACCGTAAAGTATAATTATTAATACTTATTGAATGGCCAAGTATATTGCCATTTTACTATTTTTCGTGCGAGTGCCCCTGCCAGTTGTTATCATTTTCATTCCCCATGTTCACTCCAAGCGTAATGGAATGTTGCTCAGTGATTACTCGAGCATACGAAAATAATTGCGAGTGATTTGGAGAGAGAGTTAGAGGCTACAATTTTGTAGAATAAATAATATATATCGTCTGTAAAGAACCAAAATGACCCATGTCTATTTTTAACTGAAAACAATATTCTCGATCCACAGAAATATTGAAATATCACCACCTTGAAAGCATTTAAATGGAATATTTTGCACTTTTAAAAAATATTTAAATAGAACGTTTTCCACTTTTTGAAACTATGTAAATAAAACATTTTACACTTTTCAAAAACATAAAATTAGAAAATTTTACACCTTTTCAAAAACATGTAAATATGACATTTTACATTGTTAAAAAACATGAAAATAAAATATTTTACACTTTTGAAAAACTCTTAACTGAAATTTTACGCATGTTTCTCGTTTTGTTTTTATGACATAGCTCATTTTGCTTCTAGTTTAAATTAGATATGGGTCATTTTAGTTCTTCACAGACCATATGGTGATGATGTAGACATCCTGATAATTTCTGAATTAAAATACAAATTTGGAATATAGCAGACAAACCTTCGTAATTAATATGAAAATTAGAAGCAAAAAGTATGTAAACTTAGGGGAAAAAATTAAAGTTTGTCTCCGTCTCCGTCTACTGTAGCGGAAAAAGGTAAAGTCTGAGAAATGTGTAAAATGTAGGAAAGGGTAGATGATTGCTTTTATACCCCGAACTTCTGTTTCAGCTATTGCCGTTAGGGAGAAAATTAAAATTAATGTGATGCAATATATTTTTGTCAAAGAATTTTTAATGAAGAGACGAGATAAATAAAGCGAGGTGAAAGAAGGAGAGGAAAAGTTTGGAGGATAGGGAGGGATTTACACTGAAGCAACATTAGCATTAATACAATTGCGGGTCTATAATTTAAGAGCAGGGATTTTGCCACCCACCTTTTGAGGAAAGCAAACTACCTACGTGAATTTAAAAATGCCGTCTGCTTCCACGGACCCGCGACTGCTGCGAACGTGTAGAACTGTAGAAGATGAAGAGCTCATGCATATTCAATAAATCAATACAAGGTCTCTGTGTACTCACTGAGTGAGTCTCACTCCGAGAGCTAAGCGCATAACGTGTTGGAACACTTTTCTTTTCCCCGCAGTACAAAAATAATATTAAAGACATATCCCAACTTTTATCGATATTCTTTTGAGAGACAAGAAAGAAACTTTTTTTGTACAATGCTTCAAAAGCATCTGTATAATTCTCATTCTTCCTTGTCGTTCCAACTCCCCCCTATCCCCTGCCCCTGCCCTTATTCCTTGACAAATAAATTAATGAAAAGTTGGATCCTAAATAGACTGGGACACACCCAAAGGATCAGCACATATATAATTATATCGTCTGTGAAGAACCAAAATGACCTATATCAATTTTTAGCTAAAAACAATATCCAATATCTACAATAATATTGAAACATGTCTCGAAAGCATTTAAATAGAATATTTTGCACTTTTTCAAAAACATGGAATTAGAACATTTTGCACTTTTCAAAAACACGGAATTAGAACATTTTGCACCTTTTCAAAAACCTGTTAATATGACATTTTCGTTTGTTGAAAAACATGATAGTTGAACATTTTACGCTTTTCAAAAACTTCTAATTAAAAGTGAACGCATGTTTTTTTATTTGTTTTTATGACATAGTCTAGCTTAAATTGGATATGGGTCATTTTGGTCCTTCACAGACGATATCTCTCATCCATATTTAAATTCTCTGTATAGCCCATCAATACAGCGGGAGAAAGCATGTGTGTTGGTTTGTCATTGAAATTATTGTAGTTGCCAGTCTATACATAAATGCTCAACACGCACAAATCCACAACGGCAACAACAGATCCATGATTGTTGTTGGTCTCTTTCTGTTTTGTTGTCTGCGGCTCTGGATCTGGAAAGGTGAATGAGAAAAGAAGAAAAATTGTTAAGAAAGGGGATCCATTGTTATTGTTTGTGCTATACATGGAGCATGATCGACATATGGCCCGGATCGTGTAGAATAATACAAAGAAAAAAAACGACTTTCACTTTTACAACTACTCCCATAGAACTCTCATTCCTCTTTGTCAAGGGGAAATGATTTAAAGTTTTTTTTTTCAATTGGATTCCCAAGCATACTTACACTCGATTTCCGTTTGAGCTCCCACAGTCTACAGTTTAAATGGAGTTTTATTTGATAAACGTGAGAGAGTATAGATTTTTATCGTGAGGGCTTTCCGTACTCCTTGCACCCGTATGTTAAAAGCCAGAGTATAAAGAAGATAACTCAACCCTTTTATTCTCACACTCAACCATCCTCCCTATCTTCCCATAATTTAACCAATGAAATAGACAAAGTGAATTTGTAGCTTATTGATGTGCATAACCTACTACGCGACTTTGGCTCCATTGAGTTTATCCTTTACATGAGAAAAACCTTATTAGCTTCATCTTGGTTTTAGCTCTTTTTTTTATTCACTTCTGTTCCCAGTCTTCATCTATCCATGTCCTCAATAATATAGGACGGAGAAAGTAATAGGGCGTGAGAAGTGGGATGAATGCCACGCTTCAACGCGACTCCTAATTATCAAGTTGAGGGGGAAATCCAGAATTATTGTAGAAAAGAAGAGAGTTGTGAGGAAAGATATAATCAGACCCAGAGTTGGTACCGAGACCGAGACCGCGACCCGCACCGATTCCGATTCCGATTCCGACTTTCTCTTTCAGGATAGGCCTAAATACGTTAGTTAATTCTTTGGAACACTTATCGTGAGCTAATGGGATCTGACTGAAACTTAAACCAAGGACCAGGAGGAGAGAAAGGAAATGTACGTTGCTAATCATGTGGCTGCGGAGCAGGGGGAGAAAGGCCTGGTTCGTAGGTAATGTTCATACTTGCAGTTGGCATGTTGAGGACGATGATATAGTTGAAAGGATTGGATGTACAGAGGACGAGAGGATTAGATGCAAGTTTGGAAATATTTGGTGAGGAGGTTTGGAGTCTTTGAGTGACAATCATTAAAATGGAAGGGTGAAGAGATTTTGAGAGCGACATAAGGCAATGAATCACCATTTGCAGTCAACTTGAGGTTACCAGCTTTGTCTCTATATCTACGTTTCTCCACATTGCTCATCTCTTCTCTCCTACATAGTGCGGAGATAAGTGAGAGAGTCACATAGTTTTCCGCTGTGGTTCTCGCATGGACGGCTCAGGTTTTGTTTACTCACATGGAAGGATGGATGGATAGCTGGATCTGGATGAAAGGAAAAGACTTACGTGTGTGTTAGGAGTCTCTCTCATTTTCTCTTTAGTCCGCTTTCTTCTCATCCCAATGCGAATCAAACCCGAGAGACACAATGCTGCTTTCTCCTCGTCCTCCTACCTATATATCCATTACTACGACTACGACTACGACTACGACTACGACTCACACACTCACAGTTTTAGCTCTAAAGGGGACTAGTTCACAGTTTTCCTGACTTTCACCAAGTATCTCGCAGTGAACGTCCCATTTAAAAACAGTCCAAGAATTTTAGCAGCACTCTCATATGAACATACGTACAATGGAGAGTTTACAAAGAATAATATGAATTTTAAAATGAATCGAATAGATGGTAAAGGTGTGCTCAGAAGTCTGGAATTCCAGACAGGACTGCTTATTAATAAACTTAAAATATTTGCGCAAGTTGAAGGGAGTGTAGTTTTTTTAGAGGACTTCAACAATACGCCACTGCGTACAAATTCAAAGTTAAATTCTCATCGTGAGGAGCTGTGTAGTGTTTGCACACCACTGAGTACTTGACGGACGATGTGTAGTGGATTACAGAGTAGAGTTGAGCTCATCTCCACGTGTCATTCCGATTGTCTCTCTCTCTTTTGTGGGAGTGGAGCTGGAGCTGGAGCTGGAGCTGGAGCTGGAGAGCCATCATTCAATTTCCCCAGTGAATTTTTCTCAAAACGTCATTCTATGCACATTGAAATGGGGGCATTGGGAGTGGGATGGAATGTGTGACAGGACGTGTAAATATACACAGTGTGTTTGTGACTCTGTTTTTTAGGAAACTTCGAGTCAAATCATGTTCAGCCATCAGCCACTCACTCACACTCACAATTTTTCAACGGCCACACTGCAACTCATCCAATGTAATGCAAGGGCGATAGGCTCGCTGCTGTGGGCTCATCTAAATTCTCGTCCCATGGTTTCTGTACTTGGACCATGGAACACTCAGCATTCCTTGTCCCATCCATCATTACACTGTCCTCACAGCCCACTTCCTTCTCCCCACAAATTCATCATGTCAAATCCAATACCAATAAATACTTCCGCCAAATACCGACACCGACACCGAAACCAAAACCGAAACCGATCAGCAGCATGAGAAGCCGCTGTTTCTTCCTCAGTCTTGCTCCCCATATCCATCCCGTCCCACGCGCTCGGCGACGACTCTATTTTGAATGTCAACTCAATTATTCGTCTACATTATTAACTTGACTAATTTCCCATTCATTTGTAGACCCGGGCCGCTCAGCTCAATCCAAATAAAATTTGAGTCCAAGTCAAGAAAGAAAGTAAAAGAAAGCAAAGTAAAGTAAAGACATGTGGGAGCAGAGGATGGATGCTATTATGAGAGACAGACAACTTTTGTGTTTCAAAAAAGAAATGGAAAAAGTTTAAGATTTCATTTCTAGTCCAACAACTTTCACTGGGATAGGGGTCTTGGTGTACATATATTAATATAAGATGAGAGCGTAAGAACCATAACAGTTGTAAACTTGGTTTATTATTCTCACACAAAAAGCGTGCCTTTCTTGTATTCAAATAGATATCTACCCTCTCAGCTGAAACACTCCTCGTATTCTATGTCACCAGAGCCGGAAGAAGGAATTGGTTTTAGGCAGCAATTTGTTTCCATGCAAAATTCACCGTTTTGATTTTATTGATGTGTTTCTTTGCTAATGCAAAATGTTGTACTTACATGTTTTAGGAAAGTGCAAAATGTTTGATTTACTTGATTCAAAAAAGTGCTCAATGTTCTATTTATATGTTTTGAGAAAAGTGGAAAATCTTTTATTTCTATCTTTTTGAAATGTCCAAAATAAATTATTTTGCATGTTTTTGAAAAGTCAAAATATTCTTTTTACATGTTTTTTAAAAGTGCTCAATTTTCCATTTAAATGTTTTGAGAAAACTCAAGCAGCGGGGGCTGCCTGCGTTGGCCGCATTATCCGGCCCTGTATGGCACACTTTTTACTTTCACTTTCGACTCCAAACAAATATGCTGTCTGTAAGTAAGACGGAAAAATTTCAAAAGTCAAAAGGGAGAAAAGCTAAACATAGAATGACCATTAGAGGACGCAAAAAGGTAAAAAGGCGGCCAAGCGACTCATTGTTGCTGTTGGTGGAGAATGTGAGGTGAGGTGTAGAAACAGAGATAAAAAGAAAAAGCAATGCAATGGATGGATTCGAATTTTAAAGATTGAGTAGATAGAAATAAGTGACTGCACCATACGTGTAGATTTTACAGGCACATACCCACGTATCTTCATTTGCTTCCACTTGACCGGACCGTACTCTCATCCTTGATCGTGGACAGTAGACCGTACTCCCAAGTAATAAGCTTTCTGTCATGGATATTGATCGGGAATCAATACAGTCCAACACACACTCCACACTCCAAATTCCCATGACAAAAAAAAAGAAGAGGAAGAAGGGTAAAGAAAGGCAAAAGGGAAAGAAGGGGAAAGCGTAAGTCGACAGGGAATTTTTTAAAAGATGAAGGAAGCTTTTATGGAAGCTTGCAAATTTACAAAGGAAAAAATGAATAAGAAAGGACATACAGTTTGTACTTGATACGCAGACTGCGATGCACACAGTCTCGCTCCTTCTCCCTCAAAAAAAAGGAAGAGAGTGTAGTAGTTTGAGTGCTTGGCTAATAGTAATAAAAGAAATATCTGAAGATACATAAAATACTTTTTCTTTGAAGAGAAAGTGGCGTGTGCTGGTTTTGATTTTGGTCAGTCCCAGCCATTCATCATTTATTGTGGCAATTGCAAGTCCGAGGAAGACCCAAGTGACTATGCCAAAATAAAGGAAACATCTAATGACAATATTCTTCTCTCTTCCCACCCCCCCCCCCCCTACCACTATCCAGCCCCTATAAACCTTAAGTAAAGGAACCCTCATCTTCAAATTCGAATCTTGTTCCCCTCTCAAGTCACATCCTCAGCCTTAGTCTCATATCATACACATTTCTTTCCCTTTGACATATTTCTTATCAGTTCACAGCTTGGCTTGACTTCCCCCATATACAACAGCACATAGTCATCCTTAGTCATGGCTCGCTGGGTCTAACTTCCGTTGTTGCTATTACTATTGCTAATACTTTCTCATCTTTTTTTTGAAAAATGATTGGAATTTTTTCAAAGTGTGAATTTATACTACGTCAGTGAGAATTTGTGGTGTTGTTTTTTTTATATCAAGCATTAAATTAAAGAAGCAATAAATACGTTAAGGAGAAAGCCATTTCAGTATAAAGAGTAGATTTTAGAACATTTTTTGAGATGGGATTCGATGTGTGATTGGAGCATAGAAAGTCCCTGTATACTTTCTACTTTCCTTTTCTCACTTAAATCTTAAATCTGATGTAGACTGATGTTTTCCCTTAGTAATCGTCAAAATTTTAAATATTGTTGTTTTTTTTATTGTTTTTACTTGAACAATTTTTTAGTGTCGTAGTGTTTCGGTATTTATAATGTATAAAGAAAGGGGTATTGTGGTATTTCTTGTGGAACGTAAACGAAAAAATGGTAGGGACATTTGAGTGAATGTATCATTTTTTATGCTTGTCTGTGTCACTGTTGGAAGTTTTGAATGAAACTTCCGGAGAATATAGCGCAGTTGGCGGGGAGCTTATACTTTTAGATGTGCAAGTTTAAGTGGATCGTTCGTGCCTCCCACATCCATATCCGACTCTGACGAAAGCGGAAAACTAGACAACAGCAACGGGAAAGACGACTTCAGCGTCTGTCTTTGATGTCTTTTCCAATATTTGCCCAATACTAACTACCAAGTCTCAATCCCAATCCAAATCTTGAGCCTATTTCCCTCATTCTTGACATAGTCAACTTCAAATAAACCATTTCATAGTTGTCCTCGTCCTCGAGACTCTTCCTATATTATCTACACTCATATTTTCCTGGAACTTTCGAATCCTCTCTCAGTCAGTATCAGTATTCAGTGGCGGATCCAGGATTTTATCATAGCGGCCATATTGGAAAATGGACAATCCTATCTCCCCAATGTTAAATAAGGTCTCGCCTAAGGGGGGAGGGGGGGCAAGCCTCTAGCCTTCCTCTTCTGGATCCGTCACCGTCAGTACTTTAAGAATTGTTTCCAAATACATGCGCTATTCCATATTATATTGTCCGAGACTTCACCAACCGACCTGATCATGGCAACACAAAGCAAGTACATACACAAGAGAGAAAACCTTTAACTTTCTTTTTTATTTGTAAAGGGATTTTTTTTTCAATATTCGAGTTTACATTCACATTCTAATAATACCTACATAGGTAAGCCTCTTCACCCTCGTCACTTCTCCTTTGGAACTCATGGCTCTTTCCATTTACTTTCACTGTGTACTCTATGGGACTTACATTGTCATTTTAGGTCAAGAGGACTCTTGTGACTCTTAAGCAGCTTAGACCGAGAAAATTTATTCGATTGAAAAAACAATTATCTTTTGAAATACAATAAATAAAAATAGAAATAAAAATAAATATGGAATGGAAACTAAACTCATTCAGATTTGAAAGCAAGATTTTACACTATATAGAAAGTAGTGGAGAAACTTTTGGCATGTTTTTTTTCACATGTTTGTTGGAAAAGAAACATGTGACCTGTGCAAAAGTAAAATTATATGTATAGAGAAAGGTGCATTTGTTACGGAGAAAGTCCCAACCAAGTGATTTTGCTTGAGTAGATCTGCACTGTAGCAGTTGAGCGGCTTCATCTCTTGAGCTTGAGATTGGAAAGTTCCTTTGATCGTTAAGGATTCTTGAGTACAAGAACGAAGTGAAAGTGCGTGAAGTTGACTAAAGCAAAAAAACCTAACAAATATACTACAGTTAAGAAAAATCTAAATTCAAATCCAACGGCTGGAGCTAGTTTTTTTTTTACTGTATTATTCTTTACAGACTCTATTTCTCACTGTAATATATTCAGGGCCAGAAAATGCGGCCAACGCAGGCAGCCCCAGCTGCCTGAATTTTCAAAAAAACAATTAAATGAAGTATTTTGCACTTTTTAAAAATATGTAAATACAAAATTTTGACTTTTCAAAAAAATACAAATAAATTATTTTGCACTTTTCCAAACCATGGAAATAAAGCATTTTCAACTTTTCTCAAAACATATAAATAGAAAATTTTGCACTTTTCCGAATTAAGTAAAACGAACGTTTTGCACTTTTCTAAAACATGTAAATCCAACATTTTGCTTTACCAAAGAAAACCATCAATAAAATCAAAACGGTGGTTTTTGTATGAAAACAAATTGCTGCCTAAAAGCAATTCCTTAGTCCGGCCATGAATGTATTTTACATGTTGGGGCAAAATTCCTTTCCAGGATGTAAAATCCATGATGCGCTCAACATCTAAATCCAGCTCAAGTTGTGATCGAACAGAGAAAACTCCTGGTGGGAATTTATATGCTTTCACTAAATATTTGTTTGTGTACTAGTCACAATGTAATCCAGTACATTAGGTTATTGTACTTTTTCTTCTGGTATAAAGCAGCATGATTTGTTGCAAAAAAAATATTTATATTGCATATCACATTCCGTGTGGTTAAAGAATTATTTTGCCGTAAGTCCAGTAGACTTTCACTTAAACTCACGACAAAATGATTATTTACAGACGCTTAGTTCATTCATAGTGTGTCTTTATTATGAATTCACAATTCTTAAAAATGAGATAAGTTTGTAAATGTTGTCTATTTAAATTTCAGATCACATTATGTACCGTTGGATATGGGGACATTGCACCGACCACATGGATGGGCAAACTAATTGCCTCCTTCTGTGCTCTTATGGGCATTTCTTTCTTTGCACTTCCAGCCGTAAGTGGGAATGTTTTTATTGCTGATTTTTTATATGTATAGAACATTATACTTTCCAAATCCCGGTAATCATTTGAATTAATGTTGAACAAAGTTTTGAGAGAAACGTGTGCATAATCAATGAGAATATAGAAGAACAGATTTGTGCACAGATAAACAATGACTAAGTATGTAAATGGATTAAGTTTTGAGTATTACATCCGCTCGTCTGTTAGTTAGTTTCAGTGTCGTCTCGAGTCGGAGTTGTGTAATTTGTAATTGATCTCATCTGCTACACACAATTCCGTCCTGTTCTAATGTAGAATGCAGTTTGAATAGATGTAGAAATGTAGATGGGAGAGTGATTGGGGAAGGTGGGGAGGGGAGAGTAATGATCAGTTTGGATTTTGGATTTAGAATTTGGGAGAGTTGAGTCTTCTTTGATTTGATAGGATTTAACTAGATATGTACATTGTGGAGAGAAAGGAGAAAGTGACGGAGGGTGTATACGATGACGATGAGAGTCTCTGTTTTCTGTAGAAAAGTAGAAAGTTGTTGGGATATAGAGAGAAATTCTTCTACACTGAACACCAGAACCAGACGCTTTCACTAATTTCTGGCCCATAAATAAATAATGGTTCGTGAGTAGACAGTGAGTAGAGGGTTGTGAGTACACAGTAATCCCATTTGATGTAATACAAATTGGCTTGTACTAAAATACTTGAACTCCCTCATTTCTGCCTATACAGTCTCAAACTCTGTCAATTATCTACACAGCAAACTTATGGATTATGCATGTATTTTCCTAATATCAATTATTTTCTTCTCGACTCACATTTTCATAGGGCGCTCTCGTCTTACGAATCACAAACCGGTATCGGTATTAGTATCAGTTACCGGCACCGCGGCCCACATCATATACATTCAATGTCTGTCCCTAACACATTGTTTAATTTATTGCAGATTTAATTTTCAAACATGGCCGTATTAATCTTACTAATCTATTTTACATGCATATCATTACATACATAGCTTTCACCTTCTGTGAAATTTAAATTTTTCCCCGCCGTTAGCCCTGGCAACACAAAATACTCGGCTTATCTTTAGTTTAACGTTCATCTGGATGACTATACATATAGGAATTAGTATGTAAAGTACCATGCTAATCGGACGATAAATAAATTACAACACAAATTCGAGAGAAAGGAAAAGAAAGCTGCACTAGGAAAGCTGAGGAAACTCGGAGGCTGAGGCTGAGGTAGCCATCCAGATAATTTTCAAAAAAAAAGAAAATCATTCGCCCAACGTCAGTTTGGATCGGTCTCTTTTGGACTCTGTACTGCATTGGCCAGTCACTTCCCACTTTCCCCCTTATGCTGCATTTGTGGCTTGTTGTTTGGATTTTATATGAAATATTCAAAGACTCATGAGAAAATTTATTTGCTTCTAGTCTCCTCATCTACGATCAGGTAATTTGGTTGAACATCATCATCATCAGTGACTAACTGACCATGGAGCAGAATTGTCGAGTTTTGATATGGGCATTTACAATAAACGTTTTTTGGATTTTATTTTGAATTTACGAGTTATTAAATTTTAAAGAAACAAAACTAGCTCGTACTATTAAGGTTTTGTAGGGTTTCGTTTTTTTGATTGTATCTAATGTGTACAATAAAGATGAAGGGAATGGAGGTGAAACCTACAGCGAGAACCAGAGTATTTTTTTATGACTATGAGAAGATTATTTTCAGGTTGATGACCAAACTGTATAAAAATAAACTCAAAACACATTTCAGCAGGGCCGGTGAATGTGGCCAGCGCAGGTAGCCCCCGCTGCTTGAATTTTCAAAAAACATGTGAATAGAACATTTTGCACTTTTCAAAAATGTGTAAAAAGCATATTGAGACTTTTCAAAAACATACAAATAAATTTTTTTGTACATTTCAAAAACATGGAAATAAAACATTTTCCACTTTTCTCAAAACATGTAAATTGAACATTGAGCACTTTTCTGAATCAAGTAAAAAGAACATTTTGCACTTTTCTAAAACATTCAAATACAACATTTTGCTTTACTAAAGAAAACCATCAATAAAATCTAAATGGAAATTTTGTATGGAAAAAAATTGCTGCCTAAAACCAATTCCTTCGTCCAGCCCTAAATTCCAGGTTATGGACGTACAGTTATTAAAGTAAAAAGCAAGCACAATAGTCCAGTTTGATTTAATAAATGTATATAGCACTCTTAAAACACAGGAGAAAAGGAGTGAGAGAGAGAGAGATACATCGGAAGTGTAGAAAGTAGGAGGTCAACAGAGATGCAACTAAATTCGAAATTACAATTTGTGTTAGAAAAACTTTTTATTTCCCTAGTGTTCAATTTATTCATAACAAATGACGAATTTTTGAACTTTCCATTTCCAGCTCACTGAATTCTTGTCCTGACTTCTTAACTTCTTGACTCTGGCCATTCTTCCCAATTTTCAAATTTATAAAAAAACAAGAGTACCTACATAGGTACTATAATATTATTTTTTATACTTGACTTGCTCTCGACTTCATTTTAAGCATAAATTTTATTCTACTAGCGGAATAAATAAGGGGAGTTATAATGAGAAAAGAAATAAAAAAAAAGATATCAAATATTTGAAAATTCTCTAACAATTGTGTGGAATTTTATTGTATGAGAGAGTACGAGAACATAGAGTGAAAGTGGATTTCTTATCGTTACAACAATTTGTTTGCCTAAGTTGGTTCATATAAAAATGAATGTGCGGTCTGCGCGCCTTCTGGCCAGGCTTCTCCTTCAGTGCTGTGTGGAGAGGGATATTAGGGAATGGGAATGGGACGGGGGATGGGGACGGGGACGACATTAGAGTGGTATGAATTTGGAATTATTATTCCTGCACTTCTCTCAATAGGATTGTCAAGAGAAAATCGATGAGTGTCTACACATAAAAAAAATAGCTACAAATCCATGTTTACGAATGTAACTCACCAATCCAATCCAATGAGTTTTGAGTTCTCTCCATTTATGCACAATAAAGTCGAAAGCTTTTCCTTTTACTGTGCAACGTTCCCGAATTTCCCATGGCAGTGTTTTTAGTGTAAAGAGGCGATAATGAGATATCACATAAGAACCGTGTCTTCCTACATATGTTTCATGTACAGGGTGCTCCATGACCTCGCTTCCCCTGTTAAGTCCCCTGTTATTATATGCATAAGAATTTATCCACCGTTGTGAAAAGAAATCTTTTCTGGATCTAACAAAGCCATATATTAGGAAACGAATTTGGTATTTTTAACATTAAACTTGATTAAAAAGTATAACTTTTAAAACGAAATGCATTAAAACAACATTAAATTTATTTAAACTTTTTAAAATCCTTCTGATGATATACTATTTTTGCATCATAGAAAACTTTTTCACATTTACAAATACGTAAATTGGAGTGTATTGTATGCTGCTTAAGTTTGAAATACATTTGGAGCAATTTACAATTAAATTTTTATTTAAAGTAATTAGCAAAGATGATGCGTCATCGTTTTGTACAACTTGCAATTTTCATATCGTCTGTGAAGAACAAAAATGACCCATATCCAATTTATGCTGCTAGAGTTAAAATGAGCTACTTATTAAAAATAAATAATTTGATTAGATGTGTAAAGTGTTAATTATGAGTTTTTAAAAATTGCAAATATATTGTATTAACACCTTTTTTTTAAATTGTAAAATGTTGTAATTACACTGTTCAAAAAAGTGTAAAATGTTCTAATTACACGTTTCAAAAAAGTTTAAAATGTTCTAATTACACGTTTTAAAAAAATGTAAAATGTTCTAATTACACGTTTTAAAAAAGTGTAAAATGTTCTAATTACACGTTTTAAAAAAGTGTAAAATGTTCTAATTACACGTTTCAAAAAAGTGTAAAATGTTCTAATTACACGTTTTAAAAAAGTGTAAAATGTTCTAATTACACGTTTTAAAAAAGTGTAAAATGTTCTAATTACACGTTTCAAAAAAGTGTAAAATGTTCTAATTACACGTTTTAAAAAAGTGTAAAATGTTCTAATTACACGTTTCAAAAAAGTGTAAAATGTTCTAATTACACGTTTTAAAAAAGTGTAAAATGTTCTAATTACACGTTTTAAAAAAATGTAAAATGTTCTAATTACACGTTTTAAAAAAGTGTAAAATGTTCTAATTACACGTTTTAAAAAAGTGTAAAATGTTCTAATTACACGTTTCAAAAAAGTGCAAAATGTTCTAATTACACGTTTTTGTAAATTTCCATATATTATATTTACATGCTTTAAGGATTACACGATATTCATATGTTTTTTGTAGATAGTACATTTCGTATTTAGTTTAAAATGGATATGGGTCATTTTGGTTCTTCACAGGCGATATTATGTTATTATGTGATTTCTAAAGAAGATGACAATGCCATGGGGCCACCCTGTACGTCCTCAAAATCTTACCCAGTATACAGATACTTGTATTGTTCCTCTGTCCTCCAAAAAACCCTCATATAGTTTCGTACTATAACTCATGCAAAGTCATATAGAGTCGTCGGGGAGATTCATTTAAATATGTTATTTGATGTTCTCATGAGGATCCTTATTGGATTTGAAGATTTTATTGAGCATTGTAATCATTGAATTTTCTCTGCATTATTTGATGCACTCGTCTTTTTCCTGTTATTCTCCATCTCGTGTTGGTAATGTAAAGCGGAGCGTGTGAGTATGAGTCGAGTGAAAGCCAGAACCAGAGCCAGAGGCCTTAGATATAAGTTCCTTGTTTTTAGTTGGATTTCTTTCCTCCTAATACACCCCCCCCCCCCTCCTTTCTCATCCCTAATACCCCGTACACCATACTCCATACTTTCCAACCGCGTCCCACGGAATGTCCTGGGAAAATTGCTGACTTTAGATTCAAATTGGAATTCCAAATCAAAATCAACGAGATTGTATCCATTAAAGAGAGAAATAATTCATTCCAAGACATAAAGCAGAGAAAGTAGTGAAAGTAGAGAAAGTAAAGGGGAGCTTTATGTATTTTTGTGGTCTGTGTTAGAATTTATAGGAGGACTTGGCTGTCGAATGTTGACTATATAGACTCTCTCTCATTGACTGAGACAAAGCCCGAGCGAAATGCCCTAAGCCCAAGCTACAGTCAACCACCAAGAAGCTCCA
Source organism: Dicyrtomina minuta (assembly GCA_949802685.1). Classification (NCBI taxonomy): domain Eukaryota; kingdom Metazoa; phylum Arthropoda; class Collembola; order Symphypleona; family Dicyrtomidae; genus Dicyrtomina; species Dicyrtomina minuta. Next base: position 63,325,808 of record OX461812.1, read on the forward strand.
GTCTTCCCTACTTATCCTTTCTTCTCTCCCACTAATGTCCTTACTTTCACTTCCAAACATCTTCTACTACTCCCAGACAAGGAGGAGACAGGGCCATATTGCAAATTGGCTTCCCTTTCGCCTCACGCCGCTCAATCCTCGTCCCGTCCTCACATCTAGATCCAGACGTATCTCTATCCACTACTCTCTGTATTAGCCTGTATCAGATAGATACATACATAAATCAGGAAAAATGGGTATTCTTATAAAGAGCCGGACGAAGGAATTGCTTTTAGGCAGCAATTTGTTTCCCTACAAAAACCACCATTTTGATTTTATTGATGGTTTTCTTTGGTAAAGCAAAATGTTGTATTTAATTGTTTTAGAAAAGTGCAAAATGTTCTTTTTACTTGACTCAGAAAAGTGTAAAATGTTCTATTCACATGTTTTGAGAAAAGTGGAAAATGTTTTATTTACATGTTTTTGAAATGTGCAGAAATGTTTTATTTTGCATGTTTTGGAAATGTCAAAATATTCTTTTTACATGTTTTTGAAAAACTTCAAAATGTTACATTTACATGTTTTGAGAAAATTCAAGCAGCAGGGGCTGCCTGCGCTGGTCGCATTATCCGGCCCTGTTCCTATACTTTACCTGGTGGTAGTGCTGGTGCTGGGAGCTGTGTACCGTTGGGATCTCTGATATCCACGCAGTCAGTGGAGAGTCGGGAAAGATAAAATATGTGAACAATGAAACAAATACTCTCTGGCAATTGAGTTGAATACAAAAATAAAGAAAGCACAAGGAGACTGCGGAAGGATGTTGTGTTCTTCTGAGGCCTCCATCTAAAAGCATTGAAAGTGTAAAGATGGATGAGGAGAGAGACAGGAACGGAGGGATGATGATACTTTGTCAATGTCTTCCTGGTTTTGGATAAGTAAAGCCGAGTCCGACGCCGGAGAGTCTTGATTCTTGGTGTTTAAAAAAGAGCCCATTTATACTCTAAACGCAATCGTTTCTCTTTCTTTTCATTTTTATCTTACTGACTTTGTTTTTTTCTCAGCTCTCGATTCTAGATTAGATATATATGTAGCTTCAAGTGGCTCTGTTGTCTTTAAAAAAATGCAGTAATAAAAAAAATCTCCTCAATTCTAATTCTAAATACGAGCTCCATATTTTGATATTTCTGACTCTATTTTCCGATATGGATGGATGTAGTAGGACGAGGGGGCGAGAAGTTTAGGGTGGGGGCGGGGAAGAAAGGTTAAAGATTTTTGTTGGATGAAGAGGGAGAAGTACCTGTGAGTGGTTTTAATATTTGATATGATCCAGATGCTTGACTCTGTATACGAGAGATTTACGATGTCCAACTCCAGCTCTCCATCTCCTACCTGACTAGACTTGTTGAGTAGACTAAAAGTGGAGTTAGTATAGAGAGTGGGTCGTGGGTTGGATTGGGATAAAGATTGGGACCCGTAACAAATCATATCGTCCTCCTATATGCTCCTCTTCCCATCCTACGAATTATTGAGTTTTGGTGATAAGTGGGAAGGGAGGGAAAGTAGATCAGAGAAAGGTTAGCCAGTCAGTTTGAGTCTAGAGGTCTTCACTATCATCTCCTTCCATTTTGTTTTATTTATTCCGCTTTTGTTTTTTCTTCCCGCTCCTTCTCTGATATCTTAAGGAAAAAATCGAATCGGGAACTTGACTCTAAATTCTGAGTGGTTGACGTCAATGTGTATTCTAATTATAACCTTGTACAAGACCTTACTTACTACGTATGGCTAAAGGCTTCCTGCAAAAATCTTGAGTTAAGTTGTATCACTGCTTTCACTTTATTGCCAGAAAATTTGGAAGCAGGCCTCACTTTTTGTAAATTTTGTACAAATTTGGTTTACTGTAACTATGAGTATTAGAAGGTGCAGCAGCACTTTATTGATATGAGTTAGTTGACAAAAAACAAAAGATAGGACAGCAATCAAGCAGGGCCGCACGAAGGAATTGCATTTAGGCAACAATTTGTTTCCATACAAAAACCACCATTTTGATCGAATTTTATTGATGGTTTTCTTTGGTAAAGCAAAATGTTTGATTTACATGTTTTTGAAAAGTGCAAAATGTTCTGTTTACTTGATTCAGAAAAATGCTAAATGTTCTATTTACATGTTTTGAGAAAACTGGAAAATGTTTTATTTCCATGTTTTTGAAATGTACAAAAATATTTATTTTACATGTTTTTGAAAAGTGAAAATGTTCCTTTTACACATTTTTAAAAGTGCAAAAAGTTCCATTTACATGTTTTTCAAAAACTCAAGCTGCGGGGGCTGCCTTTGCTGGCCGCATTATCCGGATGCGGCCCTGCAATGAAGTGTAGATAGGTAGATACATTGATATGATTTGACTGCTTTTTCTCCTTTTTGCATGAAAATAAAGAAGTACTACTATGTACGATTAAGATAGTGGATTTTGAATTTTTGAATTTGACTGTGAAGTGAAGTAGATGCTTTGAATGTAAGTTTAGGCTATGGAAATAATCATAAATTGAGACAGTCAGCAATGTATTTGAACTCATGTCATCCTTATATGCACTCACGGACGCTGTGAGTACAACTGGAGTGAGTGGGAAAATGTGATTGGCCTTTCCACGTTACATTTCTCTTTGTAAGTAATTCTCGGTGGACGACGGAGAAATGCTCATTTGGGAGGAGGGAAGATGAGTTGAAGTGGTGAGGTAAGGTAGGAATGTGGAAGCGGGCAAAAGCGCTTGAGACTCAACTTGAGAGTAGCACCGTAAACTGTGTAGCGTAGAACGTGGAACGTAGTTGGGATGGGGATGTGGGACAAGCGAGGGAAAGTGAGACTCAGCAAATTCCGTAGGTAATAACAATAACATAACTCTCCTCGGTTACTAATACTCGTGTTGGCTTCATAAGTGTCGACAATTCCCTCTAATTTATTCAAGGGCCCCTCAATGTTTCTCCTCTCCTTCAGCCGTTCCTCTACACCCCTAGTCACTCTCTCACAATGGGAAACATACATTTTAAATGTGTGACGGTGACGGGTTGGAATTCATGAAAGTTTGTAAATATGAAAGACATAGAGTTCAAGTGGAAGTGGAATGAAATGAAAATCGTGGATGTTGCAATGTGATGTGATATGATGTGATAAGATGTGTGAGGACGTTGGGTTGTACGTTAACATTAACTTTGACTTTCTACTTTCTACTTTCTACTCTTCCCATTGGATTTTGTCCTTTCTTTATTCTTTTATATATATATACATATATACACATTTTTTTTTCCACAGGGGATCTTGGGTTCAGGCTTTGCTCTGAAAGTTCAGCAGCAGCAAAGACAGAAACACATGATTCGAAGGAGACAGCCGGCTGCCACGCTGATTCAATGTTTATGGCGATGCTATGCTGCAGATGAGAATTCTTGCTCCGTCGCCACTTGGAAAATCCACTATACTCCGTTGCCTTCGCCGCCTGTGTAAGTCTCTTTTTTTGAATTTACTTTCACTCACTTTCTCTTTTCCCTGTGTAATATACCCAGGATGTTATTCTCATATGTAATTATTATATTGTACCCAACTCCACACACACGTTATGATGTTGCATTTCTCTCTTCACTAATCAGCTTTCTCCACTTTCTTCATTTTTTCACATTCTCACTTTGGAATTGCGTCTTCGCGTTCCTGTCACTTTCAGTCATGAATCTTGTTTCGTTCATATTACTTATTTCCCTTCTCTCTCTCTCTCTCTCTCTCTCAGCGGCTTCATTACAAAAAATTCTCATTAGCCCCTTTGTCTATACTTTTTTTATCTCACCCCCCTCCCTTCCCCTCCCTTGTACATAATCTCTTTCTCACTTTTCTCTTTTCAACTTTCTAATTTTAAATCTATATGTACCTTAGATCGTACCGTGAGCGTAAACAGTAAACAGCAACAACTTTAACTCTATTTGTAAAAAATTCTAATACGCGCATTAAATATGTAGAGCAGGGACTCCATGTACATAATCCTTGAATATTGTGTTAATTATCAAAAGAATCCAAAAATTTGCACGCCCCTTCAATTTGTTGATGTAAATTTCTGTATTTACAAAATGAACAGAAATGTGTCTGTAAATTTAAAATTGAGTAAAGCGTTTTAGAAAGTGTATACCCGGTTGGGATTTTTATAGGTGTCCCTCTTCACATTTCACACGTCAACCTCTTTTCATCGTGAGAAGGTGTAACTAATTTATGTTATAGTGAAAGTCAAAAATGTCCTCCTTCCTTCATTTTATGACGATTGCCTCTGCATAAATTTTGCTTTCACTTTTTGTATTTTTGGTTCACGATCCTTCGCCTTTACTACATAGTATTGCCAATACAGCTCCACTAAAAGATTTTTTCTAGACTTTATACCATAATAGTTGACATGCTATAGAGATCTATCGTTCTTCGCCCTTCATTTAGTTTTTTAAAATATTCACACGCATATTTTTAAACTGCACACAAGTTTGTAATGATTTTTTGACAGATGTGGTATAGGGATGGTGGATGAAAATGAATTAGATCAAAATAGCTTGCTAAATTTCTTATAAAATAAATATCTCCTATTGCATATGAGAGCGACAACGCCTCATGAATCTTTAACTCGGAGTCGTCACTTTTGTCATTAAAAAAGAAGTGAAACTAGTTAAGCTAATGCAAAGCATTTTGCCATTTGTATAGCCATTAACCTAATAATCCATTTTGAAATTAAATTGAATGTCTGCCTACCGTTTAAATTGCCTTGAAATTCTACATACGCAAAGGGCTCGTATTATGCACTATCAAATGCGGATCCAGGGGGTAGGCAAGAGGGAAGTTGCCCACCCCAAATGAATTTTAAAACACAGGCTAACATATGCTCCATACTCATTTTTAGCTAGAAACGAAATTCACTGTCTACTTACAAACACAAAAATTAAAATATATCCCTGAAAGCATGTAAATGAAATATTTAGCACTTTTCGAAAACATGCAAATATAATATTTTGCAATTTTTAAAAACATGTAAATAGAATATTTTACACTTTTTAAAAACATGTAAATAGAACATTTTGCGCTTTTTTTAAACATGAAAATAAAACATTTTGCGCTTTTTAAAAACATGCAAATAAAATATTTTACACTTTTAAAAAATACGTAAATAGAACATTTCCCACTTTTTTAAAACTCGTAATTAACATTTTGAGCATCCATCTCATATAGTTTTTTTTACATATGTTTTTTAAATTCTATATAGCTTTTGGAAATGGGCTATTTTGATTCTTCACTGACCCTATAATTATGCATTGCCCACCCAAGAAAATATTTCTAGAGCCGCCTTTGTGCACTATCACACGATATTTTAGCACTCCTATACTCCTATCTCTTTATCGTTAGATAGGAAATTCGAATATTTCGAATGTGTCACGCAGTATGTAAGGAGGAAGATTCGATATAAAATATAAGAGGACTCACTCACAAAGTAGATGTGTTCAGAATGGAAAAGCAGTTAGGTAAATGATGAGACGAGGGAGTGAAAGTTAAATAAGAAAGAGAGAGAGTAAAAAAACGGAGATGTGAAATGAGCTATGAAATGGTTTTCATTTGGTCTATAGTCTCTATCTCTCCTTCTGCACTCGTCTCTCTAACTATTGCTTCATCTCCTCAACCACCATCACACAGCTACGACCGCAACCACCATATCGAAGAAGAAGAAGCAGCTTCATTTAGGAAGATAGTTGAGGTTCTGGTTCTGGTTCAAGGGAGAGAGATGGATGACGAGACGAACAACTTATTTAGAAGGAGAAGAACAATAATCTTTTTCTTGAGGTTTACAGATAGCGAGCATCCACTATGCGCCCTGCACCATATGCGGGCGAGATAGTTCCTTTGTGAAAAGTGAAAGTCAAAGAATCTTCCTCTCCAGGCGGTATTTGACATAGAAAATACTTGGTTAACAATCCTTTACGCTCACTACTTACAAGGAGGCTTCACATAACAGGCTGTACTCACTCTGGGAGGTTTGCCTTTTATCGTTACGCTCGGTTTTCGATGCCTAGTATCTGCGGCGGATCTAGAAATATTTTCTAGGGTGGGCCATATATACCTATGCATAAAATGTTAAGAGTGAGTAATAGTTGAGTTTAAAAAAAGTAAAATGTAAAATTTTAAAGTTTCAAATGTTGTATTTGCGAGTTTTGAAAAAGTACAAAATATTTAATTTCCATGTTTTAAAAAGTGAAAAATGTTGTATTTGCGAGTTTTGAAAAAGTAAAAAATATTTTATTTGCACGTTTTAAAAAAGTGCGAAATGTTCCATTTACAAGTTTTAAAAAAGTGCAAAATGTTCCATTTACAAGTTTTGAAAAAGTGCGAAATATTTTATTTGCATGATTTAAAAAAGTGCGAAATATTTTATTTGCATGATTTAAAAAAGTGTAAAATGTTCCATTTACAAGAAAAAAAAGTGCGAAATATTCTATTTACTTCCTTTCAAGATCGTGATATATATTTCACTATTTTTGTAGATAGTAAATTTTTGTTTTAGCTAAAATCGGATATGAATCATTTTGATTCTTCACTCACGACATATGCGGACCATCTTGGTTAAATAGCTCCTAAATTCTCTATGATAGTCTCTGTTAGAAAATTAATTTTGGGGTGGGCAACTGCCCTGGTACTGGTTCCCACTCCCTAAATCCGCGCCTGCCTAGTACATAGCTAGGCCGAGACCGAAGCCGAATACTGATACCGATGCGGGTGACAGACTAGACTTTACATAAAGATAATATGTAGGTACATTGGTTTGGTTTTGGTATGTCATGTCATGGTGTGTTTTCATCTGAACATGAAATTCCTTCGCTCTGCATTTATCCATATGCAAATGTTATCCTTTGGTGCAAACTCGTTTCCATCCCTTCTATGTGCTACATCCACTCCTTTGTTGAGGAGCTTGAGTAAATAGGAAATATATTTTGCACAGTACACAAGTAGTTGAGGAGGACATCAAGGAAAAGAGCAAAAGAAGAAGCGAATTATCTCAAGGCAGAGCTTCCAAAGGTCTTGTTATAGAAAGCCAATGAGAATATTAAATTCATGCTCAGCTTATTTTACGTGAGCAGCTTCTTTCCTAAATTTCTACTTTCTACTTTCTTCATTTTTTTTTGTGTCACGCAATAGTCTGTCAATTCTCGATATTCGAATATTTGCATAAATTCCTAGTGTCATATTTTTATTTTATTTTTACATCAAAATGCATTACCAGAGGCAACGAAGGACGCCTTGAGAGTTGCTATGGCATACCAATCGTCAAATGTATTTGAATATGTTATAAACTTGATTAAGTAGCAAGTCACTCTAATATAATTAAGCTCACTTTTCAATTCTTATACTAGGAGACATACTTGCCAAACTTGTTATTTAGATATTTGAAAAGAAAGTCTTACGTTAGATATGTAGGTACATGTATTAAATCTGGGTCATACTTTCTTCAGCTTTCTCCGTTTACGCTCTATTTCAGCAAAATAAGGGGAACTTCAAGTTTGAAAATTTTCAGCAGCAACTTTTGTGAAGGGTAAAACATAAGTAAAAATATCGTCTGTGAAGAACCAAAATGACCCATATCCAATTTAAGCTTAAATCAAAATGAGCTATGTCATAAAAGCAAAATGCGAAACATGCGTAAAATTTAAATTCAGAGTTTTTGAAAAGCGTAAAATGTTCGATTCGCATGTTTTGAAAAGTCCAAAATGATTTATTTGCATGTTTTTAAAAAGTGTCAAATGTTCCATTTATGTGTTTTTGAAAAGGTGCAAAAATGTCTAATTCCATGTTTTGAAAAGATGCAAAATGTTTTAATTCCATGTGTTTGAAAAGAGTAAAATGTTGTATTTACTTATTTTTAAAAGTGCAAAATATTGTATTTACATATTTTTTAAAAGTGCAAATGTTGTACTTAAATGCTATCTAGACATATTAAAATATTTGTGTGGATAGTGGATGCTGTTTTTAGTTACAAGTGGATATGGGTCATTTTGGTTCTTCACAGACGATGTGCATGGCTACACAGTTGACAGGACGGTTCCATATTAAATGGCTGATGCAGATTATATTTATATTTTTAGCAAAGAGAAAGACGTTATTAGAAACCCCTCGTGACTCGTCCTGGTACTGGTACTGGTACTAGAACCAGAACGGTTGGTGACAATAAGAACGGCGATCAAAGCCATGTCACATAATATGGAAAAGGAATGAGGGGAAATTTTCCTAGAGGGACAACGGATCCAAAGGACAAAGGAGTAGTTGATGCGTATAAACAATTCTATTATTCTTATGAATAAAGTATTAAAAAATCGTTAAGGATTTTGTATAGACGAGACATTTTTGATATAATTATTTATAAGGGAACACATTGTGTGGCCGTATAAAATATTACGTTTATAGTTTCGGTAAAAAGAAAAAGATTTTGTTGGGGTTCTGTTATTAGAAAAGACGTCGTCCTTGGGTGACTGTAGGCTCTGTCGGATGTCGGAGTAATACCATGTTTTTGTGATGACTTGGTTTTCTATCACTGAATTCATCTTCCCAATTTCCCTCCTTTCTTTTTTCCCCTGCTTTCTCTTCGTCCACGTTCTCGGCTGCTCCAGGCACAGAATATGTTTATGTCAGGACCATCCTCCTCATCCCATTCAACATGCTCAAGAAAATCCAAGTGAAGCCATTTGACCAGAATCAGAATCAGAATTAGGCCAACCAGCCGATCTCAAATTATTTCCCTTTTTTTCTTTTTTTCTCCTTCACAAAAATATTTCTTATTCCATGGAGAAGATTATTTTTTGTTTCTCTTTCCGATTCAGTGATTGTTTGGTGAAAGGCCAAGACTCATTTCGACGAGACGTACGATTAGTTCTGGGAAGGAAAATACAGGGAAAGTTATCTCGCATAGAATGCAATAGTAAGTGTCAGGGAGAAAGTACGACGTCGTACGTGTTCCTATGACGACAACGACAACGGAGACTATATAACTATAAGAGATGGATGAGCAATATCATATTATTATCATGTTCATTTTGTTCAATTGACTCCCAGCGCCCTGTTCACGTCTCATGAACACATCTTGTGCTGCTCAGTGAGGGGAGGGAGAGGATAGGATCTCTGATTTATTTCGGCCATGTATCTAATTCTGTGGGCAAAGTTCATTATGATGTCATTAATTTATTTGCACGTATCCGGAAGGAATCCAATCCTCTCCCAACTGGCTCACGTTACAAAGGAATTAGGCTCAAATTCTCTTTTTCCTGTTACTCATTGTATTGGAACCGAAGTGAAAAAGTGATGAGTTTGTAGGAGCACTTTTGCTATACAAAAGGATGAGGTGATGGGAAGTGTGACGATTGAAGGAATGTAAGGTCATGGTTGATGACAAAGGAATGGAAGTGCAATGACGAGATAAGCACCAAATACCAAATACTCCTTTCAACTCCAACTCCAACAAATCTTTGTTTTTTTTGGAGGTGAAGAGAAAGCAGTGAAGGGCTCGATGTTTGTTTGTTTTTGCTTGTGTAAATGAATGGGTTTGTTGAGAATAGGGACAGGACTGAAGCACCCCTTCGTGAACATGTATGAGCTCAGCTTAAGTGACTCAAGTCCGCCCTCGGGTCCAAAATGTCAAAGAAAGTTCAAGATGACTTGAGAGACCTCACATTCCTAGGTTCCACGTATGAAATAAATGAGTAGGATTTGAACTTTATTCCTCCCAAAGGTATTACAACTTTCTCTCAACGCGTGTAGAGCCGAGTTATTGAGACTGAGGGGACGATAGACCGACCGTGGACAGTGAAAAAATGGGAAAGCGGTGAAAGTCACTAGTATGAAGTATGGAGCAGTGTAGTATAGGACATTCTACTTCCTTCCAAGGAACACCCAATTATACCTCCTCTTCTCGTCCCAGTCTTCATCTTCCAGTCAACTTGCTGACTAAACCATACATTATTTTACCGCCTTATATGTAGTCCTCATTCTTATTAATGGGAAGCTTTCTCGCTCCGGCTCCTGACGCATGACGCCAGAAAAAAAGCAAAGAAAAAAGGATAAAGAAAGTGTGTCTTCATTTAATAATCGACTCTGACTTTTACAGTCTACTCTTTAATTTCCGCTCAGAACGGAGCGTGAATCGCCGAAAGGGAAAGGAGGGGGATCAGGATCGGGATTGAGATGAGGAGGCGAGTGAAAGTGAAGTCATCCATGTGCATTACTTATAACTAGGCTTCACATAGACTACGGCCTGCGTCATTATAGGCCCTTCTGCTGTGGCAGTGCACTGTATTTATGGCACGAAACAACTATGTTAGGTACCCACATAATATAGCATCGTGTGTGAAGAACCAAAATGACCCATTTCCAATTTAAGCTACAATCCAAATGTCATAAAAACCAAGTGAAAAACATGCGTAAAATGTTAATTACGAGTTTTTGAAAAGCATAAAATGTTCTATTTATATGTTTTTAAAAAGCATAAAATGTTCTATTTATATGTTTTTGAAAAGTGTATAATGTTATATTTGCATGTTTTTAAAAAGCAAAAAATGTTCTATTTACATGCTTTTGAAAAGTGTAAAATATGCTATTTTCATGTTTTCCAAAAGTGCAAAATATTCTATTTACATGCTGTCAAGACATGTTTCAACATTTTTGTAGATAGTTGATATTGTTTTTAGCTACACATGGATATGGGTCATTTTGGTTCTTCACAGGCGATATTAATGTCTAGGATCCCCTCAAGGGAGTCAAGGTTAATGAGTTGGTTAAAATCAAAAGTCTGAAGTACTCTCCGGAATTACATACTACATCTCCTCCTCCCTTGTATCTACTTATTAAATCTCAAACAGATTTACCTTTCAAATATTTACAGGCCCTCAAGCCAAGTCTCCAACAGAGAGAGAGAGAGAGAGAGAAAGAGGCTTAAGAAAAAAGAATAGTGTTTAAATTTAAGAGAAAGCGGATAGCTTGTAGGCAAGTAGGGCCAAACCAAGTGTCATGTAGCGTTATGGGAAAGTGAATAAAAATTATGATTTAGCTACTTTTAATGTTTAATAATGTAGATAAATGAAATTGTAAAAATTGTAGTTATAAAGTACCTACTTAGTTCTCTCAAAAGTCGGACATATGATTACTTAGAGTGTAGAAGTAAGAGAACAAAAAAGCATTGAATAAGTAATGGAGGTAAATGGATTAAAAATATGATGAGTACAATGCCATTCATTCATTTGTTCGTTCGTTCGTTCATTCATGATATGACTATATGTTTCCTTGCTGATTTTTCCATAGGCTAAGGTCTCTGTCATTACCCAAGGGACCTCACGAGCAATCAGAACCTAAGTAAATCTTTCATCAGAAATTCCTAACACTTCTATCGTTGATCATATAGAGTAGTTCTAGTAGTCAGTATACTCAGTACCGTTATACCTATATATCGTTCGCGTAATAGTCATATGTAATCTCAGTAGGAGAATTACACTCATTTTTATTAGCTTAGATGTTTTCTTTTGCACATTGAATAATTGCTAATTAGATTATGGACATTGTGCGTAGTCACTTTTTTCTGGATAAATTTGAATTATTCTCAAGTGTGTAGAAGCATGCAAAAGAGTTGAACGCAAGTTACTAATGTATGACTTGGGCCTCCACTTTCTCCACTTTCTCCACACCCAACAGTAGCAACAGGTTTTAAATTTTTAGTCTCTGTCATCTAGTAATAATATATCAAGTTTTGTGAATTACTTTTTTGTAAATTTCATTTTTCTCGGCGCAGCTATCTCAGTTCCTGCGCCTGCATACGTCCTACACATTTGCGCATAAATTATGCACTGGAACTTTCACGTGAAGTCAACCATGGAACCCAAGTTTCATAAGAGCTTATTTTTTATTAAGACGAAGAAGAAAGCGAGTGAAAGTTTTCTCAAAGGGAAAAATGGTTCATTTCTATCAGCCCAAGTCATACACTAATATTTTGTATGATGATAATTCCTATATCATACAAATTGCATCAATATTTTAATCTCTTTTGATTTTTTTTGTTGAAGTTTTGAATTTTCCTCGTTTTGATGAGCATTGAAATTGCTCATAAAAATTGGAGTTTTGACTTGGCCTCAGTGTGATTGAAAATAAAGTATCCCGTACAAAAATGTTTGTGTCGAGTCCTGCAGAATTAGTCAAACCAAGAGTGCAGTTTAATTTCTGCAGGAAATGTTTGATTAAATATGCAGAATTAATGCAAAAAAGTTTCTGCAGAAATTTTATGTATGATTTGTTAAATGATTCTGCATAAATATATGACATTAAAAAAAATTGTGCAGAGAGATTTCTACATAAAATTGGGCCAATTTGCTGCAGAAATTGAAACGATTTTTTTTACGGGATATATTTGAAGCTATAGTTAACATTGGCTTTTATTCTCCTTCTGCTGTGCTACATCTGCTTCCTACTGCATGTATTTTCAAATTTTATTATTTTTGAAATTGTACTGCTGCTCTTAGATTGTGACTTGTGAAGCTCCCTGCCAGACACAGTAACTTACTTAGATATCTTAATAGCTCACTAATTATCTGCTTTTTCTAGCTTTACAGTATTAGATAAGTTTGAATTTCCTTCAAAATTAAAAATGAAAGTTTTTTTTTTTTTATGGGGAAGTGTTTTGTTTTATTTCCTGTTGCGAAATGATTGTAATGTAAAAATAGCCAAGCTCCAATGTAACTTACTATTATTTTGAAGTTAACAGGATTGCTTTTGACTTTTGAATACAAAAAAATTATAAATTAATATGGCGGGATTAAAAAATGTAGTTTTATTATATGGAATGAAAAGTACAATGAAATGAATGGTTTATTGGTAGAAGCTTCAAGCACAATGCATCATTTGTGATGACCCGTTGGCCGACGATCCGTCGTCATAAATCCCTCCGACCGCCCTCCCCCTCCCCCTCTCTCCAGGCCAAGGATGGGAGGGGGGAGGGGGGTTGTGGTGGGATCGGTGGGTCAAGTATGGGGATCCAAACGGCTGGAGCGAGACTTCATGCAAGCAACAGTCAAGACTCAGTGGGACGGGATGAGAATTCTCTTCATGATGTCTGTGCGGAAGATGAGGATGGGACACTCCGTTGGCAACAACTCACACCAACTCATAAAACAGCTATAAGAGCAATTAGAAAAGTAAAAAAAAACTATAAATTATTCTACCATAGACAAGAAACTTTAAGCTACATAATAAAAAAAACTAAACTCCGCACATTATACACAACCCAGATGGAATGAAAAATAAAATTCCTCATGAAAAATATACTAGTTCATTATGTCTCTATTTTTTGTACACTACATAATCCTCTAAATTCTCTTCAAAAATGATAATTACATTTTCCACATTCTGCTCTCAATACATTATTATATCGTCTGTGAAGAACCAAAATGACCCATATCCAATTTAAGCTAGAATCAAAATGACCCATGTCATAAAAACAAAATCAGAAACATGCGTAAAATGTTAATTTGAAGTTTTTGAAAAGTGTAAAATGTTCTATTTACATGTTTTTGAAAAGTGTCAAATGTTCTATTTACATGTTTTTGAAAAGTGTCAAATGTTCTATTTACAAGTTTTTGAAAAGTATTAAATGTTCTATTTGCATGTTTTTGAAAAGGTGCAAAATATTCTAATTCCGTGTTTTTGAAAAGTGTAAAATGTTCTATTTACATGTTTTTGAAAACTTCAAAATGTTCTATTTACATGAGTTTTCCAAAAGTGCAAAATATTTTATTTAAATGCTTTCAAGACGTTTCAATATTTTTGTAGACAGTGGATATTGTTTTTAGCTAAAAATGGATATGGGTCATTTTGGTTCTTCACTGACGATATGTGACGTAGTTTTCCCCCCGTCTCCTTTTTCTTTAAATATTCTTGCACAATTTTTATAGCCTATAATAAAAAAAATCCACTATACTTTCTTGCCTTTATTTTATTTCAGTTTTTTTATAGAGCTATGGATTACCAAGTTGAAATAGAAACCTAAACCTAATGCGGTTAAGTCATAGGAAATTGAAAAAATTAATAGGGAGACTTGGAGAAATAAATAAAAAAAAATATATATAAAATATATATAGTATAAAAACATTTCAACCTTGAGTAAGACTCATCCAACCGCATGCTTTTTATGATGATGACGCCTTTACTTTTTTTTTACACACACACACTTGTGCTTCCATTTTTTTTCCTTCTTCTTCTTGTCCAGATAAAATATTTGGTGGCTCGGAGGAAATTTCGTGAAGCACTCAAGCCATATGATGTAAAAGATGTGATTGAGCAGTACTCAGCGGGTCATGTGGATCTTCTCGGGAGAGTGAAAAGTCTTCAGCAGAGGTGAGTAAAAAAACCAAAATCTTCATCTAAATTCATAGGGTGAAAGTGAAAGTGAAAGTCAACAAGGGAAAATAAGGATTGTATTTTTAAAGGGATGATTTGATTTTTTTTTGTGACTATGGGAAAAAAAACACCAAAATTTTCTGGATTTAAATTGTGTGAGTTTCTCATTCAAATAAATTAATCCATTCTTTCCACACTACACGCGGTATGGTTTTGGGAGCGTCAATTCCCGGAAACTATCAGCAAGATTCAATTTAGATTTTAGTTCTTTTCTTGAAATACAACAGGAGATGTAGGTACAACAATTAGTTGTCAGTTTTGATTTATTCCCAACCTTAGAATGATTTATACTGGGCTACTGGGTACGTTTTACGTTGGAATTTAATTTGTTTTGCGGTTTCTCTGGTTCTGGGTTTCGGTTGTATGTATTTTAATGTGATTTTCATTGTTTGGAAAGTACAATGGGAATTCAATTTTGTCAAAGTAATTCAAGTAGTCATCAGTTTCTACAAGGGGAAATTTATGACTATGGTGGTGATGATGGTCCAAAGTAATTATCATGTGAAAGACTTTCCAAAATTGAACAATAAAATGTGTAAATGTATAACAATGAACTTGAGAGAAAAGGAAAGCCAAGGGGAAAGTGGAGGTGAAAGGAGGTAATTTGTACGAGAGAAATAATTGACACTAGTACAATGGGCTTTGATTTAGATTCCGCTGTTGCTGTGTTGTGCTTTGTATCGTAGTGTGCATTATTAATGCAACCAACACAACGGCCATATATAGGAACTAAAAGTGTCTGAGAGATGTTCCCATTGTCGTAATCCTGAACGTGATCGTATTTCTTAACTGATTGTCATTGTCAGAAAAGAAAAAGCACCTTAGGATTTTATTGTCCAAGTTTTTGAGAGGCTGGTCACGGTCCGGATCCGGATCCGCGGATCCGGGTCCGGGTTGAACTGTAAAATAAATGTTGCATGGCGTTTTTACACATTCTTATGAAAGTCTGCAACATAAAATATTTTCAACTTTTTCAAACGGGTAAAACCAAATTTTTTTGAATTTTCTAAACGCTATCATATTATGAAGCGAATGCATTTTTTATTTCAAAATAAACTTTTTTTCCACGTCCAAAATTTCCCCCGTTTTCCAAACATCCAAACTTGAAAAAAATTAACGCAGATATACATCTTCATTGAAGGCACGCATATTTAAATAAGACATCTTGCAAGTTTCAAAAATACGTAAATAGAATATTTTGTACTTTCAAAAAACATGTAAATAGAACATTTTGGACTTTTTAAAAACACCTAAATAGAATATTTTGTACTTTCAAAAAACATGTAAATAGAACATGTTGGACTTTTTAAAAACACGTAAATAGAATATTTTGTACTTTCAAAAAACATGTAAATAGAACATTTTGGACTTTTTAAAAACACGTAAATAGAATATTTTTTACTTTAAAAAAACATGTAAATAATACATTTTACACTTTTCAAAAACTAGTAGCTCACATTTTATGCCTCTATTTCATTTAGTGTTTTTGTTTGGTACAGCTCATTTTTGAAATTATAACTTTATTGTGATATAGAAGATTTTGATTCTTCGCTCTTGTTACCTGGACACTATAGATAGATATATTTGAAGGATTTAATAAAATCAAATGTGTGTATGTACTAATTTTAATAATGGACTTTATATTAAAATTTTATAGGTTGGATCAAATTTTGGGAAGACAAGGATCCAAGGCCCGAGATGTGTACGACTCCAAGATTTGTTTAGCTGCGAGAGTTGTAAAAGTAGAAAGACAGGTGAGATGTGTGGTCCAGATTAAAATGCTTTGTAGTATAAAAAAACTGTTAATTTTCATTTTTTATTTTTTAACTGAAATCTTATTTTGTGTGTGTGTGTGTGTGTGTGTGTGGAAAGGTTGAAGACATTGAATCGAAACTCGAGCAGCTGTTGGATTTGTACTTGGAAGATCGAAAACGACTCCTGAGTCTATTCCCGCCCGCCTCCCCCAATTCAAATTCATCTCCGCCCGTTGGCCCACAAAACCCACCCCCACCCACGGGGGGTCATCACAGACAAAGGCCTAGACCGATCCTTGTAGGAAAGCAGGTGAATCGTTTCTTCTCTTTCCAATTTTGAAGTCATTAGTGAATCTTTTTTTTTTTGCGTCATTTCCCTCTTAATCAAACTCTGTCAATTAGATACATACGCCGCCCTTTGTCATCATCTTTGACTTTGAGCTGTAATTATTAGAGTCTGATTTGATTTTTCATGCAGAAATTAACAAGGAATTTGTTTTGTTTTGTTTTCTGAACGATTGCGCAGAGTAGTGAGCCGAATAGCCCTGCCGCCACGACCCATTTGTCTCTCAATATTAGAAAAGATCTTCATCCTGAGAACAAAGACTATAACTTACTTCATCCTTCAAATCGAATGCGGAAACGTGTGACGCTCAGGTAATAAGCATCTCAAAGTCTCGTCTCGTATAAGCAAAAGATGAGTGAAACAAAATAAAGAGGGCTCTCGCATATCGTCTGTAAAGAACCAAACTGACCAATATCTAGCTTTAGCTAAAACAATATCCACTGTCTACAAAAATATTGGAACATGTCTTGACAGCATTTAAATAGAACATTTTGCACTTTTCAAACATATGAAATTAGAACATTTTGCACATTTTCAAAAACATGGAATTAGAACATTGTGCACCTTTTCAAAAACATGGAATTAGAACATTTTGAACATTTTCAAAAACATGGAATTAGAACATTTTGCACATTTTCAAAAACATGGAATTAGAACATTTTGCACATTTTCAAAAACATGGAATTAGAACATTGTGCACCTTTTCAAAAACATGGAATTAGAACATTTTGAACATTTTCAAAAACATGGAATTAGAACATTTTGCACATTTTCAAAAACATGGAATTAGAACATTTTGCACATTTTCAAAAACATGGAATTAGATTATTTTGCACCTTTTCAAAAACATGGAATTAGAACAGTTTACATTGTTGAAAAACCTTAAAATAGAACATTTTACACTTTTCAAAATCTCCTAATTAACATTTGACGCATGTTTTTCATTTTGTTTTTATGACATAGCTAATTTTGATTCTAGCTTAAATTGGGCTTGGGTCATTTTGGGTTTTCACAGACGATATCTGTTATCAATTTATATGTCAAGCTTCGAAGAAATTAAAATGTAGACCCATCAAAATAGTTATAGCCGTCATGTGGTGGTAGTCATAACAGGGATGACAAATTTTAATTTTTTTACGAGATTTTTTTTTTAAAATCGCATTGTTGGATTTTGATTTGATGATAAATTTTAGTTCAATTCCATCGAGAGAAGAGAGGCAGCAGTCGGGGGAAGAGTTGGAAGCAGTTCCATCCGAGTCAGAGGAGGAGAAGAGGAGGACTGATGAGGAGGGGAGGGAGGCGGAGGTTGGAGCCGTTGCCGGTGCCGGTGCCGGTGCCGGAGCCGGAGCCAGTGGAGGGAAAGTTGGGGAGGACGAGGAGAGTGGGGGTGGGGAGAGCAAATCCAGGTCCCATCTGTACGTGAATCTCAACGCTTGTGAAGATTGCGATGAAATAGTCTTCCACAATAATGACGAGACGTCGTCGGCGAGTAGTCAAAATGGGATTTTCGACGTGAGCTTTATCACTCCGCCGACTGGTCCTCACATCACAGACGTCAAATGACCAACGTCCACCTCCTGACCCTCCACCTCCCCCTCCTCCACGTCCCCCTCCCACCAGCACCTCCATCCACACGCTCACACTCTCCACAAATCAGAAGAGACAATGATGAAGCGGAGAAGGATTCAGTTCCAAATCCAAATGATCCCCGAAACCCTCTCAACTCACGGCATCAACAACCTCAACAAGACGAACAACTTGGTCTAAACCTGAGACAGAAAAAAAAAACGAGAAAAAACAAAAATCAACTCAGCCATCAGAACAACTTTTAATGGTCACTTCTTGATTCTACAAATGAGGGGAAGCGTAGCGTAGCCTGGGAAATCACTGCTTTCGGAATATACATAAAAACACACAGATGAAATCAACTCCATCTTCTCAAGAAATATTTACCGATCCCGCACCGATCCGGGACGGATCATCCAGCTCCAGTCCCATAGTGTCATGAGTAGCCATTAGCAGCACTTTCCGCCTCGGTCTCGGTCTCGGTCTCGCTCCACTTTCCCTTCCACCTCCACATCCGTTATGACCATTTCCTAGATTTCTCCCATTTCTCTCTGTCCACACGTTTCACCTTCCCTAATCGTCCTAGGTACTCTCAGGTGAGATGCTCAACAATTATTTTCATCATCTTTCCTTCAAGTCATTACAGAACATTACTTTACATTGCGTTACATTATTCGTGAACCTTCCTTAAGAACGGCAGAAACATTGCCATCTCACCAATGTGAATTAGGGACAACATTCGGAATTAGGAATTAGGAGCTGGAACCGGTGCGTGTAGCACTTAAGATCAGACCATCTCCATACATAATTAAATCCATCATTAAATTGGAAAATAATTTTCTTTTTCTTTTCCAAAAGCAATTTTATTATTATACAAAATATTTCTCCACAGTCTCTGTGACCTAAGTTTGAATTTCAAATTCAACACCGTTCGTCATCGAAAGAGTAAAGTATAATGTTATAGCTATATAATTATTATATACTGTCGGTACATAGGATTACTCATAGGGATATATGAGACATGACCATGCGTATATGTGATGACTATGACTATATAGGGCTACAATCTTCTACATTTAAATAAGATCTCCAAGCACTATAGCAGAGAGTGCCGGTAGGAGATACACTTACAAAAATATAATGACCCAACGACCCAACTTGAATATTCAAAATTTTCAAAATGTTTTTCCCTCTCTCTCTCTCTGCCGCCCATAAAATCCTCATAAATTATTCTAAAAATAATAGAAATAAAAAAAATTATTATATCTATATGTACATGTAAGTGGGGGACAAGTGACAGTTCACTTTTTTGCATAAATTACGTGGTTCAAAAATCCCAAAATTTGAACATCCCCCATTTTTTTTGGTGAGCACGCCTATTTATAAGGATAGGCAGCTTTAAATAGACCACCACGTAATTTATGGACGCTCCCTAAAAAAGATTTGAAATATTCTAATGTTCTCCTGTACATATAGTTTTATTATACATAAAAAAAAATATATATAGGTATATATATATATATAGTAGGTACTCTTGTTACCATATGATTTTACTTGTTGACTTTATTATTTACTACGATGATGTTTTCGTAGTTGTTTTTTCAATATAGTGACTGTGTAAAATTTGTAAAATTTGTCGTCTCTCGTAAAAACTTCTATAAGATTTACTTATAGTTTTTGCACTACCAAAAAAAAACCAAACCCAAAAGCAAAGCAAAGGAAGGAAGGATATGACAGATACAAAAAAAAACTGTATAACGCTCAACTCTTTTATTTATAGTTTGTTTACATTAATTAAATTACAATTAAATTATAGTTAGTAATTAAATTTACAATTTACTACTGTACATACTTTCCAGACTATATATTACAAGCTACACACTAAGTATAATGTGTATTAAAATTAGGTATAGGTATAGTACTATTACATATTACATTATAAAATACATAGGATACATACTACGTAGAATACAACTCTCAATTTAATAAAAGAAAAGTTACAAAATTCACATTTTGGAATTTGAAAGACAATGATATATAAATCTCCAGGACAGATTTACACATCTACTATATATGTAATAATCTACCTAATTAAAAATTAAGTCAATAGAATAAATTAATTACACATACGTAATATTAAAAGCAAATCCACACAAACTTATGGAATAAAATTAAGACTATAGAATATAAGATGATAATGACAACACATGCGTGCTATTAGTACTACTATACTATACTATATATGCTATACTGCTACATATACGGTAACGGTAAGGGTAAGGGTAAGGGTGCTGGAAGTACTGTACTCTGTAGCCAGGGCCAGGTGTGTAAATCTTAACATTATAATATGGTGCACTCAAACTCAACTGTAATTAATTAAAGTCAAATAGTTAATTATACAAAATAGTAATTAATTAAATTTGCGAACAAAATTATATTACATTTACTGTACATATTTCGATTTCGACTTTACTATAAATTGCTTTATAAAAGTTAATAAAATAAAATATTCCTCGGTTCTCTATATAAAAGTATGCCACATGTTATATTGATATAGGATTACATTCATATAATGCAATTATTACTACTGCTATACTACGTAATATACTGTTACAATTTAAAAATTCTAAACACAATTACCTATACACATCAAAATAAATGAGAGTCACGCTATAATCATAAAATATTATGAAAAGTAATAAAAAATGATAAAAAAATAAATCCATCTCGTGTACATTAGGAAATATATTGGCTATGTTTATTAAATGACAATTAATTTGCGAACGCTAAGTTAATAAATTACAAGAAAGAAATCCATCGAGAGATTTATATTATTATTAGAGACTATAATATGTGATAATATTTTACATGATTATTCTTCAAATAAACAATATAACCATAACATACACACTGGAAGGGGAACACAAATTTGTTGACAAGAGTATTGATCCGAATCGGTGAGTCAGTCGTCATTTTTGTCTGGTGATCCAATCAAAATAATGCAAATTTTGACTTGGAATTTGGACGTCAACTATAAAACCAACGCTGAACGCTGCTCCTGCTCCTTGTACAGTAGTCTATATAGCCTATGTTTTAACATTTCAGATTTCCTTGATTTATTCCCCAATTCTACCCGACAATTCTACTTAGGGGCCGAGCACAAAAGGCTTCATCCACGTTCAGTGTAGGTCACTTTGAAAAAAGATAGCTATTTACGCAAAGATAAGGGGTGCAAAAATAAGGTTAGTGGGTTGGTCCAAAAATTTGGAAAATTTTGGAAAGTTTTTGAAAAGTGTAAAATGTTCTATTTACATGTTTTTGAAAAGTGTAAAATATTCAATTTACATGTTTTTGAAAAGGGTAAAATATTCTATTTACATGTTTTTGAAAAGTGTAAAATGTTCTATTTACATGTTTTTGAAAAGTGTAAAATGTTCTATTTACATGTTTTTGAAAAGTGTAAAATGTTCTATTTACATGTTTTTGAAAAGTGTAAAATGTTCTATTTACATGTTTTTGAAAAGTGTAAAATGTTCTATTTACATGTTTTTTAAAAGTGTAAAATGTTCTATTTACATGTTTCTGAAAAGTGTAAAATGTTCTATTTACATGTTTTTGAAAAGTCTAAAATTTGGGTGACGTCATTTGTGTCCGGCCCCTTACGCAGTGTTTTATTAAATTGTACTAAGCTGTAGGAAAGAATTGGGAATTAAAATATGTTATTTCTTGAAAATTCTAATACTGTTTCTTTTGTAATTAAATTTTTTCTTGTAAAGCTCTTTCAAATCGATTGTGTGTGAGTCCCGTCGTAAGTACCATTGTAGGTTATATGATGTAGAAATGATGGTATGTTCATTGTTATATTGTTATTATATATGCATGGTTAATTCCCTGCTCTCTCCACACTCAAATTTTGTTCACCACACATTTTGACATATCGCAATAAAATCTTTCATTCTTAATCACTATCTCTCACAGAGACGTGACTCTTAATTTAATTTTTTCATTATGTACACTATATTTTTATTCACTCATTTTTTTAGGGCGCCACATAATTAATTAGGTATTTATTAGAAGATGAAACTGGAGTGGATCTTGTTATCAAGATTTCATTTTTGTTTTTGATGTTCTGATTTTTTTTTTAAGAATTTTACTGCATATAACTCTACTGGAAACACTCTTTTCTTTTAGTGATGTAGTCAGGGCCGAACGAAGGAATTGGTTTTGAGCAGCAGCAGCAATTTGTTTCCATATTTTGATTTTATTGATTGTTTTCTTTGATAAAGCAAAATGCTGTATTTACATGTTTTAGAAAAGTACAAAATGGTCTATTTTCTTGATTCAAAAAAGTGCAAAATGTTGTATTTACATGTTTTGAGAAAAGTGGAAAATGTTTTATTTTCATGTTTTTAAAATGTGCAAAAAAATTTATTTTGCATGTTTTTGAAAAGTCTCAATATTCTGTTTACATGTTTTTAAAAAGTGCAAAATGTTCCATTTACATGTTTTTTGAAAATTCAGGCAGCGGGGGCTGCCTGCGCTGGCCACATTATGCGGCCCTGGATGTAGTTTTACCACTACTTTTTTTTTAAAACATTTTTACTGTTATTTATTTCACGTAAAAGATTTGACGTAAAATGTGACTTTTACAATTTTATTTTAAACTAATAAGTATTTTGTTATAAATTCGGAGTCCTTGATACCACTACTGGGACTGGGAGGTAAATGTCCGGGAGGGAAAATGTCCGGGAGGTAAATGTCCTACAACCTTGTGTCTACATAATATGCACGGTTCATAATTGTCTGAAAGCGTGCTCAATTATAAGGAATGTATAATGTACTAAAAAAATAACGTAATTATACTAAATTTTTATTTCAAGTTCATACACTAAAACCTAAAACGAACAGCAACGGCGGGTGGGGCGAGATCTACTAAATCTATCTCTGTTCAAGGAAATAAACAAAGTCGATCTTTTTAGAATAATGATCTAATTTTAGTAGTATTTGCTCCCAAGTTAGTCTCACTAATGTAATCATAATTATCTCTTTTTTTCTATCCTACCACATCAAAATGAGCATCAGTCATTCATGGTGAATTGCAAATTAATGGGGCTCCAAAAGAAAAACGCTTATTACGATATATATTTTTCATAGAGCATCGCCCAATCTAATTTATTTATATTTTCCTTATAGTACAAATTCCCGATATACCTACCTATACATTGAAAAAATTATGGCATTATTTGTTTTGTCAAATAATAAATTCTAGTTTGAGAGTTGTATATTTTATGTGCAGGTCTTGAGAGATGATGGCTACATTGGAAGTTTGGGAGTTTGCATAAAAAAAAGTAAATAATAATTAAATGTGTAATTATATGCGCGAACGTAAGAGTAGTGTTTTGTGTTAATAGGAGAATATTTCAATATTTGTAAATCACAAACTGCCTCTCATTTCACTCGGTAATTATCATGAGTGATGAATAGAGAATCAATCATTAATTCCTCTCATTTAACCATCTCCATTGACGTCTTCAACCTTTTTTCTCACTGGATGTCAGTCCCCATTAAACTCCCATTAAAATAGAGAACTTCTACTAATTTTACTCACAGATTGAGTACCAAAAAAGAATCTCTACACACTCTTAAATAAACACAGCCAACGCCAAAGACAAAGTTAAAATCATCAAAATATCACCAGCCACTACTATTCCAATAAATATTAAACCAATGTTTCAATGGTCAATGTTTGCCTTTCCTCTTCTAAAATTACATGGAATTTGGAATTTAAATTATTATTTACTATTTTTTTTACTAAATATTTTAAAATAAACCTGCATATCGTCTGTGAAGAACCAAAATGACCCATATCCATTTTTAGCTAAAAACAATATCAACTATCTACACAAATATTCAAATATGCCTTGAGAGCATTTATATAGAACATTTTGCACCTTTTCAAATATATGGAATTAGAACATTTTGCACCTTTTCAAAAACATGGAATTAGAACATTTTGCACCTTTTTGAAAACATGGAATTAGAACATTTTGCACCTTTTCGAAAACATGGAATTAGAACATTTTGCACCTTTTCAAAAACATGGTAATAGAACATTTTGCACCTTTTTGAAAACATGGAATTAGAACATTTTGCACCTTTTCGAAAACATGGTAATAGAACATTTTGCACCTTTTTGAAAACATGGAATTAGAACATTTTGCACCTTTTCGAAAACATGGAATTAGAACATTTTGCACCTTTCCAAAAGCATGTAAATAGGACATTTTAGATTGTTGAAAACTATGAAAATAATTTTTTTTCGTTTTTCAAAAACTCCTAATTAACGTTTTACGCATGTTTCTCGTTTTGTTTTTATAATATATAGCTCATTTTGATTCTAGCTTAAATTGGATATGGGTCATTTTGGTTCTTCGCAGACGATATATAATTTTTTGCTATAATTTTGCAAAGCAATTGTCAAGGTGCAAACATACGCAAAAACAAAGCCAGATTATAAATAGGTTTGTATACTAATCGTAATCGTAAGTCGTAAGTAGTGCATATATTTATATTTAACAAAAACTAATATTTTCCTTCCAACTTCTCAGCATTAAATTATGTAAAAAGTCTCACACTATATCATAGGATATGAGTCAGCCTTATTGTTTTAGTTAGTATCACATAAAAATTCTTGACATGGAAACTTAATAATAAAACTGGGTTTTATAATTATTACTATGGGTAAATGAATTGTAAATCGACATAAATATTCTGTCCAAATGAAAATTACGGGACGTAAAGATGTGTAGTATGGAAATGAATTTGCAAAATTAATCATAGCTTAGGGATCACGAGAGACGAGAGACTGTGCAGACATCTACAAGTAGTTTGGTCGTGTGTTTCCAGTTAGTTACAAAAATATGACCTATTCTCTAAGCTTTTATATTTTTCATTTCAAATTCAAAGTCTTCATATTTATGCATATTATGAGCATCTGCAAGAGAGTCTCTAATTGGCGAGAATAATACAGAAAGATTTTGTACTGCGGTGTGAATTTGGAAATTATGTAACCACACTCGATCCTCACGCTCCTATAAGCCGCGTCGTTAGTTCGTTAGTATCAATAAAGATTTGTGAATATTGAACATTCTTTAAGCTGAGGACAGCCACATTTAAATGGAATCTGTACTAATCCAAAACTTAACTAAAAGTGAGACCCAGTAAAACAACAGAGCGAAACTGCTAAACTGCAATAACTAAGTAGGTACATTCATATCGTCTGTGAAGAACCAAAACTGACCAATATCCATTTTTAGTTTCAAACAAAATGCACTATATACAGAAAAAAAGTAAAATAACATGTTCATGAAAGCATGTAAATAGAACCTTGTGCACTTTTCTCAAAACAAGTAAATAGAATATTTTGCACGTTTCTCAAAAAAAGTAAATAAAATATTTTGTACTTTTCTCAAAAAAAGTAAATAGAATATTTTGCACTTTTAAAAAACAAGTAAACTGAATATTTTCCACTTTTCTCAAAACAAGTAAATAGAATATTTTGCACTTTTAAAAACAATTAAATAGAATATTTTGCACTTTTCTCAAAACAAGTAAATAGAATATTTTCCACTTTTCTCAAAACAAGTAAATAGAATATTTTGCACTTTTCTCAAAACAAGTAAATAGAACATTTTGCACTTTTAAAAAACAAGTAAATAGAATATTTTGCACTTTTTAAAAAACAAGTAAATATAATTTTTTGCAGTTTTCAAAAAACGAGTAAGTAGAACATTTTGACCTTTTCAAACAACAAGTGAATAAAATATTCTGCACATTTCAAAAACATGTAGGTAAATAGGAAATTTTGCAATTTTCAATAACACTTAAGCAGAGCATTTTGACCTTTTTAAAAACTTGTAAATAGAACAATTTGCTCATATAAGAAACTCGTGACTACCATTGTAAGCATGTATCATTTGACATAGCTCATTTTAATTCTAGCATAAATTGGAAATGGGTCATTTTGGTTCTTCACAGACGATATTTGTATTTGAAGAATGCAATGTGCGATCATATCAGTATAGGTAATCTCAATCCCCCTTCTGTGCTATATGATTTTACGAATTGCGAATTGCGAATGTTAAATATTTGTACATACACTGTACCGTCCTATAGAATGCAAATAAAAATTTAATGATATTTTTACACTAAATATCCATGACGTGGTCGAGTTGTGGTAGTTGTAGGGTAATTAAAATGGAGACCAAGTTCACAATTGAATTATCTTTTCATATCTTGTAAAAATATTCTGCCCTCCACACACACACACACACACACACTCTCTCTCTCTATAGTCAGACACACAAACATATTACCTATGTGCATATGGCCGCGGCTGTGTACACTCAAGTGGTGAGAGTTTGAAAATTAAAAACATGTGAGATAATAATTATAATGTTCTATGAACGCATCCAGTTTCTGGATATTATTACAACGATGCCTTCCTCTCCATTTTCGTCCCACAATGACCATGAGTCCTATTATACAAACAATAGCAGCGGAGAAGAAGAAAAAAAATTCTAGGGATTTTCATGTTTCAACCCTAATTGATATTCACAGAATTGATGAGCAGAAAGAAAGAGACAAAGAGTGCGAGTGGTGAGTCTTGTTGTTGAGGTTTCCTTCGTAATTTTTAACTCCCATCACAATTGGAATTTCTCCTTAAAAGGCAGACGGACAGTCTGGACCAGACATAATTCGAGAGCGTCTTCCAGCTGGACAGGATCTTGTCCGGACAAAGCATCTGTCGGTCAGTAGACTCTAGATACAGTTTCAGAATTTTTTCGAAATTCAAATTTGTGCTGTAGTTGTTGTTGTAGTTGAGGTGGTGGTGGGGTAGTGATCACATAAATTAAGACAGTAATTGACATGGCGACCACCGGCGCGAAGGAAAGTTTTAACATTGACCTCGAGGCGACGAATAAGACGAACACACTCAAATCCCAGCCTGACCCACCCGCCTACCCACCCCTCCCCCCAGGGAACGGAATTGGAGGCGGAGCTCACGTGACGACAGGTACAAAAAATAGTAATTCAAATTCAAAGGAAATTGTCCAGCAGTCCGATGCTGGCCCTTTTATATCCTACTGCACTCTTTTTCTTACTCATACCCATGACCATAGTAAAAAAAAATCGGAAAATTTAGCATTGTTGGATGTTCCATTTCAATTTCCATCAACCGAAGGTGGTGGCCGTAAAAAATTGAGTTTAACCCATTCGGACTGTGAAGAGGGGGAGAGCATTTACCGACGCGGCTACTACCAGCGGCATCATGAGGAGGGGGGTCGTCCTGGTCACGGTCACGGTCAAGGTCATCACGGTCCACCTGCAAATTGGAACCGGAAATATGGGAGTGAAGACTCTTTGAGTAAATATGTTGGGATTCGGGATGTGTGTGGGAATAAAAGACTTTGGAAAATGCTCATGGCGGAATTTATTGGGACTCTATTTCTCGTTCTTATTGGATGTGGAACTTGTATCTCGGGATGGTCACCCAACTATGCACCCAGCATGGTTCAAATTGCTCTGGGTTTCGGTGTGACTGTGGCCACCATGGCACAGGTTAGTTTCCTATGCAAATCCTTAACTCTAGATTTATCTTGACATTATTTATCGTAGTATCTATACGACTCATCAGTCATTTTCCCTCATTCCCGCTCAGCGTTAGTTTTTTTTATTGTGAGTTTTGTGAAAAACCTACATATCGTATGTGAAGAACCAAAATGACCTTTATCCCATTTAAGCTAGAATCAAAATGAACTATGTCATCAAAACAAAATGAGAAACATGCATAAAATGTTAATTAGGAGTTTTTGAAAAACCTAAAATGTTATATTTAGATGTTTTTGCAAAGATGCAAAATGTTCTAATTCCATGTTTTTGAAAAGGTGCAAAATGTTCTAATTCCATGTTTTCGAATGGTGCAAAATGTTCTAATTTCATGTTTTCGAAAAGGTGCAAAATGTGCTAATTCCATGTTTTCGAAAAGGTGCAAAATGTGCTGATTCCATGTTTTCGAAAAGGTGCAAAATGTGCTAATTCCATGTGTTTGAAAAGTGTAATACGTTGTATTTACATATTTTTTTAAATTGCAAAATGTTCTATTTAAATGCTTTGAAAACATGTTTCAATATTTGTGTAGATAGTTAATATTGTTTTTAGCGAAAAATGGATATAGTCATTTTGGTTCTTCACAGACGATATGCGGAAGTGGGTGGAATTTTTAATCAAGTTCAACTTACAGCGAAATATACACATACAGGGATCGTGAAAAAAAGTCAAAAGGGTTAAAAGTTAAACACCTTAAAATCCATCCATCTTTTTAGGATATTTTACTTTTACTCAGAAAAACGCATGATTTTCATAGGTTAATGTGTGCGTTCGAATCTCTGACTCCACTGATTAGATTTTTTATTGTGGGAATGATACAGTCGCTCTGTCTTTTTACTCCCTACAACTCTAATCCGATACGATCACTTTGACTTTAATAACTTTTGTAAATGTTTTATATGAACCAATTAAATTCTCAGTTCGCTTTGAGTCAATAAACCTTAAGCTTATACTCATCGTCAGAGAAACAGGTTTTGAGACGGAGAGGAGAGATGTATTTAAAAAAATATTTCCTCATAAAGCTGTAGATTAGTTGATAGATGGAGAGATTATCAGTAGATTTGATAGATGGACGGAGGATGATTTATTTAGGTATTTGAATATTTAAATTACACACCATAAGATTCCCGATGCCGATATATACGAGCTCCTACGTATATAGGTATTAGACTTGTGTGACAATTAATATGCCTAATGTTTAGTCATGGAGAAGAAGGTCATTATCTCAAGTCCGCAGTTGGACACTCTCTCTGGCAGGGCCGGACTAAGGAATTGGTTTTAGGCAGCAATTTGTTTCCATACAAAACCCACCATGTTGATTTTATTGATGATTTTCTTTGGTAAAGCAAAATGTTGTATTTGCATGTTTTTGAAAAGTGCAAAATGTTCTTCTTACTTAAATCAGAAAAGTGCTCAATGTTCTATTTACATGTTTTGAGAAAAGTGGAAAATGTTTTATTTCCATGTTTTTGAAATGTACAAAAAATTTTATTTGCATGTTTTTGAAAAGTCTCAATATTCTTTTTACATATTTTTGAAAACAACAAAATGTTCCATTTACAAGTTTTTTGAAAATTCGAGCAGCGGGGCTGCCTTTGCGCTGGCCACATTATCCGGCCCTGCTCTCGGCATAGGTCCTATATGCATTGTAAATTGTAAATTGTAGATGACATTATGAGTCCATTATGATCTCAACTCGTTTATAATAGCTTCTTTAAATCCCAATTAGAATTAAAAGTCACATTTAAATTCAAATTCTCTCCGTGTAGCATGTTCCCCATCCCCATAAATAGTAATGACTATTATTAGCTTCACATAAATTCAAAGTGGAAATTATATATCACAGGAAAAAAAGGAACAAAAACAAAAACCAGGGGCACTCTCACAATCCCAATCACACAATCGCAATGAGAGTTGTTGTGTCAATGGTCCAAAGAATTTTTGATTTATTTGTGACGTCTTTTGAGCTCTGTTGTTTTTGTTGTTGTTGTTGTTGTTGTTTGCGAGAGAGTTGATAATATATTCGCATAATACTTTACGATTAGCATCTTTGAATGTAGATGTACTTGGATTTTCGAGATCATTCTGACTACCTACTTTATTTTTAGACCTGAGCCGACGTGTGTCAGAGAGAAAATAGAATTATTGGGATGTGTTCTTAATGTTGATGTTAATTTTGATTTTTGTTTTAATGTTTTGATTTGCTTTTTTTTTATTTAAATGACGTAGGCCATCGGTCACGTGAGTGGGTGCAACATTAATCCAGCAGTTACCATCGGACTTTTGGCAGCGGGGAAAATGAGTTTTCTTAAAGCGATTGTCTACATTATTGCTCAGTGTGTTGGTGCGATTTGTGGAGCAGCCATTCTTGCGGTAATTAGTAATTTTAGAATAATTTCATTATTTTCATTTGGGTCTAATTTTAGTGTCTGAATATGGCTGGCCGGTAAGAGAAGGCTTTGCCAAGGTGGCAGCATATATCGTGAGTGAAGAATCGAAATGATCCATAGAATCAAAATGAGCTATGTACATCGATGCGCACAACTTTAATTACATGATTTCGAAAAGTGTGAAATGTTCCATTTAAATGCTTTTAAAAAGTTGCAAAATGTTCCATTTAAATGCTTTTAAAAAGTTGCAAAATGTTCCATTTAAATGCTTTTAAAAAGTTGCAAAATGTTCCATTTAAATGCTTTTAAAAAGTTGCAAAATGTTCCATTTAAATGCTTTTAAAAAGTTGCAAAATGTTCCATTTAAATGCTTTTAAAAAGTGTGAAATGTTCCATTTAAATGCTTTTAAAAAGTTGCAAAATGTTCCATTTAAATGCTTTTAAAAAGTGTGAAATGTTCCATTTAAATGCTTTTAAAAAGTGTGAAATGTTACATTTACAAGGTTTTGAAAATTGCAAAATTTTCCATTTAAATGCTTTTAAAAAGTGTGAAATGTTACATTTACAAGGTTTTGAAAATTGCAAAATTTTCCATTTAAATGCTTTTAAAAAGTTGCAAAATGTTCCATTTAAATGCTTTTAAAAAGTTGCAAAATGTTCCATTTAAATGCTTTTAAAAAGTGTGAAATGTTCCATTTAAATGCTTTTAAAAAGTGTGAAATGTTCCATTTAAATGCTTTTAAAAAGTTGCAAAATGTTCCATTTAAATGCTTTTAAAAAGTGTGAAATGTTACATTTACAAGGTTTTGAAAATTGCAAAATTTTCCATTTAAATGCTTTTAAAAAGTGTGAAATGTTACATTTACAAGGTTTTGAAAATTGCAAAATTTTCCATTTAAATGCTTTTAAAAATTTGCAAAATGTTCCATTTAAATGCTTTTAAAAAGTTGCAAAATGTTCCATTTAAATGCTTTTAAAAAGTGTAGAATGTTCCATTTACATGCTGTGAGGACCATGATATTGTAATTTTCTTTTGTAGATAGTGCTTTTCAAATTTAACTAAAAATTGATGTTGGTCATTTGGCTTCTTTCCTCACGAAATACACCCATAATGTTATTCGTAGAAATAACGTTAAATGATGCCCTCATTTAAAAAATTGTAAGTACCTGAAACATTTAAACGAACATCTCTCTCTCTCTCTCTCGATGATGATGATGGCCTCCACATTTTCCCCAACCTACCTTAACAATGTCTATTAATCCCCACATACGCTATATGGATACTCTCTCTCTCTGTTTACCTTCCTTAATTATGCGTATTCGATTCGAGATAATAACTTGGAGCTATACTATACGTTGCAGAAGGGGAAATTTAGCTGAAATCGTGAGCAATCTGTATGTAGGTAGAGGGAAACAAATTATTTAAGCCCTTTCAGTACAGTGCATAGTGGTGGAAATTATTGGAATTCGCCGAAATGCACCAAGAATTTAGTTGTGAGTAAACACACAGGAGTTTTTTGTAAAGGATTATTTATGAAATACGAGAAGGAGACTGAGGATGATCGAGTGAGTAGAGATAAAAAGGTCTCGCTTTACGGCACAATTATCCTCCGCTAATGATAAGTGTGTAGAGTCTGTTGAGTGGTTCAGTGAGAAATATAGTAATTCTAATAAATAATGAAAACGTACGCAGATGACACATTCAATTCAGACGTAATCAAATGTAAAATTCGAGTCAAAAATCCATCTCCGTATTCCTTCGTATGTAGGTATATGGTTAGTTCATATTCGTTGAGATTGGGACTTGGAATTGGAATTACATATAGAGGCAGAGAAAAATAAACTGAGGAAATGATATAGGAAAATGGAATAGACGTCAATTGAGGAATTAAATGAGGTACTTTTGTGAAGAAGAGGATTCAAATGGCCCATTAGCAATTAAAGACACACCCTCATCCAATTCGAGTCTCTCTTCTCAGTTTTAGTCCCAGTCACGAAAACGTAGGAAGGAAAAAGGATTTGCCTATATTACTCAGTCAGAAACATGCTCCGTATCTGTATCATATCAGAGACTCATAGGCCATAGGGCATGGACATGGACCATAACCATAATTATTGCAGATATACACAATGTATAGATATAGGTACCTGCCTATGTCGTCTTCAGCTGAGTCAGTACATATCATCACGTACTAGATATAATGCAAATTTCTCCATCTTTTTTTCCTTGTATTTCATTCAACTCAACTGGATGATTGAAATAGCCCCAGTTTTTTTTTCACCTTCACCTTTTGCATTCAAGCGAATAAAAAAAATCTTTTCTGGAAACTTTGTGAGACTACCTACTCATCTACATATCAGAGGACTGACAACAGAAAATGAGACAGAAACTGGTTTTTAATGTTTTTTGTAAATGTGTCATACGGTACTGCAACGTACCTGCATATCGTATGTGAAGAACCAAAATGACCCATATCCAATTTAAGGTAGAATCAGAATGAGCTATGTCATAAACACAAAATGAGAAACATGCGTAAAATGTTAATTACGAGTTTTTGAAAAACGTAAAATGTTGTTTGCATGCTTTTTGAAAAGTGCAAAATGTTCTATTTACATGTTTTTTAAAAGTGCAAAATGTTCTATTTACGTGATTTTGAAAAGTGCAAAATGTTCTATTTACGTGTTTTTGAAAAGTGCAAAATTTATTATTTACACAGTTTTGAAAAGTGTAAAATTTTCTATTTACGTGATTTTGAAAAGTGCAAAATGGTCTATTTACATGTTTTTTAAAAGTGCAAAATGTTCTATTTACGTGATTTTTGAAAACTTCAATATATTCTATTTACATATTTTTTAAAAGTGGCACATGTTCTATTTAAATGCTTTCAAGACATATTTTACAATATTTTTTCAGTTAGTGTATACTGTTTTTAGTTAAAAATGGATATTGGTCATTTTGGTTCTTTACCGACGATATGTACAAGAGTGTAATATCCTGAGTATATGGAAAATCCCACATTACGTATTCTCCGTCTCTGGTTCTGGCAAATGAATGTTTCTAATCTCGTTTTTTAATGAAGACTCTATTCCAAAATGTACACAGACGGTGACGCCTGAGGCGATCCATGGAAATCTTGGGATGACGACTCTGAATCCGAAATTAGAGCCACTTCAGGGGATGTTTGTGGAAGCTCTCATAACCTTTGTTCTTGTTCTCACTGTTTGTGGAGTTTGCGATGACCTGAGAACGGATATCAAGGGCTCAGCTCCACTCGCCATTGGGCTCTCCATCACAGTCTGTCACCTCATGGCTGTACGTCCCTTTGTGCATTAATTAATGCTTAATTAAATTAAATGTTAATTAAATTAAATGCTTAATTAAATCTACTTCGTTCTTATAACAGTTCTGACTTTTTCTGATTTTTTGGGGGTGGGTAATAGATTCAGTACACAGGTTCTAGCATGAATCCAGCTAGAACATTGGGACCGGCAATCATTTCCAAAGTGTGGGATCACCATTGGGTATGTTTAGGTTTTTTTTTCTACTGCTTATTGTTAGTGTGTATTTTAATAGCAATTTACAGCGTTCCAATTGAAAGGTTTTTTGAAATTTAATATCGTCTGTGAAGAATCAAAATGACACATATCCATTTTTAGCTAAAACCAATATCCACTTAATCAACTATCTACAAAAATATTGAAACATGTTTTGAAACCATTTAAATAGAATATTGAGTACTTTTCAAAAACATGTAATTCAAACATTTTGCAGTTTTTCAAAAACGTGTAAATAGAACATTTTGCACCTTTTTAAACACATGGAATTATGAGATTTTGCCCCTTTTTGAAAACATGGAATTAGAACATTTTACACTTTTTAAAAACATGGAATTAGAACATTTTGCACCGTTTTAAAAACATGGAATTATGAGATTTTGCACATTTTTGAAAACATGGAATTAGAACATTTTACACTTTTTAAAAACATGGAATTAGAACATTTTGCACCGTTTTAAAAACATGGAATTATGAGATTTTGCACCTTTTTAAAAACATGGAATTAGAACAGTTTGAACTTTTTCAAAAACATGAAATTAGAACATTTTGCACCTTTTTAAAAACATGGAATTAGAACATTTTGAACTTTTTCAAAAACATGAAATTAGAACATTTTACACTTTTCAAAAACATGGAATTAGAACATTTTGCACCTTTCCAAAACCATGTAAATAGGACAATTTAGATTGTTGAAAAACATGAAAATAAAACATTTTACACTTTTCAAAAACTCCTAACTAACATTTGACCCATGTTTCGCAGTTTGTTTTTATGACAGCTCACTTTGATTGTAGCTTAAATTGAATATGGGTCATTTTGGTTCTTCTCAGACGATATTTGACATATAAAAATCTAAAAAATCCGAAAATGCAATATTAACCTGAATTCTACTTTAATTGCTACTGTTTATGACTAGCAGGCAGAAAATATTAATAACGTATATGACACTTTTTACATTTACACATTACACGGACCATTTATCTCCGAAGGGAAAATAAAAATAAACCTATATAAAAATACTACGTATGAAAATCTGGAGCGTAGACTTTTACTACAGGCTGGGACTGGACAGGCCATATTATAGCCGCGCATTATTTTATTTTTATGAGTGAGATGGGTTGTGGCATGGTGGCAGTGATAGGTGTGAGTACTTGTCCATCTCCCAAGCGTGTGGACGGGAAATTTATGGAGTCAAATAAAAACTTGTCTGACAGCTCAAATTGAAAGGATGAAGGGAATACATAGGAGTGAGGATTTAATGTACGATGAGATTTTTGGACACATCTTTGAGGGAGTATTGAAAGCTGGGAGAGATGAAAAATAATGGAGGAAATAACATGCCACAATTCGCATTTTGCGGTTGTGTGGTGATGTGTGTGTTATGTAGTGTAGTGTGGGGCGGCATCTAAGTCGTCGTCAAAGATTGACATTAATCCAAATCCAAATCCAAGTCCTTTTAATATCTCCCGATACCACGTATATTAATATGTCAATAGCTACACATCTCCTATTCCTATATTTCATTTCGTCGCCCTAGTCAAATGAATGGGACATTTCTACATTTCTCTCATTGACATTTCCAGATTTAGAAGATCATTATTAAGTTTTATGACCACGATGACTGTTATATGATTTTTATTCGAGCTTTTCTTTTTACTTTACCATTTGTACTTTTGTCCATGTTTTTGCGAGAATTTCCTGCAGTCCGATCTCTATACCGCAACCACCCTGTCATAACTTTTATCTATAGGCAGCACATACATTACATGGCAGATCCTATGGGTTTGGAATGTCTCCGTACTCCGTGTTGAGCCCCTATATCATCTGTGAAGAACCAAAATGACCCATATCCATTTTTTGCTAAAATCAATGTCCACTATCTACAAAAATATTCAAATATGTCTTGAGAGCATTTAAATAGAACATTGAGCAATTTTCAAAAACATGCAAATAAAACATTTTACACTTTTCAAAAACATGTAAATAGAACATTTTACACTTTTCAAAAAACATATAAATAGAACATTTTACACTTTTCAAAAATATGAAATTAGAAAATTTCATATCTTTTCAAAAACATGAAAATTGAACATTTTGCATCTTTTCAAAAACTCTTAATTAATATCTATGCATGTTTTTCATTTTGTTTTTATGACACATAGCTCATTTTGATTGTAGCTAAAATTGAATATGGGTCATTTTGGTTCTTCACAGACGATATATGAAATGTATGTGACGTAACATGTGTAGAGACGATGACTGGATAGTGGATAGCGATAGATGAGGATGGATGAGAGCTCAAAGTATGCGAAACAATTAATTTGATGAGGAGATTAAATTTTGGAATAACACGATATTGGACATGGGGCACATGATCATAACGACGAGATCATAACATGTTGCATAAGGTATGTATACATATGGGATTGCATGTACCTACCTACCTACCTACCTACTACATGGGATTGGGAGCATAATAGAATAATAGAATACAAACTCTCAGGATCAGAGGGACCGACACACATTGGATGAGAATGGAGAGTGTCAATTGGCAAATTAAATGAAAATGAAATAATTACATCATTGAGACATTTATTGGAAGATTAGACGATTAGAGTTGAGGGATTATTCCAGAGCCGACCGCTGCACTGTGCATTGAACGCCCCGTTATTATTATCATTACATTATGGAACACATAAATATATTGGACAGGGAACAGAAATAATTACATAGGATTTTACTGAATTACGATTACGAATTTACGAAGAGATTACGAAACAAACCCTCAAATTTGTCTTTGTATATTTTCTATTTCCTACATCGTCATCCCGTGTCCCGTAGCTAAGCCATCGTTTTTAATGAATGCCATTGCCATGGACAATTTTATTGGAATGCTGAGTGTCATTTGCATAAGATATTTTACAATATCGTCTGTGAAGAACCAAAATGGCCGATATCCATTTGTAGCTAAAAACAATTTCCACTATCTACAAAAATATTGAAACATGTCTTGAAAGCCTTTAACTAGAACATTTCACAATTTTCAAAAACATGCAAATCGAACATTTTGCACATTTCAAAAACATGTACATAGAACATTTTACACTTTTCAAAAACATGTACATAGAACATTTTACACTTTTAAAAAACTCCTAATTAACATTTGACGCATGTTTCTCATTTTTTTTTTATGACATAGTCCATTTTGATTCTAGCTTAAATTGGATATGGGTCAGTTTGGTTCTTCACAGACGATATTTGATATTTTTGATGTGAGCACAAGTGATAAGTATTTATGATGATGATGGTTGCCCTTATATATATGCCTATACATATATTTGCGATTAGATAGAAGAAATATTATGATTAGTAGGTTCACAAAATGTACAAAATGTCTCTAAAATAATGATATTTGTGTATTTGTAGATTTACTGGGCTGGACCTATGCTGGGCGGTGCGTCAGCGGGGTTCATATACCAAGTCAGCTTCCGTGAGTCTCTTCAACGTGAAGATATCTCGTGAAGCTTTTATTACTATATATTATAATGATGAGTATATCCCTGTGTACAAAATCCAAAAATCCTCCGCTCGGGATTAACAATATCAATGTGTGTGCATATTGATTGGAGTTGGTCGTTTGATGTTGGAGACGTCCCAGAAGGAGAACCATTCAACTATATGTAACTACAATACAATATATTCGCCATTAAAATATCATCCTTATCATTGCCATGTTTATGTTTTATGTTTAAGCTGTGCTTCTAAGCTATAAAATTATAATAAAATATTATTATATTAATTAGTTGTGTATATACTTTACATAGTCTATACTAATCGTAAATACATATTAGACTCGTAATTCGTAATGTCCTCTCTAAATTCTAAAAGTTGTAAGTTGTAAATTGTAAATTGTACTGTTAATGCATTCCAGGAAATAATACAAATAAAAAAATTTGTGCTCCGTCAAAAATTAAATTTTACGAGATGATTTTACTTGTCCTGGGATTCTGCGGGTCCTTCATTTCATCATCATCACAATTTATTGCTATTGGCTCTCCCCTCCATTTCCCTATGTACGTTGGCATCTCTGTATCTGTGAAAGATCATAGTCCAGAAACTATACTGTGTATTTATGTTGCATGTAGAATGTAAAACCAGCCCCATTTATTCCCGGTCTCATCCTCAGTCAGGGTCACTACAAACTACAAAACAAGCCAAGTTAAAGGTTTTGATTTGTAGCTTTAAATCAAAGTGTGGCGCCTTATTGCGTTGGTGTTTTTTGTTGTGTTGGTAGGGTTAAAATATTGAATTGATTTCAAAATATTCTGTACAATGTTTTTCGCTCTCCTGTGTACAGTGAAGCAGGGCTGGATAATGCGGCGAGCGCAGGCGGGCTGCCTGAATTTTCTCAAAACATGTAAATGGAACATTTTGCACTTTTCAAAAATGTGTAAAAAGAATATTGAGACTTTTCAAAAACATGCAAAATAAATATTTTTGTACATTTCAAAAACATGGAAATAAAACATTTTCCAGTTTTCTCAAAACATGTAAATAGAACATTGAGCACTTTTCTGAACCAGGTAAAAAGAACATTTTACACTTTTCAAAAACATGGAAATAAAACATTTTCCACTTTTCTTAAAACATGTAAATAGAACATTGAGCACTTTTCTGAACCAGGTAAAAAGAACATTTTGCATTTTTCTAAAACATGCAAATACAACATTTTGCTTTACCAAAGAAAACCATAAATAAAATCAAAATAGTGGTTTTTGTAAGCAAACAAATTGCTGCCTAAAACCAATTCCTTCGTCCGGCCCTGCAGTGAAGCGTGTAAGGTATGGAGATACGATGGGATATCAGTAAACGCTTAATAGATTTCTACATACAATTAGACTAACAGTTAAGGTTCCGTAAGATTACACGTAGAGAAAGGGGATTACAGGAATAATACACACGAGTATTAATAGGTGTTGACTATTTTCGATTTCAGCTTGAGACAAATGGAATTATGATGAGTGTCGAACATAAAATGTTGCTTCAAAAGCCGTGATAAAGACGTAGTAAACTAATAAACATAGTTTGACATAACGAGTGTCATTGCCAAGTGGGAGTATATAGAGAGACGTGATTTGAGATTTTGTCCGTTGTTGTGTGGTGTTATGTTGTTGTGTGCTTGTTTGAGTTATTATGCAAATTACGATTAACTAAATTAGACATAAGGCATGATCACATATGCACTGGCGGATCTAGAATTTTTTTCTGGGGTGGGCTATACATATCGTAAATGAAGATTCAAAATGGTCCACATTTAGTATAAGCTAGGATTAAAATGAGCTATGTCGAAACACACTAATTAAGATAATTGCGTAAAATGTTATTTATTACGAGTTTTGAAAACTGTAAAATGTTCTATTTATGTACATGCTTTTGCAAAATTTCAAAATGTTCTACTTACAAGCTTTTGAAAGGTGCAAAATATTCTATTTACATATTTTTTAAAAGTGCAAAATATTCCACTCACACGTTTTTTGAAAGTTGCAAAATATTCCATTTAAATATTTTTGAAAGATACAAAGTGTTTCATTTTAAAGCTTTTGAAAAGTGCTAAATGTTCTATTTACATGTTTTTGAAAATTTTTAAATTTTCCATTTACATGTTTTTGAAAAGTGCAAAACATTCCATTTACACGATTTTGAAAGGTGCAAAATATTCTATTTAAATGTTTTTGAAAATTTCAAAATGTTCCATTTTCAAGCTTTTGAAAAAAAGGTCCAAAATATTCTATTTACATGTTTTCAAAACGTCCAAAATATTCCGATTAAACATGCTTTCGGGATCACGATATGAGATTTTAATCTTAGTTTTTTGTAGATACGAAATTTTGTTTCTATAGCTATGAATGGGTATCGACCATTTCAATTACAAGTCGGCCATCTCAGTTTATATGCTTTTATGTTAGACTATGTTTAAAAAAGTCATTTTTTGCCAACCC
This sequence comes from Dicyrtomina minuta, assembly GCA_949802685.1. Lineage (NCBI taxonomy): Eukaryota > Metazoa > Arthropoda > Collembola > Symphypleona > Dicyrtomidae > Dicyrtomina > Dicyrtomina minuta. Next base: position 63,365,551 of record OX461812.1, read on the forward strand.
CTAGAACCGCGCCTGATCACATACATACGTATAAGATGCAGAGCTGGATTTCACTATTTCATGATCTCCTTGTCATAATAAAGTTATTTTTATTGAGACTATAAGCTCTACGCGTTCTCTTCTCGTTTCAATCTCTTTATATTGGAATGGAAGGCTCCGGCTTCGGCTCCGGCTCCGGCTGCACAACTCACAGTAGAACTCAAGTCAAATCGATATTAAGTATCGACATCCAGAATCCACGATGCTTGTCTAGCTCCTTATGTACCATAATATTTACTTGCAATGTACACTTCTCGTCCTATTCATAATCGTAAACTACAAGCATACCTTACTTATTAGTTTGGTTCGTCTTTGGCTTATTGTTAGTACTGCTATGCCTATATACTATAGCATCTTATGTTAGTTTTGTATTTCAATTTTGTTGTTGAGAATCTTACCTTGAATACTATAATTAAAGGACTTACTATTAACAAAACCAATATCACTACCAATGGTGAGTAACTCGATCACTTTACCGTATACCATATACCATATACCATACCATGCCCCATATAATTACACATAGGGAGATGACGATGAGGATTACGATTGCAGTTCTAACCTATTTATCAGGATCTGCCTATGCATTAGTTTAGTATGGTGGACAGTGTGCGGAATCCAATGAAAAAGAAATACTAATCAAAAACGCTTTATTTTTTGTGTAATTTTCGATGAAGGTTGATCCTGGCCTCGTCTCTTATTCTCTAATGCATTTCCATATTTCATTCATTCATCCTTTACCTTCCCATGCTCTGCACGCGGCTTTGACTTGAGATGAATCTATTCTACAATTATTCATGAGTATGTTATACTGTAGACTGTAGGAGGATACAAACACAGAGACACAGCAAAAATGCTTGGAAGCTTTTTAATCAAAGTCAGAGTGAATAAATAGAAATATAGGTATGTACAGATGGTTCCCAAGATATCAGTATGGACGCAGCAGGCTATATATGAAGGGGTTCTAATTTTTGAATGTCGCAAATTTACAACATTTGTTCTGTGAAGAACCAAAATGACCCATTTTCAATTTAAGCTACAATCAAAATAAGCTATGTCATAAAAACAAAATGAGAAACATGAGTAAAATATTAATCAAGAGTTTTTGAAAAACGTAATATGTTCTAGTTTCATGTTTATCAAGAATGTAAAATTTTCTAATTCTATGTTTTTAAAAAGGTGCAAAATGTTCTAATTCGATGTTTTTAAAAAGGTGCAAAATGTTCTAACTCCATGTTTTTAAAAAGGTGCAAAATGTTCTAATTCCATGTTTTCGAAAAGGTGCAAAATGTTCTAATTCCATGTTTTTTAAAATTTGCAAAATGTTCTAACTCCATGTTTTTAAAAAGGTGCAAAATGTTCTAATTTCATGTTTTTAATAAGGTGCAAAATGTTCTAATTCCATGTTTTCGAAAAGGTGCAAAATTTTCTAATTCCATGTTTTTTAAAATTTGCAAAATGTTCTAACTCCATGTTTTTAAAAAGGTGCAAAATGTTCTAATTTCATGTTTTTAATAAGGTGCAAAATGTTCTAATTCCATGTTTTCGAAAAGGTGCAACATGTTCTAATTCCATGTTTTTAAAAAGGTGAAAAATGTTCTAATTCCATGTTTTCGAAAAGGTTCAAAATGTTTTAATTCCATGTTTTTGAAAAGTGCAAAATTTCTATTTACATATTTTTGAAAAGTACAAAATGTTCTATTTAAATGGTCGCAAGACATATTTAAATATTTGTGTAGATAGTTGACATTGTTTTTAGCTAAAAATGGATATGGGTCATTTTGGTTCTTCAATACGATTTGTACATTCCTCACATGAACATTGTTGGGACTGAAAATAGGTAAAAGTTCAATGATTTCATCAAATCAACAACAAAAAACTGAATGAGGAACTGAGCTACGACTGCAACATACATCTGTATGTGACTGGAAGAAGTGAAAGATAAGACGTAAGACGTCATATTATTATGATGATGGTTGCATGCCCTGAGCTGAGGTGTTGAAGTCGAAGTTAAAGGAACGTACATAATACGCTCACTGCCCATTGCACTGCCCTGTAGCAGAAAGAACAAAAAATATCCTTCTATGAGACTAATCACAATGTCAAGCAGCCCAGGGAATGGAATGCATGTAATTTCATGTAAGCATCGCGGCGGCATCCGTCATTCTCATCACACCTCTGCCTCTCCAATTTATATTTTCGAGTTGGACTAACGATCAGAAAACCAGCGGCCATCCTCCATTCATATAGAATTAGAGAGACTTGAACTATGTAACAAAGTTGACGAAGCAAAGCAAAATGTGTTTTTAAATTTTGATTTCTCAGCACAAAATCGAAGCTGCGCGGTACAAATTGTAAATCTCAGAATTTGGAGTTTATTGTTGAAGAACTATACATTACAGGGAAAACAACATACAGTCATATTCGTTTATAAAGGACTCTGCGGGGCAGGCATAATTTGTCCCTTAAAACCAGAATCCCTTTTAACCGGTTAAAAATAGAAGGAGCAAAAATTTATCTCAGATGTGTCAAAGTTTTGGCACAGGTGGAAATTTTCTTAAAAATCCCTTATAGGTCATTCCAAGAGTGGACCTAAAATTCGTCCCTTACATCCGGATATCCCGGGTTCCCTTATATCCGGGAAATATTTTAAAACATTCCTTATAAATGGTCTAAAATTCAAAAATTTGAAATAAAATTCGTCTCTTATATCCGGATATCCGGTTTTGCTTACATCCGGGAAATTTTCTTAAAAATTCCTTATGAATGGTCTCAAATTCCAAAATTTGACCCAAAATTCGTCCTTTGCATTCGAATATCCCGTTTCCCTTATATGCAGGAAAGTTTCTTAAAAATCCCTTATAAATGGTCTAAAATTCCAAAATTTCACCTAAAATTCGTCCCTTACATCCGGATATCCCGTTTTCCTTATATATTTGAAAATTTCGTAAGACTCCCTCATAAATGGTCTAAAATTCCAAAATTTGATCTAAAATTGTCCCTTACAACCGGATATCCCGTATATTGGTTCCCTTATATCCGGACAATGTTTAAATTGCAAGCATATTGCTATGGCCAAGTAAATATTTTTAATTTGTCCCGTTTAGCGGATTTCCCTTATAAACGAATTTGACTGTATACGTTTTATTATTAAGAATTGAGGTGACTCCCCAGTTTTGATGAGCTCATAATAAACACCCTCATTAAGAACATACGTATGTATGTAAAAGTAGAAATTATTGGAACATATAGATTGTCATCGTCCAGTTTGATTTTTGATTCGGACACGGTATTGATTATCCATTTAATTTCCCTAAGTTCAAGGAAAGGATGAAGCTCATTCATTCAACTATAGGAAGAGCCAACGTGAGCACCGGACTCGTACCGCGGTAGAGACACCGACCGACTACAATCGTCCTCCAGACATGCCATAATTATGAGTATGGAAAATGGAAATAAATCCACAAAAAGTAACGCCCGCATTTGATACAGACGTTTAACGGGCTCACAATCAGTTATTAGGGACTGTAAATGTATATTATAGTGTGTATATCGGAGAGCTATATATATATGGAGAAATGATAAATGTCGTAATGTAATCATGTCTAATATCTGACAAAGCAGACAATAATATATATTCCCTATTTCCCAACGGGCATAAAGGGTATTGGCAGTTTTTAAAATGTTTACGGCAGTGACGGGCAGTTATTTAAGAAATTAGTGAATCGGCAGTGTAGGCAAATATCTGATTTAAATTTATAAAAATTACAATTTTTTTGAGTGTATTGGCAGTTGTGATACTTTATGTTTTCTATCACAAGGTTTGCATAAGGTATGCATTATTTTTACATAAATATCATATAAATATCAATATAGGTAAGTTTTCATGGCTAAACCGGGTGAACCGTATGTAGTAGCCTTCAACGCCGATGTTTTAGAGGATGAAAATAAATGTGTATTTCACGTTGCAATTACTACTAATCGCCTTCTTAGACTGTTAAAACTAAATCATTCTGTAGAAGACAACATAAAAAACTTATACGTTCAACCTTCCACCAAGGGCATCATCAACAAGTCTATCGTTAATCAAATGCAGCGTCGGTATAGAACTTTTTCGAATTTTGAAAAGCTCTACTTTGCAGCCTACGTTGTAACCTTAGATCACTCCAAATGGAAGAAATCTACTTGTTCGTGTCCTTCGTTTCTAAAGAGATATGTTTGTAAACACATCTTTGGACTCGCAGTTAAACGCAAATTGACAGAATTCCTGCCGGCCGCAATAGTTGAGCCAATCAACATTTAACGAATAAAAAAAGAAAGAAAGACCTACAAAAGCCAGTCGTGAACCACTTATTCGACAATAACATTCAATTTACCTTATTTAATTTTTTTAAATTTCGCCGTATTTGACTTTTACTTTACTTAATTTTGAATATAATAATTTTGATTTGCGTTTAATTCAGTTTTTGACGTAACTCATATGCAAACTGGGTTCTAAATTGTCATTTTTGTGTTTACAAAAATTTCAGCAAAATAAAAAAAAACTGCCTATTCCATACATAACTAGCACACTGCCAATTCCTTCAAAACCTATACTGCCGATTTTTTACGACATAAATAACTGCCGATTCCACCCCCCTCACTGCCGATTCCCATGCAGCCTTTCCCAACGCCAACAGTACGAGTCTACGACGCATTACGTGGAAATCAAATCACACTCATTCCTTTTTTATTTTCGTTTCATAGCTCAACTGTTTACGGTCTCGTCCATTCTAATTTTCATATATGAACGTTGAGTGTCGGATTTAGACAATTTTGGGCGAATCCTGGAAACAAGGAATGCCTATGATGAGTGAGTATCATACATATCGGTAGTTTGGAGCTGTATTGGAATTAGAGATATTTAAATTTACGCCTTTCCTCCATGAAATGTGGCGTGTTCTCCTCTCACTTCCACATTCTCGTCGTGTCTTGCTTTTTCAATGATTCATACAGTTGATGTGTTGATGTTGATGTCCCCTACCTTTTCTCAACTGGAAAATCCATTTTGCACAAAAGCTCAAAGAAGTCACAGTGAGTGCTAAAGCCACTGGAATGGCAATGTTCGATGCGGTTTACGGAAAATGATGCCCCTGCCTAAATGTGTGTGAGGAACTTACAAGGGAACTATGCCAAATGGTACACCCAGATTTTGAAAATTCCTTAAATTCTTTTTTAGATAAAAGTTTATTAAAGAGTAGAAATTTTGAATTTCATGAAAATCGGATACAAACTCTTGTTTCTTTAAATGGTTACAAAATACACCTGCATTTTTTTAATTTCAGTTCAACAAAAATGCATGACGTCATATACAGAATTTTAATGGACCAGGACCAAGATGTGTGTCAATTCTCGACGTTGACCTCAATGCCAGGCTTAGAATACACTGTAAATACTAATGTATAGCAAAATAAAAACAGGTCATTTATAGCCTCCCGTTTGCCCTATTCTCCTTGAATGTACGGAAAGTACCTCTAATGCAAATTTTATTTCCGATTTCATTGTTAATTTTGAAATGGATTTTCCTGTGTAAGTTTCTGACTACTGAGCTTTCTGAGTAGAGGAAGGTACTTTTCAATTCTTTTTTGCATTTCCTGTCTATCGCGTGTGTGAGGATTTGATTCAGGATCAAAAGCAAGTGGTCCGAGAATCCGTCGAAGTAAATCAGGTTCATAAGAGTCGTAAGAATGTCGTTTAAACTACCTATTTGCTTTTTATAAATGAAACACATAACCTCTGTGAAGAACCAAAATGACCCATATTCATTTTTAGCTAAAAGCAATATCAACTATCTACAAAAATATTTAAATATGTATTGAGAGCATTTAAATAGAAAATTTTGCTTTTTTCAAAAATATGTAAATACAACGTTTAACACTTTTCAAAAATATGAAAATAGAACATTTTGCACTTTTCAAAAATATGTCAATACACTTTGCACATTTTCGAAAACATGGAATTAGACATTTTTGCACATTTTTGAAAACATGGAATTAGTACATTTTGCACCTTTTTAAACACATGGAATTAGAACATTTTGCACCTATTCAAAACATCGTAATTAACATTTTGTGCATGTTTTCAATTTTGTTCTTATGACATAGCTCATTTTGATTGTAGCTTAAATTGGATATGGGCCATTTTGGTTCTTCACAGACGATATTATATTATCTTTGTGCTTTATATTAGCAATTTGCCATATGAAAAAATTGCATACAAAAATTTAAAAATGGAAGAAAAACACATTGGGTGTAAATTAGATGAACTCTGATCGTGAGACTCAATTACACTGATTATATAAAGTGAGAGTTGGACAGCTAGTTTTTTAGAACCCTATAAAATTCTTTAAGACTGGTCATGGATCTTGCATAATATTGAGTAATGGCATTAAGTAATATGTAATTGGCAATTGGTTGTGTTGGACGAACTGTTGAATTCTGTACGATTTGTCTCGCTCTCTGTTGCAGCTGGTCTCTCACCTGGTCACTACTAGGGGTCCAAAATGTGGTTGACCTTTTGAATTTTGAATTGAAATGAAAAATCAAATCCGGACTCGGACGTCAATTGCAACAATAATTATTATTATCATATCGCCGCCTTAGAATTTTGTCTATGAGGAGTTGAATTATGTGAGAATGCGATATGCGATTGTTCTGTTATGGGATTAAAGTTTATTGGCATTGACATTGGTTTCAGAGTTTGAGTCTGTTCGGGATGTGATTGATTAATTGGTGTTGGTGCTGTTGCTGGTGGCTGATGGATACTGTTCAGTTTGTAATGTATTGAGGAAGGAAATCAAAACGAGTTTGATTTGCCTTATTATTATTATTATTATTATTATTATTATTATTATTATTATTATTATTATTATTATTATTATTATTACTATTATTTGTTATTATGTCATACTGCTTAGAAATGTGGAGTCACTCCATTCCATTGACTTCATTGCCATTGTTCTTGATCGACGCGAGAGAAGTGGGAAGCATATTTTGCATAATAACAATAATTCATATATACTTGTGTGTGAGTGATTGTGAGTGAAATAGCGGAATGTATTCAAATTCAATTGATACTTATGACTTTGATTATTATAATTTTTAATTGCAGTGGAATTTATCACTGATTAAATTATAGAAGTCTCGTCATAAATTAATGGACATGGAGTTGAGTGTCTTACGATGACCAAATTACGATTATCATTAGTGTGTATGGATAGAAAAGAAAAAAGAAATTCCTTACCTGTAAGACACGTAACGTATGTATAGTATGTGAAGAATCAAAATGGCCCATTTCCAACTTAAGCTATATGAGTTAAAATGGGCAAATTCCATAAAACACTAAATGAGATAAATACGGAAATGTTAAATACATACATGTTGAATGAAGATTCAAAATGGTCCACATCTAATTTAGGCTAGAATTAAAATGAACTATGTTTAAACAAAACTAAATGAGATAAATTCTTAAAATGTTAATTACTACGGGTTTTGAAAAAGTGCAAAATATTCTATTTACAAGTTTTGAAAAGTGCAAATTGTTTTATTTATATATTTTTGAAAAGTGCAAAATGTTTTATTCACAAAATTTTGAAAAGTGTAAAATATTCTATTAACACGTTTCTGAAAAGTGCAAAATATTCTATTTACACGTTTCTGAAAAGTGCAAAATATTCTATTTACACGTTTCTGAAAATTGCAAAATATTCTATTAACACGTTTCTGAAAATTGCAAAATATTCTATTTACACGTTTCTGAAAAGTGCAAAATATTCTATTTACACATTTCTGAAAAGTTAAAAATATTCTTTTTACAAGTTTTGTAAATTGTAAAATGTTTTATTTATAAATCTGGGAAAAGTGCAACATATTCTATTTAATTTACATGCTTTTATATAGTATTTAAAGTAATGATTTTTTCTGTATATATGTAGTGTATATTTAGTGCATTTTGTGCTTAGCTAAAAATGGATATGGGTCATTTCTATTCTTCACTTACTTGACAGTAACTCAAAGAAATCTGATTGAGTCAAATTAAATATTCAAAAGTTGAGAGAGTTTTTACTACTAGACGATGTTTCGAGTGTGGAGCTTTTAGTTATTTTTATTTGCATACCTACATGATGTGTGTGTTTAGGCCATAAAAAAAGTAAACAAAAAGTGGTATTATTCTCACTGGAATATTTTTGCTTGTCTTTGATTATTAGCTTGGTAATGATTGGGAAAAGGTCGTGTCATCGTGTGTGTGTGTGAGTGTACTCGTTGAGCCTGTTCTTGGATGCGATAACGATTCAAGCGATGAGTAATGAGTACGACTTATCCCTTCCAGTCCAGCCCAGCGTTCAGCCTCAGCCTATTGATATGGTAATTTGGAAGTCCAGCAGCAGCTGGAGCATAGACAAAGACTGGGAAGTATATAGAAGGCAGGCTGATTCATGCATGTAAGTACAAGCATTTGATTGTTCTTACGCTCTACTTGAATGACAGCCAAGACAAGAGGTCTACTGTCACGGTCAAGATGACGACCGCGAGTGAGTGTGGGATGACTAAAAAAAGTTAAAAGACTCGTTTCAACTTTTCACAATTGTGCATTGTGCCTCTCTGTACTTTTCCTCCCATCAAAAACCTCGGTGTCTCATCACTCCCACCGCTTCGACGACCTGGACTCGTGCAAAGGTGCAACGTGGAAAGGAATCGTTGACAGTCATCTAATTCGTCATTCTAATTTCCATTTTTAACTTAATCATCAAGTATTTTTAATTCCGGGAAAACAAATTATTATGACGACAGAACGAGAAGAAAAAGCCCCAGTACCAGAAACCAGGAACCAAATCGAGTCAACACCCAGTGAATGAATTTTTATTAAAACTGACAGAGAGTTCACGTATCACGTGGGGCTCGTAGCCCAGGACCGGATAATGCGGCCAGCGCAGGCAGCCCCCGCTGCCTGAATTTTCTCAAAACATGTAAATGGAACATTTTGCACTTTTCAAAAATATGGAAAAAGAATATTTTGAATTTTCAGAAACATGCAAAATAAATTTTTTTGCACATTTCAAAAACATGGAAATAAAAAATTTTCCACTTTTCTCAAAACTTGTAAATAGAACATTTTGCACTTTTCCGAATCAAGTAAATGGAACATTTTGCTTTTTTCTAAAACATTTAAATACAACATTTTGGTTTAGCAAAGAAAACCATGAATAAAATCAAAATGGTGGTTTTTGCATGGAAACAAATTCCTGCCTAAAAGCAATTCCTTCGTCCGGCCCTGTCATAGCCCTCCACATACTTTGGAGTAATTACTAAATTTTAAAATCTAAAACGAGTATCGCGAAGCCTCAAATTGAAGCTTGTATCTCTTCAAAGCCAAAGCTAAAGAATTCCTTTCCGCCTCTATCGTTGTTGTTGTTGATGTTGTTGTTGTTGTTGTGGACTGAAGACTCTGAATACGAAGACGCGAGAGACGCGCTTGAGATTCGATGAATAGACAAGAATTCTGAGATATTTATTTTCAATTCCCTGGGGCCATGTTTCCCTTCCTCCGCATGGAACTGCTTTTCTCTCCTTTGCTGCTCTGTTCTGTGCGTCAATTCTCTAGTGTGTCTGAACTAAACGTGATTCGGATACTGGTTCTACATTCTACGGAGCAGCGTCCGTCAATATGCTCATCGTTTTTATATGATAACTATTATGTAAGGAAGATGTTCCTCGTCTAACTGTCCTTATGATGCTCATGTTCTCGCCTTGTTCCTTCTTCCCAGACTTGTTCGCTCTCACTCAGTGTGAAACATAATCCTACTCATATTTCCTTGCGACGAGACAAAACAACTCTCTGAGACGTCTCCCTTTATGTCTGTATAATATGCACGTAGTGCATGTGCAAGTACCTACATAATATGTACGTGCACTACGCATCTTGTCTTGCAGTCCACTATGCAATCGAGAATCGAGTTTAATTGTGAATTGTAATTGCAATCGCCGCATCGAGGCATCGACAGGGCCGGACGAAGGAATTGGTTTTAGGCAGCAATTTGTTTCCATACAAAAACCACCATTTTGATCGGATTTTATTGATGGTTTTCTTTGGTAAAGCAAAATGTTGTATTTACATGTTTTACAAAAGTGCAAAATGTTCGATTTACTTGATTCAGAAAAGTGCAAAATGTTCTATTTACATGTTTTGAGAAAAGTGGAAAATGTTTTTATTTCCATGTTTTTGAAATGTGCAACAAAATTTATTTGCATGTTTTTGAAAAGTCTCAATATTCTATTTACACATTTTTGAAGAGTGCAAAATGTCCCGTCTACATGTTTTTTGAAAATTCAGGCAGCGGGGGCTGCCTGCGCTGGCCGCATTATCCGGCCCTGCGCATCGAGCACTTGGAAGATGAGAGTCGAGAGTCTCTACATTGAATTCGAGCGTGGGCCGTTTTCGTTCTCGTTTTCGTAGAGGCTTCGTCGTCGTCGTGGTCCATTCAATGGCTCTTGTTGTTGTTGATGCTGCTGCCGTTCTTGCCCAAGATGGAGAGATGGACGGATGGATGGATTTGGATGCGGAGAGACGCAGTGAGATGTGAAAATTAAAATGAAAGGAGAAGTGCATTACATGGGACTGTTATTAGTTCTATATAAGGTTCGGCGGAGGAAGCGATGGAGAGCTTGAAGAGTGCAATGGACTGTGAAGGGGAAAAAAATGAGGGGAAAAAATATCCTGTTAACAACGGCAACGGACAAATGGAGACTGTATCCCCGCACATCACATCACACATTTTCTATAGCATCTATCTGGAGTCTGAGACTGGCTCTGGCTGAGAAGAAGACGAGAGAGAGAGAGAGAGATGATCCTTGTCATAAAGGAAGATCCGATATAGAAATAATGACATTGTAATTCTGCCGCGGAATTTATGAGCTGTGCTCGGGTCTAATCTGACTTTATATAGAGTCCCATCGAGACCGAGAGATGCTCCGTACTCCGTGGTCCGTTCCTATTCCCGTTTCAGTTTGAATCTCCCAACTATATCAACGACAACGACGAAGACGGCGACGACGACGACGACTAGCCTCTCCTCATCAGCACACAATGCATAATTTGACAAACATTCTTTCCCCGTCTCCTTCCGCATCCTTGTCAGTCCTCTTATTTCGTTTCAGTTTTAGCACTGCGGCGGCTTTGGCACTGGCAGATAATGGCGCTATGTCAGACCCAGGGCCGGACGAAGGAATTGGTTTTAGGCAACAATTTGTTACCATACAAAAACCACCATTTTGATTTTGATGGATTTCTTTTGTAAATCAAAATGTTGTATTTACATGTTTTTAGAAAAGTGCAAAATGTTCGATTTACTTGATTCAGTAAAGTGCAAAATGCTCTATTTACATGTTTTGAGAAAAGTGGAAAATGTTTTATTTCCATGTTTTTGAAATGTGCAAAAAAATTTATTTTGCATGTTTTTGAAAAGTCTCGATATTCTTTTTACATATTTTTGAAAAGTGCAAAATGTTCCATTTACACAGTTTTTGAAAATTCAGGCAGCGGGGGCTGCCTGCGCTGGCCGCATTATCCGGCCCTTGTCAGACCACTTCACTTCAAGTCACTTTATTATTGTAACTTGCTACACAACACAATGCGTAGTTATTGTCATGGTTTTTTTGTGTGGCGGATTGTGCACAGAGGCAGGCCCAGGAGTGAGTCTGTATAGTAGAGAGTAGAGGTCTTAGTCACAATTCACAAAGGATTGACAACATTGTGGTTCTATTAAGTTCATTGCGGGGGTAGCCATTAACCTTTGTATTCCTCAGTCTAGTTCCTCCATTGTGACTCCGGCTCCGATCAGTAATGTAAATTCTAGAAATATTATCAACATAATAATGTAAACTGGGGGCAGAACACATCATGAGGCATAGGATTTTTATTCTGTTTGAAATATCTGAATTTCCCTGTATACACATCACAATTCGTATTTTCGTATTAGCTTTAGTATCGCTGTTGTTATTATTTTTATTATTGTCATTTACCACAGAAATTTATCACTTTTGCTTTTTCATTGGAAGTGACATTTTGAATTTGCCCATTTGACAGCCTCACAATTTGTGGTTAGAATGCTAGAAATTAGGAAACTCTGGATCTCAATGAAGGTTCTGTAGAAAAATGCTTCAAGTGAGTGCCAGTGCCGGTACCGGTACCGGTACCGGTGCCGGTACCGGTGCCGGTGCCGGTGCCAGGGATAATATGCATGCATACGGAGAATACTATAGAGATTCGATAAAGATTATTCTTTATCTCTCTCTCTCGCTGGTTTTGTTTTGGTTTTTGGCTTTTGGTTTTGGTTCCTGACTTGTGTAATGAATCTTGTGCTGCTGTTTAAGGATTCTGCCAAAAAATCTTGGTGAGAATTAGGCTTAGGAGCCGGGAATAATTGTTACTGTATTGCTTTATATCTCTTCCGTTCCCAACGAAGAGAGGGCCTTCCTCATGGAATGGATGTATGTACAGGATCTTGTCGACATCGCATCCTTTTAAGATTAATTCAAAGCTGAGGGAGTCAAAGCGTCTCGCCTACAGTTTCCTTCATTAGTACATAATACATGAGCTATAATAATGGGTAATCGTTTTCTTCTGACTGAGACTCACCAGGAACACTTCTTACCGAATTTTGAGATTTTGCACCTTTTTGAAAACGTGGAATTATGAGATTTTGCACCTTTTTGAAAACATGGAATTATACCTTTTCGAAAACATGGAATTATGAGATTTTGCACATTTTCGAAAACATGGAATTATGAGATTTTGCACCTTTTTGAAAACATGGAATTATGAGATTTTGCACCTTTTTGAAAACATGGAATTATACCTTTTCGAAAACATGGAATTATGAGATTTTGCACATTTTCGAAAACATGGAATTATGAGATTTTGCACCTTTTTGAAAACATGGAATTATGAGATTTTGCACCTTTTTGAAAACATGGAATTATGAGATTTTGCACCTTTTTGAAAACATGGAATTATGAGATTTTGCACCTTTTTGAAAACATGGAATTATGAGATTTTGCACCTTTTTGAAAACATGGAATTATGAGATTTTGCACATTTTCGAAAACATGGAATTATGAGATTTTGCACCTTTTTGAAAACATGGAATTATGAGATTTTGCACCTTTTCGAAAACATGAAATTATGAGATTTTGCACCTTTTTGAAAACATGGAATTATGAGATTTTGCACCTTTTCGAAAACATGGAATTATGAGATTTTGCACCTTTTCGAAAACATACAAATAGCACATTTTACATTGTTGACAAACATGAAAATAGAACTTTTTACGTTTTTCAAAAACTCCTAATTAACATTTGACGCATGTTTCTCATTATGTTTATATGACATAGCTCATTTTGATTCTAGCTTAAATTGGATATGGGTCATTTTGGTTCTTCACAGTCGATCTGCTCCTCATGAGTCTATTTTGTGTGGATGTTGAGGACTGCAAAAACAAGGTGGAGGTGGAAGGATGGAGACAGAGATGCTTTACCCGAGTCGTCTCTTGAATTCTTCCTCTCAAGCGATGACTCTATATTCTGTATTAGAGTGTCAAGCGGAGAGAGCGAGAGAAATAAGTCTTGGTTCAAGTCACATCAAATAGATTTATGCATCTCATTTGGCCGGCTAAATGTGCGGGAGCAAATCATAACAAAATAACAAGGACGATTTCGAACGCGAGACAAATTCATAACTGAATAGCTCCAGAAGCCATATACATAGTGTCATAGCGAAGAAAGAACAGACAGTCGCAGTCCCACGTTAATCTTAACTATACTTACGCATTATACTCCGCTCTCTCTCTATTATGTAATCAGGAGCACTTGTAACTTGTAATTTATTGAGGACTGACAGTTTTTTTTTGTGTAAATCCTAGAAGAAAAAAAAACGAACATAAAATATTTTGAAGTTTTTGAGGAAGAAAAAAAAGTAAAATAAACTTGACATAATGTATAACATGAATGGTACATTTGGTTGATTGTACATAGATATTGTGTATAGAATGTTGGCTCTTAAAAAATAAAATGGAGGGTTCACAGATATTCGTTAATTTGGGTGACGCTACATGACGTTGAAATTGCTGCGTTGTGTTGCTGGAACTGCTTTGGCTTTGGGACTGGGTTGGGAATTTTTTTTTTTCAAGATTTTTATGATACACACATTTAAATACTTTTGTACTGCAAGAATTTAGAATTCACATCTTCCTACACTAAAGTCTATAGTAAGTAACCTAGCTCAACATATAGTGCAGTGACAGTGGTGTTTTGTGCTCTGCTAAAGATGCAGGCACATCTCTCACATTTTCTTTTTGTCTTGTGTATTCTCCCAATTATCATGCTGTTTTTTTTTCTGTCACATTTTTGCAATTTGAATTTAGAAACTAATTATGTAATGCAATGTAATTCCTACTTGCAACCTGCACTCACCCACAAAAAATACAAACACATATATACCTACAGCTATTATGTTCAGATATACGGCAGATGAGAGAGCAGCAGATTGAAATTGAAAGCATGTGTGTTGTATTTATACCCTATAGGAAGCGTCCATAAATTACGTTGTACAAAAATTCTGAAACACCAAATTTTGAACCCCCCTGTTTTGGTATGTTCGTCCATGTAAAAGAATAGGCAGAAACCCCTCCCACCCCCACCCCCATCCCTAACTTATCACGTAATTTATGCACACTCCCATAGAGTAAAAAGTGTGATTTAATGGCAAGAACGTGAGCGCACGCAGTCCTTTAACAGCTGCCTCCAAAATCCATGGCACATAACTCCACTGTCTTCCTTCATTACGTACTTATTACCACACTAATTTACAAAGATGTGATACAAAATTTAATCATATGAAAAAAAAAACTAAAAAAGCTCAAGATGAAAACTATTTGGATAGGTTCTTTTTTGAGCGCTTGAATCTTTTAATTTATCATTTTAATGTGTGTAGCACTTCGAACTCGGACTCTGAATTTAATTTTAATGGGAGGAGGAGCGGCGCGGGTATTTTATTTATTTAGTTTAGTTTGAATAATTGTGCTCTATAAAATCAGGCAAAGTAAGGAATTAAGGAATTTACACGAAGCCAAGAACAACAACAACAACGGCAACGGTAACGGCGAGCGGATTAGAGAATGAGGATCAAATCGAAAGTCAGTCAAAGAGTCAAGTGAGTTCACTTTTCAAAATATCCATGACATAATTCGGATTCGGAGCTCTTGATTAATTTTTCAAATTTTTGGGAAAGAAAAATGTACCAAAATAAAAATAAATTTACGAGGAATAAAAATAAATGGTGCGTTTAAGTAAAATGTAAATTAGTCGTAGTGGACAGCAGCAGCATCATCTGTGTCTAATTATATTGTAAACTTGACACTTGTCTTTTCAAGTTCAAAATTGTCGTAGGTTCCTTTTATTTAGTGCTTCTCATGCAGAGAAATTGAGAGACCGACGGACGCGGATGGTTCGAGTTCTGTGAGCATTGCCTCTGAGCCTTGTTTCTGATTGTCAGATTGGAAATTTAATTTCCCTCAGTTCCGTTTTCGTTTTCGTCTCCTGAACTGTAAAATAAAATATTTTATCATTTCCAGATTCCTGACTATTTGCTATATGTGTAGGGAAATAGGTATACGTTGTTTGACTTTGTTAACCATGAGAATATGAAAATAGCATCTTTTTTATCTCCCTCCAATCTGACGCATTTCAATTTTCCGTATTTCCAAATGAGCTATGGAAAGGAAATTATTATGAGAAATCTTTTAAAAATATTTCTTCCACCATTCTTTATCTCTACCACGATCATATATCAAATACGTTGTGGTTTTATTTTTTACTTTACTTTATAATTACTTCCAATGGAATTGTATATCATTGTAGCCACCACATGCTCTGTTTCTGTTTGTGTTTAATATGTGAGTCAAAATGATTGTTGTTGAGGGGATTAAGATTCAAAGACGGATTTAATTTCCAGGAAATAAACTCAGGACACGACATGATGAATGGAAATGCGTGTAATTTTCTGCTTCTGTGGCTCTGGGTTATTTGGATTTGGATTTGGTTTGTTAGTGAGAGGGAGGGAGAGGCAGAGCGAGAGATGTGGTGGGTTCTCTAGGTCTAGTTTGTTAGACATGCTATGCTATGTTATATATGAGGAGGTGAGGTAGCTGGCTAATAGCTAATTGTGTGGTGTAATGTGGCTCTGAGTAGTGTCTCACTGACGACTCAGCTTGGCTTAATTTCTATGATCAAGAACTTGTTGAAATGAACCACCGCCGGGCGGGACTCGTCAGGACGAGTGAGAAGGACACTCACGAGGGACACATGCGATTGATTGAACCAAGCTTTATTTTATACTGCGTCATCCTCATTCCTCAAAAAATTGTTTATAAAATATTTTTTTGTAATATTGTGAAATTAAACAATGGAAATTTTCTTATGGGATTTACCATGCTAATTTTACTACATGGACATGCCTTTTATTATTTTTAAATATTACTTTTTAAAAGCTAAAAATTAAATTTGAAGGAAGACTTGAATTAGAACATTTTGCACCTTTTAGAAAACATGGAATTAGAACATTTTGCACCTTTTCAAAAACATGGAATTAGAACATTTTGCACCTTTTCGAAACATGGAATTAGAACATTTTACACCTTTTCAAAAACATGGAATTAGAACATTTTGCACCTTTTTCAAAACATGGAATTAGAACATTTTACACCTTTTCGAAAACATGGAATTAGAACATTTTGCACCTTTTCGAAAACATGGAATTAGAACATTTTGCACCTTTTCGAAAACATGGAATTAGAACATTTTGCACCTTTTCGAAAACATGTAAATAGAACATTTTGCACCTTTTCGAAAACATGTAAATAGAACATTTTACGTTTTTTAAAAACTCCTATAGTTAACATATTTTACTCCTTCTCCATCCTCATTATGCCCCATCCTTCTTTGAAAATCAAATACTAAATCACATAAGACATTTTCAAAATTTCATTTCAACACCAACACGCATTCAAGATTCATATAATATTCTTTCACTGTTATAATGCTGATGCTAGTGGCGTAACCGTAAAGCTATCTTATTAAGGGACGATGACACGCTTGAATTTACTTCTACCTGTTGCTGTACCGCTTAAATTAGGAGTGTCGCATTTGTCCCCCGTGAGTATTCACTGGGAGAGGTAGAATTAACCGTTCCAAAGTTCCAATGCAACGCTCTGTCCGCCGCTCTTGTTTTTGTTCCTTTCTTCTTGATTTTCCTTTGGAATTGATGACTCCAAAGGATTTTTTTCTTTCTATTACAGTTTCTTTGAATAAGAAGATTACGAGTACGATTACGACTCAAATGTAGGATTTACTATAGAAGATAATGACAGCGAAGACTAAGAACGAGAAGACGGGGAAAGAGAGTCAGGTGCAGGGAAGTAGATAGCATTGAAGGAAAAAGCACATCTGCATTCAAGGATGATGCACACAATCAGATCGGATTTGTTTACATTTTAATTGTGTCTGTTGTCTCTGGGACGACTCACACCTTCTCCCATCTCTTTCCATGGAAGCGCAGAGTCGGAATATTTCGGAGATCTTCATAATTATACTATTGGAGCTATGCATCTACTACCTGTACTTTGAAGGGATTTTGAACGGGAGAACGAGGCCAGGACCAGAATGCATCTCTACTAATGTAGGCTACGCGCCTACACACCTTCAAAATTCGAACAATCTTATTCATGGAGCAAACTGAAGCCATGCAAATACCGGTACATACAATGAAGCGTAAGTGTCAGAAGTCAGAAATGTGAGGTAGCACTCGTCATTCTGCTTCCACGAAATTCTTGTCACTTTCCTGTATGTATTTTTTTAAGTCGTTTAATTTTCGTAATTGTAGTAATAATAATTGTAACATTGACTTTAATTAACCATAATATACATATATAGTGGCATTATTTTTATCCTGCAAAATAGAACAACAAAGTCGAAGAACTGTGACTGTGTAAACATGTGAGCGGATGACTACGCACTGTGACTCTCATGGGGAATACTACATGGAAATTACATATCGTCCGTGAAGAGCCAAAATGACCCATATCCAATTTAAGCTGCAATCAAAATGAGCTATGTCATAAAAACAAAATGAGAAACATGCGTAAAATGTTAATTAGGAGTTTTTGAAAAGTGTAAAATGTTCTATTTACATGTTTTTCAACAATGTAAAATGTCCTATTTACATGTTTTCGAAAAGTGCAAAATGTTCTAATTCCATGTTTTCGAAAATGTGCAAAATGTTCTAGTTCTATGTTTTTGAAACGGTGCAAAATGTTCTTTCCATGTTTTTGAAAAGATGCAAAATGTTCTAATTCCATGCTTTTGAAACGGTGCAAAATGTTCTTTCCATGTTTTTGAAAAGGTGCAAAATGTTCTAATTCAATGTTTTTGAAAAGGTGCAAAATGTTCTAATTCCATGTTTTTGAAAAGGTGCAAAATGTTCTAATTCCATGGTTTTGAAAAGGTGCAAAATGTTCTAATTCCATGCTTTTGAAAAAGTGCAAAATGTTCTAATTCCATGTTTTCAAAAGTTGCAAAATGTTCTAATTCCATGGTTTTGAAAAGGTGCAAAATTTTCTAATTCCATGTTTTCAAAAAGGTGCAAAATTTTGTATTTACATATTTTTGAAAAGTGCAAAATATTGTGTTTCAATGCTCTCAAGACATATTTGAATATTTTTGTAGATAGTTGAAATTATTTTTAGCTAAAAATGGATATGGGTCATTTTGGTTCTTCACAGACGGTATGTATAGGGATGGGAGGTGGGGAAATAAAGTACAATTTCTTCTGTCTGCTTCCGGCCTCCACGATGAGCACGAGTTTGGGAGGAAAAATAATGTTCTGGACACATATGTAGTGACTGCTGATTTTCTGATACTGCCACAATTATTATGACGAGTACTATGTAGTGAGTAGTCGGAATCGGAATCGGCGTCTGAATCGGTCAGGGAATATTATGCAATGCTTCTGTAATTATTCTGTTTTGCTTTGCCGTTGTCCTCCTTCCTGAGTGAGTTCGAGTGCTGGAGAATTTAAATTCAAATTCTAGGAAAAAGGACGACAAAGGAAGTAAGGAAGCTTTAGTAGCGAAAAGGACGGTGTGACGGACACAAGTTGCATGCAAAGCTAAGACATGCAAAGTCGTCACACTCTGACTTAATATGCATTAGTAGTAGTAGCAGTTGTTGTAGTCACACTCACCGTCAAAAAATTCAAATTCCACGTCGCACTTTACCTACTTTGTTAAAAACTTTACCTGTAGGAAACTCTACACTTAATATTGCTATAACTATGTATGAGATGCGCTCCCATAGCCATGATAATAATGATAATGATAATTATATAACACTAACACGACAGATGTGACTATACTGGAGATACATACAGCACCCAGCTCAGGCAGGATTATGCACCACGAGACGATGGCGATCCTGTCCATGTCCATCATGTCATTCCAGATTTAAAGCCGATTTGCATGCAAGTTGAAGTGATTATTATAGTGATATTTTTGAAAACAGAATGAATACCAAGGACTGAAGATATAGATCATATATCTGATAGCACTGAATAGAAAATCCAAATTCAAAATCCAACCATAAGATATAATAAAAATGCAGAGTAAAAATGTTCACTGTTCTGCTACTGATATTTCTATTAGTGCCCTGCTGCCTGCTGGCGCTGGCCCTGTGCAAAATCAAAATCAGAGAGACGACCAGCTTCACAAAGAAAAAAAATCAAAATCACTCATCTACTTCGAAAGGAGCATGTGGACTGGAGAGAAGATAATTGATTTTGCATTTGGTCTTTTGATGCTTTTTTTTTGATGGTGTATGAATATGCTTTGTCTGTCCTCTGTACATCATACATACTGACACTGCCACAATGCGGACATTCAAGTATTTAATTATTTAAGGCTCAAGCGAAAAATGGAGCATGGAATATTGAAGACTGCATATTGTCGATTTCCATGTCGACTGCAGGGCCGGATAATGTGGCCAGCGCAGGCAGCCCCCGCTGCCTGAATTTTCAAAAAACGTGTAAATCGAACATTTACCACTTTTCAAAAATATGTAAAAAGAACATTTTGAGTTTTCAAAATCGTGCAAAATAAATTTTTTTGTACATTTCAAAAACATGGAAATAAAACATTTTGGACTTTTATCAAAACATGCAAATACAACATTTTGCTTTACCAAAGAAACCCATCAATAAAATCCGATGAAAATGGTAGTTTTTGTATGAAAACAAATTGCTGCCTAAAACCAATTCCTTCGTCGGCCCTGATGTCGAGTCCAGAGTCCGTCACATATCCAGAGACAGACTTTATTTTGCATATATATAGTAATAACGACACTGCAAACGATTCAAAATTACAGGTTACCTATACATGAATAATAATATATTGATTCCTCCGTCGCCGTTGCCGTGGCCGTTGTCGTTGTCGTCCCCGTCCACGACCGTCCGTCCGTCCGTCCATCTCTCTCCTATTGTTGTTGTTGTTGTTGTTGCTGTTGTTTTTGTTTGGGTCTCGCTGAATTTCCTTGGGAATATTATGACACAGTTTATGATTATTACAGATATTATAGACTGTAATTGAGAGTAAATGAAGAGCGCATCTTTCATAACGCTCTATGCTCGTCCCTCCATGATTAAGTAGGTATGTACGTGACGGACGGAGAGGTTCTGACTCGTGGACTCGGCTCAATTGAATAATCATAGACATGATGATTTACATGATTGCTCAAAACCAAAAGTCAAGTCACAGAAATGTACGACACTGGATCTGGACTCTATACCGTCAGACATCTATACAGACTCTGCATATCTGACCAGGCTATATGGTGGCTATTTTGGGAGTCAGAGAGGGAGATGAAGAGTGGACTAGTGGACATGTTGGTTGAGGACGAGGACGACACAGAAACTTTTAGAAACATTGGGAAATGCAGTATGCAGTAGGATTCTGCCTTTGCTACCATTCAGCTCAAGTCAAACTACACACTACACACAAGTCTCTTCTCTCACGAGGCTTGGATGAGTAATAATGATAATGGTAAAATGCTCTGTTAGGGCAGTGAATTGAAATCCATCCATTTACTGACTAGTGAGGCTACTACTATTCATCTACTATGAATCTGTAATGTCTCAAAGGTTCTCTCACTATATCTATGAGTATCTCTCCGTCTATTTCTATAAATTCCGTGTACACAGTTTTTTCCGTACTTTTTGTGGGCTGCCATACAGGGCCGGATAATGCGGCGAGCGTAGGCAGCCCCCGCTGCTTGAATTTTCAAAAAACGTGTAAATGGTACATTTTGCAGTTTTCAAAAATATGTAAAAAAGAATACTTTGACTTTTCAAAAACATGGAAAATAAATTTTTTTGTACATTTCAAAAACATGGAAATAAAATATTTTCCACTTTTCTCAAAACATGTAAATAGAACATTGAGCACTTTTCTGAATCAAGTAAAAAGAACATTTTGCACTTTTCTAAAACATGTAAGTACAACATTTTGCTTTACCAAAGAAACCCGTCAATAAAATCCGATCAAAATGGTGGTTTTTGTATGGAAACAAATTCCTGCCTAAAATCAATTCCCTCGTCCGGCCCTGCACTGCCATAGGAGATGCCCCGTAGTCCGTAGGAGGGCTTCAGATTGAGACTCAGATATTTGCCTGGAAGCATTGCGTTCCATTCCCGTTCAGTAAGGGTATGTACGTTATCTGTACTGTAAGGCTCAATCTACGTGAAATCTAATAGGAGAGTTGAGTCCAAATCCAAATCCAAATCCAAATCCAAATTACAGATTCATTTTGAAACTTACTTTGGGTTATATCTGAGCATAGTACATACAGTATACAGTGTATAGATAGCTAGGGCAGTTGAACGCACCCACCACTGAGCAAAAGATTGAGCCGATGAAATATGTGTTGTAGTAGTAGTAGTAGTAGTGGTAGTAGTAGTAGTAGTACCTACCTAACTGAAAAGTAGTAAGTGGTGGAAGTATGTAAAGCAAAAGTATGTAGAGATGGTGAGTAGTAGTAAAAGTACGCACTCATCTCCTGCTCCTTAATGTCGTATTCGTGTATCAGAATGAGACTGACTAGTCACTACATGTTTCTCTGGGCTTCCTTCTCACTCTCGTCTGTTTTGTGTGTGTGTGTGTGTGTGAGTATTCGAAGAAGTGAATAGGAGACGGAGACTATATAAAACACGACCAACTTCATCAGCCCTTCCACATTCTCACACAAACAATCGAATCGAGCACTTGACTCTCACCAGTCAGTCAGTTCCTATACTCCTCTTCATTTAATTTTTGTATCTCTTCTTGACTCCACATCCCTCGCACACATTTATCTCAGCACATTATCTCACCCTGAGCTTCTACCCGCAATCTACAGTCATTGTTTGAGGAGTGAATATTTTTTGTTGTAAAATTTTACCCAGTTTTACCGACACTGAGGAGTGATTTTATTTTTATTTTTATTTTAAAATTATTTCAAGTGTTTGAAAAGAATCATCATCAAAATGGGTCAAAAAGTAGAAGATATTGTTGGATTATCCGAGCTGAAGGAGAGCCGAGCTCCACTCATGAAAGCTTTGGTGGCCGAGTTCATCGGAACATTGTTCCTGGTTTTTATGGGTTGTGGAGCTGCAGTGGCGGGTTTGAATAGTGCACCCGCCACCGGAGCCGCCTCAAGTGCATTCATCACTCAAGTTGCCCTCGCCTTTGCCCTCGTCGTCGCTGCCATGGCTCAGGTGAGTTAGTCACTACATTGTTGTTCACATTTCCGATTCCGATTTCTTCCGCCCCCTCCATAATTTTTTTATTAAGGAAATTTTTTAAGGAAAAGCCTCAGAGTTTTTTAAAAAAAATTATTTTATTAGGTAGGTACTTTTGTTGTCATAAATTGGTTTGAAAGAATTCTCATTTATGGTTAATTACTCGCAGACAGTCAACAAAATAATACAGAGTAATAAACGGAATTATTGCGCAGTATAAGTTAAAAGACACATTAAATAGAGTATCAGGAGTGAGTGAGTGAGCGTAAAATACCAAACATAGCAATTTCAATCTCAAGTTTAGTTCTATGTCACGTGACCGTGAGAAATTAAAATTTTTGAGTTTTGTTTTGTATCACCACAAGTCAGCTACAAATAATATTCCTGTATTTGTCGTATATTTGTTGTTGTTGTTGATATTGTTATAAAAACTTTTATAGCTCCTTCTGGTTTTCCCATTTAAAAATTATATGTGAGCAGATATAATTAACATCGAGTCTGTGTCTCCCTTTGTGAAATGCATCTGTCACATGGGTTGGAAATTATATGCACATAAGAGAAACAGATTGCAGTCGACATTTAGAAGGATTCCATATTCCATGCGCCATGATATGATTATTATATGACACTCTCTCAATTTACGACGTTTACCAGAGATTCGACTCTGACTCTGACTCTGAGTAAATTTTGAAATGCTGTCTTAATTAAAGTTTAACTACATATAGCTATATAGTCGTTCTCATAGCCGCTGGTAATATAGGGGAGCTATTAAATAATTATGTAAGCGAGAGTGCGGCTGATTATTTCGTCCAAGAAATTTTGTCGTGTCTGCTCTGTTTTCTATACTGTACACTCGATCGGGCTGAAGGTCGTTTTGAATGGTGACAGGTATTTGAAATTCGAAATGCCTCCTTACATTTTTCGTAGGAGGACGTTTAATTTTTGAATTATTTTTGAACGAGGCAAAATTTCAATATTTTTGCAGCATTCATTTTACTTGGAGTTTGGAGGTCGGAAATTCCTCCGTCCTGAGAGTGACTATACAGATTTTGAGATCCCATGGAGTATCAAGGAATAATTTTTAGTTATGATTACTATGTTATGATATGGTGGGAAAATAGTAACTTTTGCCTTTGCCGTGTTTCTGTAATTGAGCCACCAAGGTGAACAAATTGGTGTGTAAAAATAGCATGTACATTTCAAATTGCACAAGCAATCTCTCTCACACACTCTAGAATCAGCATAATACACCTCTCATATCCAGACATAGAGAACAACATGAATGAGCATCATCATCTTCATCCGCATCTCAAAGATATTTTCTACACTTGTGTAAGAAAAATAAGCCGCTATTTTTATTTTTTTATAAATTCCATATTAACTTGGCCGATGCCAAAATAAATCCAGTCAGGCTTCATAAGCAGTCAGCAGAATTTAGTCCATGTCGACATCTCGCAAATTCTACGCAAATCAGCTCAAATAAAATTATTATTGAGGTAGTCCAACCAACCCCAACCAAATAATTTTTTTGTGTGTATTTTTCTTTTATTGAAAATTATTAGTATATTTTTTTTTTGAATCTGAAAACGAGAGAGAATTAAATTTTGCACATGTTTAAGAATCTGTTGGGAAATTGGGATATAATTTCAATGTCAGAGTCAGACCAGGACCCAGAACCAGAAACACACACAGAAGACAGAACCAGTACCAGTACCAGAAAGACCCACTTTAAATTGTTCTGGTTTTGTTTGTGTGTGTTTGTGTGAGTATATAACTGTGTTCATTTATTTGCGAGGTGAGAGACGAGAGGGTAGAATGCAGTGCTGTCCTCTCCACACGTCTGATTACATAGACTAAAAGTATTATTAGTAGAATGCTCGTAAAATGTATGAAAAGAGGTTCATAAAAATTAATGGATCCCGCAGCCGGTGCCGGTGCCGGTGCCGGGGCGTTAGATATACATGTGATGGGATTAGACTACACGTTATGAGAGATGATCCACTCCACAAAGCAAATAGCAAATAAAATAAGTGATGCTCATAATTCATGATAATAATTCACACACCTTTGCGAGACCGCAGTGGAAGGACGAGCAGAAAAGTGTGTAGATGAGCAGGAGAAATGCCCTCCTCGCCTCGACTCAGACTCCAAAATCCATTTCTACAATTCTATACTATGCACTACATAAATACTGATATTCTTCCTCAAGAAGCAAAATGACACCAAAGTGAAATGTTAATTAATAGCAGATGGACCAATTTGCATCTCTTGAGTATATTTTATTTGATTGGTCCAATTGTATAGTGCAGAGTGTATAACAGTTTGGTTTTGTTTGGTTTGTGCATACATTGTCAAATATTTAATAACACTTCTTATGACTATATAGCCACCAAGTCAATGTGCCATTGGTTAGGGCCACAGCGACGTACGTTCCTACGTATATAGCTACGCATCTCACTCGTCAGTGATGAGGGAGTGATGGTGTTGGGGAGCCTATTTATGTTTGACGAGTGAGGAATTGAGGAAGCTCATCTCTGTGACTCTCTACGTTGAGTAAGTAGCTAAATTAAATAGATGACAAAAAGTTTTTACGATTTAAAAGTCAACATTTTACAAGTGTGTGGACACGAGGGAGGAGGCTCTCATCCGATAGTAATAAAGATGATCATGATCAGGGTGATGATGACGATGTCCAGACCAAGCCTCTCCGGCTCCGCATCTCACTGTAAGTGCTCTGCTCCTTAAGTTAAGGTTGAATGGGTGACACAAGAAAATAATTAGGCACAATTTGTACTCACTCCCCCATGATGATGATGATGATGATGATGAGATGATACTCTCACATTGAAATCCTGACTGGGATCATGATCGTGATCACTCCAATGATACGATAGTTATGTACATTTTTCATCTTCCCTTCTTCGTTTTTCGTTCTTGGTCGTCGTCGTCGTCTTTTGTGGACCGTGGACAATGCGAGTCCCCCCCCCCCAGACAGGGCCGGACGAAGGAATTTCTTTTAGGCAGCAATTTGTTTCCACATACAAAAACCACTATTTTGATTTTACTGACGGGTTTCTTTGGTAAAGCAAAATGTTGTATTTTCATGTTTTAGAAAAGTGCAAAATGTTCTTTTTAATTGATTCAGAAAAGTGCAAAATGTTCTATTTACATGTTTTGAGAAAAGTGGAAAATGTATTATTTCCATGTTTTTGAAATGTACAAAAAAATTTAATTTGCATGTTTTTGAAAAGTCTCAATATTCTTTTTACACATTTTTGAAAACTGCAAAATGTTCCATTTACATGTTTTTTGAAAATTCAGGCAGCGGGGGCTGCCTGCGCTGGCCTTATATTGTCCGGCCCTGCCCCCAGAAGCCAAGCCACTGCAGGCAGATTTAACGTCTGTTTCTGTTTCTGGCTCTGTTCTGTCTGTGGGGAAGCAGTGAGCTCCTAAAAAGTTGGATGAAATCAATGAGTGTGTGTGTCGAGATGAGAATGAGAATGACAAATAAGTACACTTGCCTGAACAGGACCAGGACTGTGATGTGTTTTGTGTGGCTGATAAATTGTAAATTGTGTGAATGCCATATAATATGAAGTGGCTGTCGCTGTCGGTCTCCATTCTCCATGAAGATTTATCAGGGAAGACAATCATCTATTATTTTAAATTAGTCGCACTTGTTACATACTTACGTACGTGGTATAGACGTTCCTCTGTCCCTCAAGCATCAGACTGACTAGTGAGTCCAATCTTATCTCCATATTTATTCACACTACGGACGACGGACAAGAATAGCTCATAATAATTTTTTAGCCCCACTTGGAATACTTGTGTAAACAAAAGGGAGACTAAGAGACTAAGTACATAAGTGTCATTAGGATCTGAATTATAATTGAGAATTGGACAGACAGAGAGAACCCTATAAAGATCATCTCACAGATAATTCTTTGTGTGCCTTAAGATTATGCAGATGTATGAGCTGCAATTATTATTATTATTCAAAAAAGGACTTCTCTATTTGTACTATTTTTTTCACTCTGCGTGTGGATTAGCTCAGTCAGTTTTTAGTTTGGTTTTGGCTTGGCTTTCAAGTCTGATTTAATTTGGTTGATCGGGGATGAAGAAGTAGAAGGATACTGAGAATGGGTATGTGGAGAGTCAATAAATATGTAAATGTACGTATCTTCCAGGCAGTATTAGTGGAGATAAGTTGATAAGTGCAAAATAAAAAAAAAGCAATAAAATTACTAAACTAAATGTACACCTCATTAATGTCACTTTAAATTCCTCATTATTAGCTGATGACTTGTCTAATTTTTTTTGAAAAGTCCCTTTTATTTGAACATGAGCTCTCGTCAGTGGAGCTAATTATGCATTTTTTTTCTACTTCCCTATATGTACATGTGCATTTATTTTATTTTGTTTGATCAACTGTACAGAAAAAAAGAATAAGAAAAGGAAATATGTTGTTTTGTAGTGTAGGATTGGCTCTGCCTCTGGTGTTCGTATGAAGTATGATGGGGAATGAGAGAAAAGGGTTTATGACTTGAGGAGGTTGACGAGGTTAGATTGTGTCGAGTGTAAAACTGTAGGATTTTGTTTTAATACCTTATAGTCTAATATACCTAGTACCTACATGTGATGGCTCTTGTCCTGTGTCTGTTTCTGGTATTAAGTCAGACACTGAAGGGACGATCCAGAGGGAAATTTTTATGATATTTTAATGAGATGCTCTACACCTTTTTCTGGCTATAAATTTGTTCAGTTAAGTATCTTCCCCTGTCACATCAGAGACTTATAGCAGACGAGCTCATGCAATGGCAACGGCCACGGCTTCGGCTACAGGCAAATGAGAAACAAGCACAGGATTAAATTATTATCATTTTATTATGATATGATTACGTAACAAGACGTGCATACACACAACATTTTCGTACCCTCCCAAAATTTTGTGAGAAACGAAAAAACAACTAATTTACAGCACAATTTACACTTGTTCAACTTTGAACTTGAATATATTTTTCTATTATTTTATGATTAGACTTGAATTTATGTGAAAGATTTGAAGATTGTATATTTTGCAGTCAGTAGGCAGTCTGTACGAGAGAGAGAGAGAATAATGGCAGTGTTTTAAGTTTGTTTCTGTCTTGACTTGTGCTGAGTGTTTGTTTTGACAATCCATTTCGTATATACTTATTGGAAAGTAGGAAGTTATAGGAAGCCAAGTTAATTTGAGATGGGACATAGACATATTTATTTTTTATTTGTTGTAATATTTTGTAAACCTGATCAAAAAGGCGAGCTGATCTCTCACAAATAATGCAACTTGAACAAAAACAAGAACTACTTTTATTCCTGTGAGTCATCTCACCGCAGCCATATCATTTAGTTATCTGAGCATTTAATTTATACAGTATTTTGATTTTTTAATGTCTATTTTTGGTGTAAGGTCCAATTTAAGAAAATCGAAAATTCGGAACAACTTTCTCATCGAACCAATTTTGCTTCTCTGATGAATCCTTTTATAATAATAGAAAAAATGAATTCCACGCTCTGTTTGTAGTAAGGGGCCCATAGTTTTCAGTCTGAATGTCACTATATTATTATATTCTTTTCTTTTTTATATTGTGGATTATTTACATATTTTGATTTGTTTTCAAAATGCGGATATGGTAGTTTCCATTTGACGGGGTGGAAATGGATATTGATAGACAAAGCATTGTGTCTCTCTACTTCCGTGTTTTAGTATTTTTATGTATTTTCGTTCTTGTGCAATACGTGATGATGATTTAAAGCACGTGAAGAGTCGGAAGAGTGCATGATTTTACGATGACCATAGGACGTTGTTGCGGTGCATGAAAATGAAAATGAAGGAGGGGATCGGACCGACCGAGACACACGGAATTTTCTGCGTGTCTTTTTCTTCTTGTTAAAAAGTTTTCAAGAGGGAAACACGCCAAGTTTCAAGTTTTAAAGCTCTCTCTGATTCCTTCATTCAACCAGCTCGAGGTTCCTTTGAGAATGAGAATTTAAATATTTGATTATTGAGGCGCAGTTCATATAGTTCAAAGAGACTGGTGAGTTTGAGGAAGCGTGTGTGTGGGACCCGCGTTCAAGTCCAGTCCATTTACTCCAGGCACACACACAGACACACACACAGTCCAAAGTCCCCAATAAAGTACTCACGTTTCCACAGTTTCAATTTTTCCTGAACAAGTTGTTACATTACAATACATTGCTCTTTACGTATAGGTACCTTCGAAAGAATTGGCTTCAAAAAGATACAGTTAGAAGGTAGTCTTTGTATCTGTGTAATATTCCAACGTATAGCTCTTGTGTTCTCCTGATGTTGTTGTTGGTAAATAGCAAACTTGTTTCCTGAGTCAATCATCCTTCTTCATCTTCATCGTCAAATAAAATTCCGGCTGAATTCGATTAGTCATTCCGCCTTGACTTGGGCTTTAATAAAAATATACATTATGAAGCTCAAAAAAAAATAGTAAAGAAAGATGAAACGTGTGTGACGGATAAAATTCCTTGACTATGACTTTTGAGTACTTGAGACTTCCTTGGGTCAATTGCTGTTATACGGAGGCTTTTAAATTGTAAATGCGGGCCTCACCTGTATTTACTATTTACCATTTACCTCAATGTACTCAATGTAAATGTTAAATATTCTCCACAATATTCTCCTGCTGATAGTTCAATGTAATGATAAATTATATCTGTCTCCTTCCCTACAGACAAATAAACTGAGAGTTAACAATATGTTTTTTTTCTTCCCCTTTGTGGAACGTCTATACGAATCTTGTAGATTTCTACAAAGATATGAATCTCTTCCTTTGTCCCATGTCAATCAATGCCAAGTCATCAGAGCGAGACCAACAATTCATATAAATTCACAGATTCTTCGTCGTCTCAAAATTAAACATGCCTCACGTCTCATGTGCTGCTCTCATACTCAAGAAATTCTACTTTTTCTGTGTATCATTTCAAAATTTTTTTTTTGTATGGGAATTGAATTCTTCCTGCATTTCTCTGCGAATCCCGACTCCTCCAGATGACTGCAATTGAATTGACCTGTAGGTGTGCAGATAAAAACAAAGAATTTTTTTGAAAAAGTTGCAAGCATAGCTAAGCTGGTTAGTAGTAATTAAAAATTTTCAATAGGTATTAATTATACTCTCATATTATTTTGACATGGAACAAATTCAAAGTCAAGGTTGAGAATTCGAATGGCAGAAATAATTAGATTCAAGGAATTATTAAGGTTTTTTTAAGTAATGATATTTCTTCTGAATAAATTTATCACGTTGTTTTTGTTGTTGAATGTTTACGAGGAGATTTTCCTTTGGAAAAATTGATCCAATGGGCGGGATGGACATACGGGACGTGAGGTACGTGTGCTGCGTCCACGTCAATAATAAAAGATCATATAGTAATGTAGAAATAAAGTATATATGGATAAATTGTTTTCAAATAAGAAATTTCAAAATGGTCGTTTTCGTTTGTAATTTAGTAGGTGCAGATATTTAGTGTAAAAACTGTACAGCCAACTCAAGAGTTAACGGTTTTGGGAGGTATATTTATTGTAGAAAATGATTACGATTACGAATGAGTTCAGTCTCGACTCTCGATAAAGAACCTGTTTCAATCATAATTTCCCTTGAAGACCAAAACCAAAACGAAAACAAAGAAGGGCTCACAATGCATTAGTAAATGTTTATACCTCCGCCACACATAGCTCCTCTGTTTTGGTTTTTGACGTTGACTTTTGAGAGTTTGTGGGTGAGACGCGGACGAGTAGAAAATAATAGATGATGAAATGAGTACAAGATTATTGTGTGTCGGTCGGGTTTGGTTTTGGTCTTGTGTCTTGGTGGAAACTATTATAGGAGAAGTCGCTCAGGTTGATCGAGTATTGAGATTGAGGGAGCTCACAGATAATTATTTTATTATGATCACAACACGGATTTTTATTGAGAGAGTCTCTCTCTCTCTCTCGGTGCGTCACCTCCTGACCTCAAATCAAATCCAAACTATAATTAATTATTATTATTAAAAAAACAGAAGCAATTATTATTTGAAAGCATTTCTTATACTTTGTCTGTCAGCATTTTCTTCAACTTGTATCCGTCATAAAATTTTGCATCGTCATTCTGAATTTTGCGAGGAATTCTAGTTTTAAATTTTATAATAATTTCGAAGCCGTAACCGATTAGCTGATAATTACTATATCTTATACAGATTATCTGATCTGACGTGAGATGGCTGACACGTGATAGTACGCAGATGTGCCATATTTCAAAATTCGATTACAAAATTACAAAGCAAGGTTAGGTATGCAGATTGGTCATAGGTAGAGAGTAGAGATGCTATACAGTCATACCACTACCACTGACAGTATTCTTCGTTCTATTCAATAGCACTACGGAACAAATCTTTAATAAGGAAGACATAAACTTGAGAAGTATTGAAGCCTTAAAGTGGCGAGGGGTTAACAAATATAATTAAGCACATGTTGGAGAAGTGATAAATCACGCCACTTTCTTTATCACTGTTTCTGTCTTGTCGAGACGAATTCGAAATTGGAATTTGAATTAAGGAACATTGGCCGTTTGTATTGTGTATCTCACTAATCACTATCATTTCAAATTGATTTAGTTTGGTATAAACAAGTTTTGTCGTAGCTGATCGTTCATTCAGATCGTTGAGAAGTTTTGGGAAGTATTTTAAATGGCAAAGGTTATCGCGCGCTCCCTCATCATTCATGACCATTGAAGTGAAGTGGAGCAGAGTAAGTCATGTCATCATCATCATATTGAATTGATGACGCTGGGACTGGACTGGACGAAAAGCTGGACTGATTTTACACTAAATTCTACTACTCCAATAATCATTATTAGTATCACAAAAAATTATTTTATTCAATTTATTTTCATGTTTGAAAAATATAAGACAAGAGAACCAGAGTTTGTGGGATTCTTCTATATGATATTCGAGAGTTAGTCAACTAATTACTAAATTTATGATTATGGCTCTCATTTCTGATTACCTATTAATAATATTCATAAAAATTGATGTGACTATTTGAGTATATGGCACTTTAACTTATTGTAACTATAAGAGGTCACGGATAGGCTCTTGTAGTTAGACTGTCAACTCTACAATTTTTGAGGTCAAAGGACTTTTTAAGACGGTTCATGCTTCCCATGAATTATTTTCTCACTGAACCCAAACAATTATTCCGTCAGGCTATAATGAAATTAGATTTGATATAAGAGACTCATCCTGACGTCATAATTAACAATTATTTAATTATATCAATTCCAAATCAAATGTACATGTGTCCCACGCTGCCCAGCATTATTAAGGGGGACATATCACAGTAAATCCGAGTGATTTGCGGCGAGAATTTTTGTAACTAGTCACTAATCAAAATTGAAGTTTATGGACTGTGACTGAGGGATATTAATGTAATGGTGGTCCAGCGTCCAGTCACCAAAGTACCAGTACCAGTACCAGTCACTATAGTCCCACGAAAAAATTCTTAATCATTTAAAATGTAATAGGAGCCGCGAGACTCTCTCTCTCTCTGAGACTGGGTTTAATTTGAATAGGGTTCGTATTTACAATTAAAATTTGATACTTTGACTTGATAAACAAGTAATGGTTTTTGTAGATTGTAGGATATTATGATATCTGTGTGTTCGTGAAGTATTGTGTATTGTAGACATACAGATAGTCTGTGGGTGAAATTCTATAGAGCTTGGACAGATTATCTTCCCAAGATTTAATTACCATGTTGCGAAAGCAACGGCCAAGTAAAAATCCCGTCGAGACTGATATTTGGACATTTGGCGGTTAGAGCCACATTATTACATAAAAATAAAAATTTTATTTTGAATATCGTCTGTGAAGAACCAAAATGACCCATATCCAATTTAAGCTGGAATCAAAATGAGGTACGTCATAAAAACAAAATGAGAAGCATGCGTAAAATTTTAGTGAAGTTTTTGAAAAACGTAAAATGTCCTATTTACATGTTTTTGAAAAGGTGCAAAATGTTCTATTTTCATGATTTTGAAAAGGTGCAAAATGTTCTAATTCCATATTTCTCAAAAGGTGCAAAATGTTCTAATTCCATGTTTTTAAAAAGGTGCAAAATGTTTTAATTCCATGTTTTTCAAAAGTTGCAAAATACTCTTTCAAGACATGTTTCAATATTTCTGTAGATACTGGATATTGTTTTTAGCTACAAATGCATATGGGTCATTTTGGTTCTTCACAGACCATATAATACTTATACTAAAACAAACTGAGGATGAGCTTTAAACTTGAGGAAAATCATATAATTGTGTATATGTGACGGGGATTGTTATTGTTTTCTTGTTGAGTTATATAATACGACGGCCACGCTCTTGCGTTTTCTGTCCTAATGCCTTCTGATGGCTGTGGGAAAGAAGCTCCCATTTTACCTGTTTAATGAAATAGTCCACGACATTGAGAGACAGTCCACGTGAGGGAAGATGACAATATGAGTAGCAATGGAACACTTTACCCATCTTTCATTCATCTTTTTTCCTCTTCCCTTCCATTGTTCTAATTCCTGTATATACTTACCTCTCCACTCTCCACTCGTGTAAATTGTCTGTTTGTAACCACAGGCAGATTCAGTTGAGTAGACTGCCTCTCGTAAATGCATCGTAAATTCCATCGTATGCAATATAATTGAGACTTACAGGACATGATAATAGCGATGCGACCCAACACATATATTCTCTCTGATGTACATAATATATCACCACTTTGTTGCGAAATCACATACAGACTGAAAAAAAATTAATTGCCACACTTAAGTAGGCACTTATCCGATGCAAAGTGTAATGCAATCCAATCCAATATCCAAATCCAATTCAGTGGAAAAAAGGCAGGGCCTGGATGTCATTCAGTAAACCACAGATGCAGATGAAAATACAGGAGCAGAAGGCGGAAAAGTAGATTTTTAAAAATATGTATAGGTATGTAGTATTATGTGCCTCATCGAATTTCCAAAGTCAGGCTTAAATCCAACTTGAAAGTCAAACATAAAATCTTCCTTCTGGAGAATTGTAATGTACCTGCCTAATCGGTTCAGTTTCGCGTCCTATTTTTTTTTGTGTGTGCAGTGTGCAATAAATCTGAATAAAGAAACAGTTTCTACTTTTCTACAATATTTGAATACAAATGGCAGCACAGCACTATATGTATCTGCCTGCACTCGTACTAAATGCCATTATGGCTATATAGCTACAGCATTATTACAGGTAATAATGTCCTTTTTAATGTCAAAATGAAAATCCTTAACGTATACGCTATTTAATAGTATACGCTCCAAGCTGAAACCTCTCAGACACGCGCCGCGTACTATTACAGACCCGCCTATTATTATAGGATATACGGTACGTACTTAGCTGCTCCTGCTGCTGCTGGTGGTGATTTAAATGTCGATATCATTTTCATATTTTTTTTATATGCATGAGAAAGATATTTGTCTGTGGATTGGGTGTATATGCTCCGTGAGTGAGGAGCATTACCTACACATGGTAATAATGTGAAGCTCAATGTGAAATATTAAACGGAGCACATTCCATGATTTGAATTTTGTTTATAAATTCATTTTCCTTTTCCCCTTTTTTTGAAACCTACCTACTTTTTTTCTGCCATAATAATTCTAAAATATTATGATGATCGTTTCAGTGTATGTAGGTACCTACATTCTTATTGTTAGTACTACGATTATAGTTGAGATTTCTATACAGAACAAAAGTATGAAAAATAGAAACTAGTTTGACTTTGTGGGGTATAATAATATTTTCTTTAAAATCTCAAAGTCTCAATACCTGACTACGAACTACGACTACTTACTTACACACACAAGGTTCGAGTTCGAGGACAGGGTACATATATTTTTATTTTCTTTCTGCCATTATATTATTCAGCTTGCGTTTAATGGGAGCGGCAGAATCTTTAATTCTGTAAGTTTCAGAAGGCTATATACGCTGAAGAGAAGCTAAAATGCTTTATACAATTATAATTAAAGCTGACAATTATACTTATCAGTTAGCTGTCAACTCAGGATTTTTAAGAGGAAATGCAAAGCTTGAGTGCGTAAAAATGTGTCATTGTTAAATGCACATTTTTCTGTATACTGTTTTTTCTTATATGAAGGCTCTGACATGTGTCAACGAAAGTGTGTGTAGGCGTTCATTTTTCATTTTTTTTAGCCTTTGTGAGGCAATGTATCACTGGCAGTACTGGCACAACAACAACGTTCTCCGCACGACATTTTTATAGATCGATTATATTTTATATCTTTTGTTCAGGATTCGAATTCGAAATCTAAAATCAAAAAATCCACTGGACTACGTTCATAGAATTAAAACTATAATTTATTATTTTAGAATTTACTGTAGAACTGAAGAAATGTATGTTGACTCTCGTGATTTGAAGGAAAATAAAAATAGAAAATATTTCCTCTTTCTTTTTCGTCGTCGTTTTCGTTTTCACGGTCGAGTAGCTGTTGTTGGGTTTTTGATTTGGATGTTCTCACGCTCTTCTGACTCCTTTAATGATGTTGATGTGGAAAATGGAAAGTATGTATGACAGTTGCTGGGTGCTCAGTCAGTTTTAATTTCCATGAAAGAGTACTTGCAATATTTTTTTATAAAAATCAGATTTTATAATTGCACCCTATATCCTATCGCCTATCACCGTCCCCATCAACATTGCCATCCCATAATTCATAATATATTACCAGCGCTAAGAAACGGAACTTTTCTTCTCCCATTTTCCTCCATTCTCATTACGTATATTGTGCTCAACACAGACATTATTATAATCAAACTATAGATGCATCGGCCACATAACCATAGTACAGGTGCTTTTTAATTTCTATTGAGACAAAATTGTATGCTGTCTAGCAGAAATTTTTTAATTGTGCCCTATGGTAAAATTACTAACTCGATCTAATTCAAAATGAATGCTGTTTACAGATGAAGCATTTACCTCGGAATCCTTTTGAATATGAGTATATAATTAAAAAGTGAAGATTTGTTTATCTATTTTTAGAGTGCAAAATATTGTTACAATGAAAATAATATAATTACTGACAAAAAAGAAGATGCGGATAGGTGAGCGAAAGCGCTACATATTTACAGGATTTGCACATGTCCTTGCCTTAGGCTATCAGACGTTTTTGTATTTTGTAATTGTACTCAAATGTATTGTGAGAATTTTGGTAGTAGAAACTATAGGGAAGGAAAGAGCGGAGCAGACACTATTATTTATATAGGTACTTAAACACTTGAGCCGAGCCATATACAGCAAGACCACCTGTACTTAATTAGTAGCTCCGTGCTCTATACTTAAGGATGAGGGCTACATTTTTGTATACTCTCATTTAAGTTTCACTTTAATTGAATGAAACAGGAACACCGAACACGAGTGAGCAAGTGTTTCTTCTAATTAATATTCCCACACTTGTTTTGTTGAACTTGCGGCGAAAGATAAGGGATGGCGGTTGAATAGAAATGCATATAGTGGATGCAGCGAGGCCTCAAACAAAAACTGTACCTATGTGTACTTAAATTCAAGTGAAAATAAAAATAATGAAGAATAATTACAAGTTAGCTTTGATAATTATTATGATTTATTTTTATCTCTCTACCTGTAAGATTTCCCGTTTTATAATTTTGATTTTCGTATTACAATAAATTGAAAGTACACAAGCATATAAAGTAAACATGAGTTGGAGTAAGGAGAAGAAAAAAATAGAAACTTTGGAATTTTTAGTAAAATAAAATAAGGGGCGTTTCTCTAAATACTCGTGTGATGCTAAGGAATTTGGATTTGGAATGAAAATGAGAATGTGTGAGAGAGAGTGACAAAGCAAGATTTGTATGCTTTGAAAATTCTTTACACTTTACTGCCAACAACGCTATGCTTCGGCTTCGGCTGAATATCTTCAAAATGAATTCTTGATCATGATCATGACATTGACGACAGTGAAAATAAAACTCCCAATATTTTTTTTACACTCTTGTCTTGTCGTCCTAAGTCAAATTCAAGCGAGTAGAACAGAAGCACAGAGAGACAGGGAGAGATATTGTGGTGTCCTGTAGCTGCATCAATTGTTGCGTCACTTGTTTACTCTAAAATGTGGTGTAACTAAAGTAAAAGATGCATTTTTTGTCAGTGTTTAATCACATCATGAGTTGAGCGGGTTAGTACCTACTTGAACCACATAATTATGATAGGGAAAAAATTTCAATTTCCCTCTCTGACTCTAACTTAACGAGAATAACGATCGCTGATGGATTAGCTACTCAGAGTCCATGTTCCTTGTCCTGTGCTATTATGTGCTGTGTCAGTGTCAACTCGATCGAATCCTCCAAATGAATTCTTGATTGCTTCCAGAATTGAATTCAAGCTGAGACTTATCCTCGCAGTTATTTAGGCGGTTGACTTTGACTTTGTTTTTGCAAGCCCCAAATGCGTAGAATTTAGATTTTCAGCCTTGATCTCGTCGAGTCTTGAGTTCGACTCTACCAGCACCAGCAAAAAATAAATCGATTGCACTTTTTCCCCATGTTAATTGTAGAAACCGGAACGAATTTGAATTCCATAGAATTAGTAGATAGAATTTAAATTTTTTTTCTTTCCCCCTTCTATTTGTCTCCCATCTAAAAAGAGTAAAAGAACTGAAAGATTACAAATATCACGATACTTCACAGTACCATCACAATTATTACAATTAAAATTAGCATTATATGACTTCGACTACGACTACTGACTACGTCAGTCAAACTGCAACAAAGGAAAGGGACTTTTGTGATGGACGTTTTGTTATTGTTTTTTTTTGACAATACAATAAGTTCATTTAATTTCATTTTGATAGTGTAATTGTTTGAATCTCGAATCTCTGGGACAGCCTATAAGACTAAAGAGTGATGGTCGTAATTGGGATAATAATGGGTAGGGTAATGGTGGATTTAATGGAGCATTAGAGAGAATGCACTGTGGCTCCAATGCTAAATTAAAACTCACACTTATTTCTATTCTCTTCGCATTACTAAACATCATCGCGTCGTAGACATTTAGATTTTACTTGATGCGT
Source organism: Dicyrtomina minuta (assembly GCA_949802685.1). Lineage (NCBI taxonomy): Eukaryota > Metazoa > Arthropoda > Collembola > Symphypleona > Dicyrtomidae > Dicyrtomina > Dicyrtomina minuta. Next base: position 63,403,658 of record OX461812.1, read on the forward strand.
TTTAAGTTTGGATGTTAGAAATAAATACTCCAAACTGTAAAGTAACGTTAATTTATTTCCTTTGTAAACTAAAACTAAACCAACAAAACAATCCCGGCTCCTGCTTCTACTTCTGTAGAGACTGTCACACTTGCGACTTGAGACGAGACTCGAGAGAGAGAGAGAGAAGACGAATATAATAACATTGTGTAACGCTTAAGCAAAAGAAGAAATTGGAGCAGATGAGTTTTGGTTTTGGGTTCTATGTGCTGCACTGCAGTTCCAGTTCAGTTACACTTTACGCAGAGACACAGAAGAAGAGCAGAACAGAACCAGAAGGAAATATCTCTTGAAATTCTGTGCTCTTCTTGTGGCTTTTTGTAATGTAGTCAGGATGCATAAAGAGACGGAGAAAATGTCATTGGAAGGGAAGTGGGGAAGATAAAGATGCTTGTAAAGTTCGCGGTGAATGAGATCGTTTACTCAAATACACAAAATAAAATGAGACAAACAAACAAGAAAATGTAACGTATATAGCAAATTAAATGATTACACATCCGTCCACGGAGCTCAGAGTCACATTCAGAAGATGCACTTGGCAGAGCTTGTCTCTCTCTTCATTCCGTGGTCCCCTCACTTAAACCCCAGGCAGACTCTGAGCTCCGTACGTTGAGAATTTATAGAATTTGTAAATTCTATACATAAATTCATGACGGAGCACGAGCGGAAAGAAATGGGGAGATTCTAATAGGGATATTCACATTTTCACAAAGGAATGGCGAAAAAATTATCAAGATAAAAAAATGTAGGAATCTAGGTAGGTAGGTACGTACATAAGTTATAAACAGAAACAAACATGACTGATATTTAGAAGCTATATACAGTTCACAGATTCCGTTTCAAAAAATGTGTTTTGGCAGAACGACAAGCCCTTGTGCATGAAAGTGAAAGATAACTGCCAAAGCGTCCATTCAACGTCCTCGCTTTCATGCATTTTGAGACTCTGAGGCTTCCAGTCCCTTGATTATTTCCTTACTGTGTTATCTTTACCATTACTCTTCGGGCTGGAGGACAAAAAAAATGTGACAAATTCATGTAAAGCTTTTGAATTAAAAAAAATATTGAAATAAATTAATTGATGCGTTTATTTACAGGCTATTGGTCATGTGAGTGGTGGACATATCAACCCAGCTGTGACTCTTGGTGTGATGGTGGCTGGACAGATGAGCATTCTCCGCGGTGTCTTGTACATGGTGTCTCAGTACTTGGGTGGAATTGCGGGAGCTGCTCTTCTCAAGGTACAGATCATCATCTCATGTATTTTCATAATTTATACAAACTAAAAAAAAATATTAACTCAGAAATTACAAAAGAAAATATTAAAACAGGCAAAAATACACATACTAATGCTGAAAATAGATTGAGAATTAATTCATTTAAAATATAACAAGGCTTCTCTCTCTCTCTCTCTCTCTACTTCTTTTTTGATTTAATTTAACAGTCCATTATGAATCTTTAGTTCATTTCCTTCTGAATCTCCTTGAGAGTATTTACGTCATGGAATTGTTTTCTGGTCCATCTGCTTAGCAGCCACAGACAATAAACCATTAGTTTTTCATCTAGCTAGTGTTCTTGGCCCCTGCTTTGGGGCAGTCAGAGTCAAGAATGGAGCTACTCAAAAGTCTGTAGCCGAGAAAGCAAAATCTATTGGGCGATGAGATTCATCACGTAATTATGTATACACTTAGCGTAGAACATGTCTTGTTCCAAATAATTTGGATAATTATTCCTTTTTTGATGTTCATGCCGCTCGGTCATGCTTCTCCCTTGGCAGTAAAAATAAATAAAAGAATGCAAATATATTGAGGCTCTAAAATCTGAAAGCATTTTAAATGGAGACCCATTTGGTTTTGGTATGAACAACAAAATCATTTTATGGTGGTGGTGCTGTCCTGATGACGTTGGAGCATCACACTCGTATTTTTATGAGTGATAATATATGGACTTCCTTCGCGTCAAAGTAACACGTTCAGAGTAATTGAGATGACAAACATAAAAAGGAGCACGTGAGAGAAAGAGAGACATTAAAGTTAAAGAGATTATTATTAGCAAAATTATTGTGGTTATTAGTGAGGAATTGTTCTAACTCCAGCGCAGCTGCGACTGCTTTTCTCCTTTCTGTTTTTCTAATGGTATCATTATGTTCTGCATATGTTATTTACGCTGACCTGGCATAACAAAAACTTGTTAGCTGTTGAGTTGAAGGATAATTATTACATTATTGCACTACTAAACATAGTCACCAGTACCAGTACCAGTCTCCGTCAACCATCTATTTACTTATGTAAGTATCTTCCATACTACGATGATATTTATAGAAGAAGAGACGAGACGGCTTCTTTGTGACTATGCAAGCTTGATGGCTATATAATGTATATAAGCTAGATCGCTTTGATTTAATTATCTCTCTCATCAATGCATCATTAATATCTTCAATAGTTTATGAGAGTCGGACTGATTTAATTATTGAGGCCAAATTCAAATCGAATTCCAAACGAAAAACTCTGTAGAGGTAGAGAGACTTGTACTTAGCAAGCAGCAGCGTAAGTGTTTGTTTACTCAAGTTATTATCACAACCATTGATGATAATACTGATGCAATCGATTTATCTTCGTCCTAATCACGCTTCATCGAGTGTACCTGTATAGGGTTTATATTTAAGGTACATAAATAAAACATGTATTAAGTCATTGTTGCACATCTGCAGTCATCAATTTACACGGTTTTTAGCAATTACTCTAATCCTAATCCAAATAGACAGACAGGATACGTTTAACGTTGCACAGTTAATAATTAATGACGATATCAGTCGGTATGTCAATGTGTCAATAGTTTTACAACTTACTTTGGATTTTGGATATTAGTCTTCATTTGAAGAAGGATTCAACACCCAGTCAGTAGTACACAAGCTCAAAGTACAAAGTAAGAGTAATAATATTATAAAGGGACTAAAATACAGAAGCGCAAAAATGGAACGGCATCAACAACACTACTTACCTACTTACTGATAGCTTACACGATCATGATGAGAATGTATCTTTTTCGTTTTCTTTCTGATGAACAAGTAGCCAAAAGTATGCGTTACACAATGACCGAGACCGCGACCGAATAACTATTTAAACGTAGGTATGGTGAGAGATAGTATAGAGAATGACATGACTGGTTTTCCATTTTGAAAAAGAAGCTATTAGAAGAAAAAACCCGACAAAAAATTTAATTTAAACTCTTAATGAGTTCTCTCACACAATCAGTTCCTTGAGATTAAGTTTTGAATTCGTGTCTGATGGAAACCAAATCATTTGGAGACACAATCACACACACAAGTCAGCAAGTCTACTTACAACAAAAATGAAATAGGAATAAAAAATGAGCTGGAGGAATGTATACACATCCGACTTTCATTGTAAATAGAAATAGTCACTTTGGTTTTTTATAGAAGTATTAGAAAAAGATGTGTGTGTCCACGTGGCAATTATATTAAAGGTAGTTGCAGTTTGCAGTCTTTGCAGTTTATTGTACTTATATTTAGTATGTACTGACAAAACACTACATATTTACAAGTTTAAAACGGCGTAGGCAAAAAAGACACGTGAACTGAGAACTGTTTAAGGGGGACGCAGAACCAAGAACAGTATGACGTAATTATGAAATTCCGTAGATGGCAGTTAGAGGGTTTTGGCTTTCATTAATGGAATCCCTTTGATAGTTTGCATTGAAAATCGTAATAAGGCTTCCTTCATTAATTAAGGCTCATCAAGACTCCTCCAGCAGCCAGAGTCAGAGTCAGAGTTCTGATGACGCACTCATCCGAATAACGAAAAATCAAAAGATCTCATCAAAGAAACTCCTCAAGGGATTTAATTTCCATTTTCCATTTGAATGCCAGTTTCAGTTTGCCTTGTTGATTTAAAGTCCGACGCCGTATAGTCCTGATTTCGCCAATCTAGATCTTTAGATCTTTATGTCATTTAAATTAAAGTTTTTTATTTCACTGAAATGTTTGAAATTCTAAAATCAGCCGGCGCCAGCATCACTCACACGTCCCAGCCCCCTCTTTTGGTCCTGTACCTAAATCGTCACATTAGTAATTGATAGAAATAGAACTTTTGTAGCTTTTTTGCAGTAGTATTTTATTAGATTTTAATTTAATTTAAAAAGTTACTTGTTAGTGACAACAAGGACGACTGTAGTCTGTAGTGTTAGTGTGTTCGTGTCGTCCATGTCCAACGATAAGTACAATTTTAATGTTGCATTATCCCAAATTATTATGTGGATTAGGTTGTAATCTGTCCCAGTCCCACAAGTAGCGAACTGTAGAACTGTAGTGTGTAGAATAATAAATCGTGAAATTGTGCATTGAATTGTTGAACATGTATTTTTAAAATGAAGTGCATGGTTGTGAAAAAATGACAGAGTATTTAAATTGAAATTACTTTGGTAACGTAATATGAATGGAAAAGGGGAATGGGATGGATAGGCATAATAATGTGGAGAATTTGAATAATATACTTGAATACTGTTACTGTGTATGGCATGGCAGACATGGAGAAGAGTAATTGTCCAATAAATATCTCAATCCTTTAATTGTTAAATACAATATTGTCGAGGGGAACATATATAAAATAACATAATTAATAGTTTTAGACGTGGAGGAGAGCTCGAGCGGAAACATGAAAGAATCTTTGGCACGCTCATCCGTTCCAGCTCCATCCATATAGAGATTCACAATCCACAGATTTGTACAGTTGATAGGTCTCAACTACAACTATCAGAATATAGCAATGCTGTTTTTTCCCTAAAGATTTTTTAGACGGTTAAATCAAATGTTAACTGCCGGCATGACTTTGACCACTTGTTTCTCTTATTTACGATTTATTATTTACAAAAGTCAAGAGAGAGAGAGAGAGAGAGAAAGATGTAAAAAACAGGGTCTTGCCGTTTGTCCTTTGTCGTTCAATTTGACATGTCAATTAAATGGTCTTTTTCACTTTTTATTTTTAAATCGTTAAACGAAAGCCGCATCCGCCGGCATGAGCAATGTGTATGTGCACATTTAGTAGTTACGAGTATTAGTATAATGAGGATCAGTGGGGTTCGTAAACCATCAACATCAACCATCTCTAGGTTAATAGCATTGAATTTAATTGTACAATAGTTTATTACACTTTGTGTATGGTTAATGTTTCAATTTTGGATGCAGTCTATGTAAGTAGCTGGCTCTTTTTATAAGCTAACTAGTAAGGTCTCTCGGTCATCGATCAGTAAGAGTAATATAAAGAAAAAGGCATCAAGTATATGACTGAATTTTGAAATGTCAAATGTGTTTTACACTAACTTATTACTTGTTGTTTATCAAGGTTCATAAGGGAGCATATTAAATCCATTGAAATGGAGAGACATTGAATCTCATGCAGTAGAATTATTATTATTAACTATGCAAAAATTTTGTATATATGATGTTATTTTTCTTTTGGGTTTACTTTAGGCCGCAACTCCAGACACTTTTTCCAAATCCGCCCAATCTTTAGGAGCAAACAATTTGGCCGCCGGTGTTTTACCTGTTCAAGGACTTTTGGTCGAAGCTATGGTCACATTCTTGCTCGTCATTGTTGTCTTTGGATGCTGTGACAGTCGACGAGATGACGTGAAAGGTGATTTAATTCAGACTGAAATTCCTGTTCATGTTATGCAACAATCACACAATATGCTTTCGAGTAGAATTTAATCAAAATTTTCTAATTCCCATTTCAGGATCTGTCCCCCTTGCCATTGGTCTCACTGTCGGCATCTCTCATTTAGTATCCGTAAGTGTTTAAATTGTATCCTGGACTACTTCTATGACAATAATATCAATCTAGGTAACAGATATTTTAATTCCAGGAGCAATTACTTATCCATAATGATTTTTTTCTAATTAGATCGGTTTCACTGGCGCTGGACTGAACCCTGCCCGTACTTTGGGACCAGCTGTTGTCAACACAGAATACTTTCACAGCAATATTTGGGTGAGAAATCATATACACAGACAAAAAAAATACAATTAACTCAAACATGACTTTATAATTAACGCTCTTTGTTTCAAAATGAAAAAAATAAAAAATTGCTTATAAATACATGGCTAGTAGCGGTAGCAGGGGTATGTAATGTGCGGACACCATTATATTGTCTCTCGTTATTAATTGTAACTTTTGTGAAGGGAACTGAAATTGAATTCAGTTCGATTTTCCTGATTTCAATTCCCTCAAGGCATCTGCCGTTGTCATTGGAGTTTATGTTGTAGTTAAAGTTGAAGTGACAGGAATAATTAATGACTTTTTTGTGAGTTTGAAATAATTCAAGGTGACAATGACAATGTTCAAAAGGATTTGAGACTTGAAAAGAAAATGAAAATTGATTTGTGATAGACTTTCCATATATGGCTTGAAATTGGATTTGGATTTCAATTATTATTATTTTTATTATTCAATCAGAGAGAAGAAATTAAACGATAATTATATGTAATGTATGTCATATGTGCTGATAGTGGTCTGTCTGTGCACTGTGTTCCGCAACGCCCTTTGCTACAAATAACTAATGCATAATAAATAAAATTATAATATATTATATGTTTCATTTTTTTCTTCTCTTTATAGATTTACTTCGTTGGACCATATGTGGGTGGAGCCGCTGCTGGAATTTTATACTCGGTCCTGTTCAAAGCTAAGGGAACTAGCGAGTCTGTGGACTTTTAAATTATATCTAAATCCAAAAGCGTTTTGAATTTTTGAACCTAAATCAAGTGGACGGGGAGGGGGGAGAGACGAAAGAGAGAGAGAGAGAAAAATATGAAATTGTGTCAACTACTCCAATTTAGAAACTCTACAACTATAAGTTTATTTACAAACAAAACAAAAAACATAAGTAAATTGTAAGATGAAATTACAAGAAAGTGAAATTAACACTACAACCAAAATATAACGTATAGTAATACCAGAGGGACAGATATTTTTGTTAATACAAAATGCTGAAACTAATTTAATTCAAAAAAGAATAATCTAAAATATGTATGAAGTTAATAATTCCATATACCGACACCGACCGTGTGTGTGATGTCTGTCATGGCATGCGTGTGCGGGTATTGTTAAGAAATTTGTGTCTTTTCCTTGTTATAGATTAATCCATTGACGGAAAATTGAATTTTAGTATGTGAAAAATTGTTCATTTGTTTTAAAACTTCCGTTAAAATTAGGCTTTCAAAATTCGAGAAAATTCGAGAAATTGTTTATTTACTTTAAGGAATCCCTCTCCTTCAATACAATATTATATATATATAATATGTACTCATATTCATACAATAATTCCTATTACGTTTATAAAATACATATATATATATATAAGTACATAAAATAACGAATGTGTGAGTATACGTAATTATATATATTTTGAGCTCCAATAATATTGTACATATATACACAAAATATATTACAAAAGATTAAGTTTGCAATAATCCAAACTACTCATATAATAATTTAATCTTACAAAATAGATGTGTAGACGTTCAACATACATATTATATTAGTGCACTGATGATTATGATGATGATGATGATATATAGCCTTAAACTCATACTGATGCTAATATATGTAAGACAACAAGACGAGATATAAAATAAAAACAAAAGCAATTTCAAAAGTTTTTGTTTTGTGAGAATTTTAAAATTGTTAACGAAATATTATATTTACAAATTAACGAAGGAAATTTTTAAAAATTTTACATAATTTGGGCTTAAATGATTATTATAGTTATGTAATAGATTTATTTGTAGGATTAGCTATAGAATTAGTTAGAATTTAGAATATAGTTCGGATTAGTATACTGTTAAAATATATATAGTTTGCTTAGATTATAATGTAAATATTTATAACCTTATTTACTGATACTGAAATGTTACCTTTATTTGTGGTGTCCTGAAAATAAGAATAATTATAACTACAAACTATAATTATCTAAACTGTAACATTAACCATAAAAATATCAATTTTTGTATCATTCTCAGTCTTTTTCCGTTACCGTTAAGTTCCATGGTTACGTCTGTCTGTCTGTCTGTTCTTCTCTTTCAAAGCGAATAATTCTCTTAAATGTGTCTTCTTCTTCTTTCTTATATATGAATATGTACTCTGAAAATATAAATGGAAAGAATTTTAAAATCCCACCATAATTTTCACCATACTTCTTTTGTTTTATTTTCTCATTCACTCATTACATTTAGTTGAGCATTACTCGTGTGCCATTAAATATTGCAAAAATAATGTGTTACGTTCTGGTCCCGGTTTTGATGCCGGGGCCGGGCATCATGGTCACGGTCATGGAAAACAGTTACAAAATTGCATGTTTTTTTTTAGTGTGAAGTGTGCATGGCGTTGACGTTGTGGGTGGTTGGTTGTGGTGTGGGGAAGATGTGGAACAGGTTTTCCCGCTCTGAGTGCCGAAGTGAAACGGAAGCTTTTTGCTCTGTACAATCTCCTTTCAGTGGAGAAGCCTAAGTTGCTGCTTTCTGGAGGAAAACAGCGTGTTATGCAAGAGAGGAAGAGCTCCAGAGAGTGGGGCAAGACGGTCAGGAGATGTGGAAGAGGACCCTATGTGATCTGGGCCCGGGAGTGAGAGAGATATACATAATCACATCCCATGAAATTCCATTGTGAACATATACGTCTCCCATCCCCCGCATCCTTCCACATACACACACACGCTTTCTTCTTGGTCACATCCACAAACAACATTCGGATTCGGGCTCGCTTTCGGTTTCGGTATCGGTGTCGGTGTCGGTTTTAGCTTTGGTTTTGGATTCGGATTCGGGCACGGATTCTGAGTCGAAGCATGCTACAACTACATGCTGTGTTGTTCTGTTATGGGTCGTGCTACACAAATAACTTGAATGTTATGATTATTTAATGCGTTCCAAATAATAAGATTATTCAAGAATGTAGGTGGGAACTGTATGTACACGAATTTGTATTGACTCCTTGGCATTTTAGCTGACGTAATATTTTTTGATATAAAAGAATTGTCCGGACACTAACTACTAACAAGTCCTTTGACACTAGCCTATAGAACCATAGACTCCAGCACTCCAGCGCTGGAGAATGGCTCCTGAAGATAATCTCTTATCTTGATCTTTATGAAGGTTCGACTTGGATCGAATTCGAAAGGGAAAACTGTACACACAATACACAAATAAAACAAGTTAAAAAATCCAAGTAAAAGTATTAAACTTGTGTGTGCGGCTCCTACAGTATTCATTCCTATTCCCCATACGTACTTACAGTCAAAGACAAAGACAACGTTTATTCTTAACACACATTGGAGGGGAATTAAACTGGAAAACATTGGGGACACATGGATTATTTGGGAATTTATAACTTGGACGTGTTGCAAGAACAACTGTTTTTTCCTAAAGGACAAGGTGGCTCAAAATTACAGTCAGAGAAAGAGAAATGCACATTATTACAAAGCTGTGTATGTACGTTACATTATGATTAAATTATAATGTAGCAGGAGAGCAAGTCTTTTTTGAGTTGTGATAAAGAAAAAATCAAGAAGATGTTATCTTCCCACCTATGGTTTTAGTAGAGTGAGGAATCTCTGAAGAGTGGAAAGTGGTTGAGGAACAGTTTTGACCTGATTGATAAATTTGGAGCAGATTCACTAACCTCGTCTCCCTTGTCGATTAGATTTTGTTACCTTATGGAAAATCCTTGAGTGTGGAGCATTAAACAAGTCCTTCGCTTTCATTCCAGTTTTACTTTATAATATACTGTACACTGTATATTACTATTAATTAACTTTTAGTTTTTTTTTGCTATATACCTGACCTTAAGTATGAATATGGAAAATGTCCATTATATAATTATAAAATTATATCGTTATCGTTCCCAAGCTCCACCGAACCGAACCGATTAGAGCTTTACACAGTGCGCACTATGTACGGGCAGGTGAGCTGGAGGTTAATTTTTTGTCTTTTGACAACCAAATATATTTTTACACGTCAGGGACATACCGTCAATTTGTATATAAATTTATAATTATTTTAAATGTCGGCCGAGGAAACTTGTGTTATTCTCATTATAGTGGACAAAATGAAATACGTATATTTCTAATTCGTCGTAATTCCGCCTTTGTAATTAATTCTTAATCATGACAATGACAAGGTCATCTCAGTCAGAGAGCCCAGTTTCTAACTGCGACCCTCACAAAATTAATATTTGTAAAATCTGTACACTTTTCCCCGTCGCTTCGTCCTTGTAGGGGGGGGGGGAATTGGTCATATTTTCCAAATAATTGCAAGGCTATGGTAATTATATTTCTTGTCTATCTAATACTAGTAAGCATGAAAGATGATCTGTGCAAATCGTAGGAATTTGTGAGATCTAAAATTTCAAGGGTGAGATAATGATGCAGTTAAATTATGCTGATTATTTCTGACTGGATCATCTCTGACGATAATAATGCAAAACGGAGGCAATTAATGCTTTGAAATATGATTGACTGGACGTCGACGTCGTGCCAGGAGATGACGCTGAAGATGATCAAATAATTGAACAGGTTAGATAATGTAATAAAATACGATGCACATAGTAAGAATTAAATTTCAAGTTTGTTTACATTTATTTATTAATAACATTTTTCATGTCCAGTATGTATTTAAATAGTTTGAGTATAGTTACATATATATGTATATTGGGAATTTTGCAAAATGTACATGACTGCCAAAGTGAGACATTTGAAATTTTTTGTCCAATTTGGTCTGGTTCTATCATGGTTGTGGTTTAATGGTATATATTATTATAGAGTATATGGGACGTACTAAGCATGTAAATAGAGGTACCTCTATATGAGTATGGGTGATTTACATATATGGACACACATGGTGATTGCGCCACACAATGACATGTATATACATCTATATAGAATCTAGAGAGCTATACACAGATGAAAAATAGCAAAGTTTCCGATCCCGCATAATCAATTCATAAATATTATGTTTGATATTCACATTCATATTGGTAAAATGGGTATTGGTATTCATATTAATTAATTAATTGATGACATTAATTAATAATAGAAAATTATATTTAAAGTTTAATTCGCTAAGACTCTCCCCCGTCTTGGATTTAAATCACTGATCCGTTTTGGGTCTGTGTCTGTGTGTGGTGTGTGAGAACTATAGTTTTTTTAAATGTCAATCGCAGTAAGTTAGCTAATTAACTCATCGCAATTGCAAATTTTTGCAGTGTTGACTTATTTCTGACGCTGATTGTGAGAGACAAGACATTTTTCTTCTCCAGGTCCAGCCCATATGTATTGCGTTCAAGTGGTACTACTTTAATAGCGGTGTTGGCAAGTGCCCCTGGGGCAGTCGTAGAGTCCATAGTCATAGTTCCGGGAGACAGGGGGGTAGCCAGGGACGGCCTGGCTCCTTCCGCGCTGCGGACAGTCAAAGCTGTGAACTGAATTTGAATTAGGAGGAAATCCTAGTGAGTACGGATTCATGAGTCCCCCCCTTCGTTTGCAGTCGTAGCTGGCGGGGGGACATGCAGCTGCTGGGTTCGGGGCTCGTCCATCAAAAACTCCTGTTCGGTCACATGGATCATCTAATAACCCAAACCAAATATTCACAGTTGAAAATCAGAAATAAGTATGTACTAAAAAAAATTATTTTAAATTGATCAATAAAAATAGAAATATTATTTTGACTTGTTGTTTGTACCATAACACAATGCTCTCTGACGGGCGTAGATTTCGCTGGCCATCGAGGTTGATGGCGATGGGTAAGCAGAGTCTTGAGAGCACATGCAACCGTAAGAGCCGCAGCCACCAAATCCAGCTGGCGGCAAACCCGCGGCGGGTGGAGGGTACGGAGAGCAGTACGGATTTCCCGCCGCGCCTCTACCCCCTCCCCCGCAACAAGCGTTCCTTCCTCCGCCTCCACCACCAGGGTAGCAATTAGCACCGTCTATGTTTGTGTTAGTGTTTGCAGCATTCATCCCACTGTTGGAGTTGTAGCGTTCTTTGTCACTGTGCTTACTTTTCCTTGGCTTAATTGGCTCCATTCTAATCTAGACAGACAAATTATACAGATTTCACAACTCAAACTTTAGTACACTTTTCCACGCTCAAACTATTCTCTTTTGGGAATTTTACTGTACTGATCCCTATTCAAAAATGTTATTCTTTTATTTTACCTTTTCTCAGAATTTCACAGTCACTAGATTTATTTTGAATACTACTGGGTAGTGTAGTATAGTTCACTGCTATGCTATACTATTATGCTTTGATGGTGTTCGTTCAAAAGTCAAAATCCGAATGAAATATTAAATTATTGTACGGTGTGAATTAAGCTCCGATGTGAATTTGAAATGTTTTGGAAAACCGAGAGGACTCAAGTCTATGAGGACTGTCCACTTCCACGGAAGCCGTCGTACTGCGCTAAGACTAAAACAAACTCGGGACCAAATAGGTTCTAGAGTGACCTTAGTAAATACGTAGCTCCTGTTATTATGCAACAAACCGAGAAGACCATGAAAGTCAACACGGCAACTTTATCAGGACGGTGGCTGAGTGGGAGAGAAGTATTTGTTTTTTTTTCTTCTTCATTTTTCAGAAGAAAGTTACGGGAGAGTGGTGAGGCCAATGGGAATGATTACTTACTTTCTCTCAATCTCTCATTGGCTCACACAATCAGACAGTCTTTCAAGTTGGTTGGGATTTTCTTTGAGGAATATTATGACCTTTGCATTGTCCCATTAAATTAACGGTTGAATATCTGGATGGAAAAAAGGCCATCAGACCCACCAAATAACTGGTACTGGTGGCGGTGGCCATAGACCAAGATCGAAGCATATACATAGGTATTTCATTCTCATTTTCTTTACATAGTCACAGTAGTGTATAATATAGTACACTATTAAAATATGACTTCATTGGGTGGAATGGGGCTATAGGAGAGATATGAGGCTATATATGTATACTAACGGACCACGACGGAATTCATGGACCATAATATGCTGCACGGCCTTCACCGACTACAGATATTGTAAAACACGAACAGTCAACAGTAACCAACACCAAACATAAACAAGTTTCAAGTCAAAGGACTGCAGTACTTTCTATTCTACTCCTTACTACTACGTCGAAGCAATTATTCTACTCTCACTAATTAGAAATTATTACGTAATATAAGGAGATCCGAATCGGGAACCGTCTCACATTTCCACATCTCTCTCGATAACATTGAGAGATTTGTTTTCTCTCTGTATGTCGTCCCTATATACTGCCTGCTACACTGCTACTGCTTCTGGTCTCAAATTTTGGTGAGGAAAATCTGGAAATATTTTACCGTAGGCATACATAGGTTATAATTTGAGATGACCACAGCTATGGACTCGTACTAATAGCCCATAGTACTTTTTACGTCCCAGTGTCAAACCTTTACCTTCATGTACCTACCTATATGCACCAGTCTGTTCTGTCTGTCTCAGGTCCGATTTTCTCATTTTGGCTAGCAATCATAATCATAATAATATACATGCAGCAGGTTTTTGTTTCTATACATTTATTGGACTGCAGGTGCGCAAGAAATTGAAAGCAATGAAGTCAACCAAATAAACTCGAGTCGTAGTTTGGTAGTTTGTATAGTTATCGAGTAAAATGTTAAAATCCATGTACAAAATGTAGTATGACAAATGCACATGAGTATATAGGTAGGTACCATGAAATAAATATGGCAATACAGACACACGAATGGACGGCAATATTATTAGTACAGTAATTAATTAGTAATAAATAACTCTTTTGACTCTTTAGGTTAGGTTAGGACCGTGCCGTTGCGGTGCGGTGGTTGGACTTGGGCTTGGATGTCAAACTTAAATAATATACAGGGATTTCTTTTTGTTCTGAATCGGTTTTGTTTAGCAGTGCGGTAATGAAAATGACCTCCCATTAGTATACATGTAATTATATGAACACATCTCCTAGCGTAACGTAGGTTGGTCCAATTCGTTTGATTATGGACTTGCTTTCGGAAAGCACAGCGGGAATGAGAATGAGATGGAGGTGATCGACGTCATAAAATTGAAAAGAATCTATAAAAAATACTTAATATCAGTAAGTATACGTGCGTAAAGTCAGAGCTGTTTAGTACATTTATAGTGAAAAATACTCTGAATATTTTATAACTACATCATTTTAGTTTTAATTTTGAGGAAGTGAAGTGAGTAATGAAATGATTATGACTCATTACTAATGAGGAAATATATGGGAAGGACGAAAGGGCACGTGGAGGTTAAGAGTTTAATGTTACCAGCACCGGTTGACTAAGTCACATTGTCACAGTGTTGTTGCAGACTTGTTTATAGTTTTTATTTTGACAAAAAACTTCCCAGTCCTCATAGTCTTGCTCTTCTTTGACTTCTTAAAAGTGAAAAATTTCATAAAACTTGATTCACTTCCTCCAAGATTCATCATTAATTCCAGTTTAATCCAGAAAGAGACAGAGATACCATTTTTTGTCAACAGAGCTGCAATAAGTTTACAGTAAATGTCATGTTCATTACACTGCTTCCATATATCTGTCGTTTTCATCGTACAAGTTCATTAATGATCAAAGAGTGAGGTAATAAAGTATAGATTGTCAAATAAAATATATTTGAATATACAAATCTTGATTCATTTTACATATTTAATAGCTCATAAAATCAGTAAATAAGCGTTAGATTTCCACTGTGCACTGACTAAGTAGTGAGTGAGAGCCACTTAATTATTATTTAAAATGTCATAATATGTCATGTCAAAGAGAAGGAGGAGAGTGTTTATCCTCTACTTAAAAATTAATGATCACTGCTATAAAGTCTCTAAATGTCTGGAAAAAAGTAAAAGCAAGGGGAGAAAAAAACAGAGTTAGTTTTTGGGTTGGGATTATTACTTCTTGGAAAAGTTTTATAATTCTCTTTCTTATTACTGAAGGCTATCAACATCAACAATGAAATATTCATATAGATATGTACCTACATATTATGTCATTCACCATCGCATCGTAAGTAATTATTGTAATCGCAGTCGTAGGTACTACCTGTAGGTACATTGGCATTATAGCCGTATTCTTATTATTCTTTCCAATTCGAAATTTGAAAATGTCAGAGATGGAGGATGAGTATGTATTAAACTACGAATGTAGTGTACACTGATGTCTATTGTTCTTATCGTTAGTTACTTCAGTATATATTAAAATGGAAATGTTGAAAAAACTAATATACTATGCACTTACCTGCTGATTATAGACCGCAGTTAAATTCTTATCACAAAAGTCGTAAGTGAACTAAAATTCCAATTTAAAATATAATCGCATACTATGTATTATTGTATAGATGCCTGCACCTATTCTTTGGATTGGACTAATAAATGTACTAGTGAGTAAAACTGTTGAGATAAGATGGCATTCCTAGATTCGGACCGCGAGCTTCGAACCGAAATCTATACAATTGACAATCGTATATCGTATAGTTTTTGACTCGTATAATAGTCGAATTTATTTCAACTTTTAAATTCAGCTACGATCATTCATCATATCATCAATCATCATGTTCATGAGACTCTTTAAGGCTACCCATTCTGCTAAATTATTCTTTCCTACAATATCAGAGTTCTTTTGTTCAATATGGCTGCATTCCATCCTTCCGGCGCTCTTTTCATTTTTCATTTATATAGTTTCCTTATTTCCTTCTTTATCTAACTAGTAAGGAAAGTTTCTCAAAAATTTATTTCTTGGTGAATGGTTGCGGACGTGTTGATCTCTGATTGTGGACTGAATGAGGGGAACGAAGTACAAAATGGTCAAAATCCCTCGATACCTATTCAGTTTTATCGAAGTATGCAGCCGTTATCTTATTTTCAATTTTTAGTGTACATTCCAGTCCCAGTAGCTCCTTCCACTTGAACGTATTGAAATACTAAAACTGTTTTTATCAAATTAGAACTTTATTTAATGTATTGCTGATATAGGTAATCGGAAATGGAGACCGAAGCATCTGACTTCTATGGATTTTCAAAGAAAACCTGGCTACCTGGCCTGGCGGCGTGGTCATGCATCTAAATTTTTGCTCGGCTTTTGTCTCCAGTCTGTTTCACTTTACATATTATATTGTTTATTAGTATATTAAATTGGGTTTTTAGTCATTCAACAAATCCAATTTACTCATACCGCGAGCTGGTCACAGAGTCTGTCTGTACAAGCCACACGAAAATCGTAGTATAAAGTTTATTTGTGTGACGGAGCTTCTATCTTTTGAGTTTCATCAGCTCAGTTCAATTTAATTTGCATTTCATCCCCTTACTTATCGTTAGTTTGTCTTATATTTGCATTTAATTCCTTGAAATTTGCCAAAAATACAAATTCGATGAACAATTATTTTGTGTAGCTTTAGATGTGTCTTAATTTCTTATTGATTCATCGTTGTAAATTTGATCTCATCCCAGATTACCAGTAATCGAGTATAGTCTTTTTTGCTGTTGTTTCATTGGCACTCGTAATTTAGGGATTAATTGTTTAGCAATCGCGGATTGAATTGCGCTTCTCCTTGCTATTATAGTTTCGCTCGGAGTTATCAAGGTATATAAGCACTTTTCCTGTGTGGTTTAATTGAAATTTTAGTTTTTAATTCGTGGCATTACTCCTAATTAGTAAGTTCTAACTATTGTGACAATTTAAGATCTCGCAAAATTCTTTTTTATTACCTATCTGCATTTTTTTAAGTAATTATAGTCAAGTAAATGTTCTGACGCATTATTGTTATTTATTAAAGTAATCAGTTTTTGATATTAATTTTTGATCATACATATTGTTTACCCTGGACCCTGTACGGCTGTACCTTCCCACTGAATCTACTCTACAGACCTATTAATTATTGAATTTTTCATAATTTTCAGTCTAACAGTACGATATGGACATGGATTGGGATGAAGTTGAGGGCTCAGAAGCCATTGCTGCCGGTCTTCAAGGTGGATCTCCGTCCTCGTCCACGTCCACTGCGATTAGGGAAATCGAAGTCAAAGAAGTTGGAAGGAAGCCTAGTTCGGCGACAAAGAAAGTACGGAGCAACAATACTCCAACGAAATCTCCCGGTCATGGTGTTTGTGTGGCTTCGAATCTGATGATTCATGTTGGGGATATTCCTGCTCAAGATGCAGTTCTGGGGATGGATCATGTAAGTTAGTGTAAACCAAATATTTAATCACGTAAACGTAATTAGCATCTATACACCTTAATGATCTTTCTAAATTATTCATTACTACATATTTCAACAGCTCCTGGAAATGATCTTTTCCCACATGGATCTTGATACGTTAAAAATAAGCAGGCTTACTTGTCATCGATGGAAGAAGTTTGGAGCAGTGGAGCTCCGGAAGCAATCCAGCATCACTCTCGTTTTCGTTCACAATACGGCAGGCGTAACAAATATGGAGGACCGCCGTAGGAATGCAACCGAACCCGAACAACCTGAAGTACAGATGAGCACTCATCGCGACTTCCCCCTGGAACTTGTTCGTGATCCGGAAGAAACACTGAACGACCTCAAAAGTCTCATCCTCCGGTCGCCAGAAGAGTTCCCTTGTGAAACATTCTACATAATATGCTCCAACTTACACTACGCCCCGCTGAGAAGACTCCTCTCGTCCGTTGGGCTTCACATCAAGAACCTCATTTTGATGCTGGGACAGAGCTCAGTTGTGTCACTTGAAGAATGGATTGTTGTGACTCAGAATTTAAGAACTCTCCTGCTGGAGCAAGCTCGAAATCTTGAAACTCTATACTTATGCTCTGTTTCGGACTACGTGGAAGTCATTTCAAAGTATGACAGAGATCCTCAAGAGGTCTTTTTCCCTCGGCAAATTCCGCCATTACTCCTACCAAAGCTGAAAAAATTTTCCGTGGAAGGGTGCGTTTCTACGAAAGTTTTCAATGATATCATGGATGGTGCCATTAATTTACAAGCCTTTTCTGGACAAGATTTCGGGGCTTCCATCAAGTATTTTGTTGAGGGGAATGGGAAAAATAAAGTTGGTCTGCTCAAGGGATTGACGTTCACTCAGCCGACCGAAGAAAACATTGAATTGGCTCAGAAGCTGCTAAATACTAATAATCGAAATGCATTTAAATTGGAGCGTATCGTAATTTACCCTTTTCGTAATTTAAATTTGGAGTTTCTTGTTCAACCGCACAATGCCAATATTTGGTTCAGATATGCTCAAGTGGTTAACCAAATGCTAGAATTAAGTTCCGACACTCTGATTGACCTTACAGTAAACCCTATCCGATTCCTCATTCCACTCAAAATTCCTCGATTGCCCAAGGTAAAGCGCCTCTGCCTCCTGGACTGGGATAGTGAAAAGTTTCAAATTGCAGCCACCACCAACTTTTTCCCTCGAGGGTTTAGCATGTCACATAAACTCCCAGATCTCTGGAAACTAGACATTGCGGGAATAGTCAACGGTCATTTCTGTCAAAGATTGGATATATCCGCCCCGGTTTTATCTGTAAGCCGAATTAACGTAGCGTCAGTTTCGGAGTTAGGAAGACAAGGGATGTTGGGAATGTTTCCTAATGCCATCATTAATCCGCGTCGATCCGGAATTGTAGTGGATTTGCATGGAGAGGAATAATCGAAACTAGACGAAACTTGCTCGGATTTAAATCACCATTACCAGGTTATAAAAACCAAATTTTGTAGTACTTAATTTCTATTGTTGAATCAGGAATTTATATTCATAATTTTGTAACTGACTCTATGTGTCTTTAATAAACTTACAAACTAAAACTCTAACATATTTACCGCTGTAATTACACCTGTACGTAATGTAATGAATATTTTGTAAACTTTTTTTCATTTTTATCAACCGAAGTATTTCATTTCCTATAAAGGAAGGAGTAGATAGTTCTTTTCTTGTTCCAACTTTCGAACGTCATAGTTATAGAACAATGAAATATTTTGAAGAAGTTTGGGCGGGGAATATTGCCGGCAATATTGCCAGTCATAACCATAAAAGCATACTACGCCAACTACGCTTTAGAATGTAAGTAGAATACAAAGTTCAAGTTTCATAAGTCGCAAATAATTGTAGGCATTGACGTCGGACGAGCAGTGAATTGAATGGAAGTCAAAACTGAAAAATACACACAAAAAAAAACCAATTATTTAAAATGAATTAAGCGCCACAGGAGGTCGGGTAATTGTATGGATGAGATGAGTAAATGAATCGAGTCTATCAAATAAAATAAATGGATTATTAAAAAAAAAATGCATTACTTTTAAAAAAATGTGCAAACTTTACTTAGGTACTTATTCCATATGTGTGTGCTGCTATTAGTTGAAAAATAAATTAAAATGAATGTTCGTTTGTGTAAAAAGGATGATGATGCGGAGGTCGGGAGGATGTTCGGACCCTGTTTTACATGAGGGATGGTAAAAATGTACAGAAGGAAGATTAATAATTTAGATTTTTACAGTAGCATAATAACATTATGTAGAAAGAAAAATGAGGATTGGCTGATTACTTTGGCTAGATGGATGACATGACATGAAATCCCATGATCCGGACTGGAGTTCAATGCAAAAGGGAATCCTCCAATTCATTATGTAGTCCAATGAATGGTACAGTGACGCGAAGCACTTCTCACCCTCACACAGTCCTTATCATTATCATACTATAATCATAATTGACTTTTGCCAAGTGTAGCAATGAATTTTAAATGTATTCAAATATTCGGCTTCGTCTTCTTGTCTTCGTCTTGGACTTTTGGTCTTGGTACTACTTTAAATACCGTCCCATATCCAAACTACTACACAAAGTACATACTTGCATCTACATACCCAACTCATGTTTTTAATTGTGCAATTCCAATTTTCCAATGCCAACGGATTCATCATAATGTCATATCATATCATTTGAGAATGAGATGAGCACAAAGATGCCATGTGTCTCTAATATGCCGCGCAGTATCTCAAAATCTCAAATCTAAATCTTCAATGTACAGACTATAGTCACTATAGTGAGTAATATTCATGCAAAGAAGAATGCTGAATGCTGAGTCAGTGGAAAGAGGATATATATAGAGAGATGTTTTATGTAATTATATATCGTACTACTGTGCTGTGCTGTGCTGTTTGCAGTACATAAGTGGAAGTGATATTTAATAGTACAGTAGTGGTTAGATTTGGATTGGACGGTGACGGTAGGACGTAGGACAGGGAAGGATAGGCCATTTTGCTATAGAGAAGTGAGAATGAAGGCAAGTAGAAATAATAGTAAAATATATTTAATGATAATAATAATGTGTGTATGATGATGGTGAGGATCTCCTATCGTAGGATGTTACATGATGTTTTATATGGTTAAGTAAATAAGATGAGAGAGATGAAGTGTAAAAGGTACTTGATGCTTAACATGAACATTAGACATACTTATAGGACATGGACTGAAGTTATTCGAATTCGAATTCGAGATGGACACGGCTCGTAAGTGAGGATGACAGGGAACCTTCGGCTTCGGCTTCACATGAGAAAAATCTGCAGATTCTAGTTCAAAAGGAGAGTCTATTATGTAAATGAGAAGGAGCCACTTCCAATTCCCAATCCAAGTAAGTACCAACTGTATACTTACCAAAAAAACTAAAAGTGTACTTGTAAAAATAGTAAATAATAATAATTGTGTATTATGATCCTAATGTGAAATTTAATCAGCCAGTCGCTCAAAATTTTAATTCAAAGCTAAATCAATTATTGAAGGTATTAAGGTAAACTGAGCCACTCAAGTGGCAATATAACGACCACGATCGACGATCAGTGAATGACCAGTCCTACCTCAGTTCCCACACAATTCTTTAGACGACACGAACATCGAGGCAAAATCAAGAAACAAAGTCACTGTCATAGCCACACCAAAAATACAAATCGAATCTCACACAGCATTATGAGCAGGAAGATACTGCGTATAGAGTGTAAACTTGAAGATTGATTCAAGATGCTTCTTCGAGACTTAGAGAGATTTCTTCGAGATTTCGAGTGCATCCTTTACATATACAGTAGCAAGTCCAGCACAGCCCTATAACTATTTATTACCTCCTCAAAAGCCTATAAACTTGAAAGCATGTCAAATTTACAGGAGGCAAAGCGTACTTATATAGGTATGCAGATCTCGCTCTCTGCTTCTGAATCTGCCTCGATCATCTGCCTGTCAGTCCGATGCCGATGCCGCTGCCGATCATCATTGAAGACAAAAGAAAACCTTCTGTTCATTAACATCTTTTTTTTATTGAAACAAATTCCGCATATTTCATTTAACGTGATAAGAGTTTGTGAGTACCTATACATATACTCGCACTCGTGCATAATTATCCTCTGCATAATTCCATCTTTGAATTTTATGTGTGGTACTCTAATCTTTACAGAGATTCACTTTGACGTATATGTATATCCCAGTCATTACATGATGTAAATGGTGATAATCTCATGATTTTACATCCAATTAAAGTTTCATGATCATATTTAAATTTTAAATCCCATGTCCATTCCATAATTCACTCCCTAATAATTTTATTTCCACATTTCAATAAAAATAGTTTTAACCAGACAAATATATAGTTATAATAATTTATTATGGCTAAAGACTGTATTTACAAATTTCACAATCTTGCACAGTCATAGTTCACATAGTATCCCTGAGCTTTTCCATCTCCATGCATTTGGCCAAAGGGCAAAAGACTATGTAAACTTTGATCTCTTGTGAATGAAGCATCTACAAGGAGATAATATTGTTTAGCTGAGTTAATTCTGCGTAATTGGCATGTATAAACCTGCAGTCAAACTCGATCTCTATTTATCGAAATAGAACTGACCATTTTACTCTGCACCTAAGGACTACGATAGATGTTAAGTTTAGATTTGGATGCTGTGAGTGAGCATATTATAGGGAGATAAAGGAAACTGAAAAAAAATCTGTAATGTATATAAGGCGTTCGCTTATTGAGACTTTTGGGCTTGGGCTTTGAGTAAAATAGCTCATGTGGTAAATGAAGTCAAGAAGGAGGGTGGGGGGGGGATGGGGTGAGAGAGATAATGGAGATAATGGGATTGAATAGAATTAATTTTCAAAGGCTCCAGCATGACCATTTCATTCACTCAATAGACATCATTTAAGTCCATTGAATTTGATGTAAAAATATTTAATAATTATCAATTCATAATCTCCATTCGATTGGATTTGGAATCAATTGGAATTTTACTTCCATTCCATAATATATGTATGCTCAATGCACCGTGTACCGTACCTGTCCTCAGGTCTGTGCAAAATTCATTCAGATTTTCGATATACCTACCTACCTATATGCAGACTCGATCAGATCCTAATCTTGTGTAGGATTGGGATTGGGATATAGAATTATTGAAGTAGTGAGTAGTGAGAGTTCTTATTTGAACTTGAACATGATGAACTTTTAACATTTTGCACGGGACGCCGTCAGATTATGCAACGTCATATATGTACATACCAAGTACGAATTTATTAGGTACGAACTACATAGGAGCGGACAAGAGCAGTGGAGGTACGCGCGCAAATAGGGAACATATCCATGCTTTAATAATCCATTTGACATTCAAGAGACTCAGTCAGTTATGAGATGATTTGGAGAGAAAACAAGATTCGACATTAAGATAATGAGACACAAATCTGAGATGTACTCAGCGGCTGATGACTCAGTCAGCATCACTTCTATTGAGTATCTATGCAGTCAGCACCAGCACTCACTCACCATGATACTTTCCTTCATACTTATTTTCCATTGATTTTGATTTTGATATCAATTCCATTTGGGATTTTGGAAGAAGTAATATTTTTCTTACATTTTTTTTACTGTGACGAAGGGAATAAAAATATTTAAATGATATATTATAAAATTTTATGTATTTCAATTTTTCTCATCTGACTGACACTCCCGCACATAAAAATTAATGGGGGATTTTTATTAAACGTAGTATATAGACTTGAAAAATGTAGTATGTCAGGATCATGACTGATTTCTGATACATTGTGACTACTGATATAGGGAGAGGTATTTTATTGTTTTATAGCTGGGCCTATGGGCTGCTATTGGGAGCTTCCGTTCATGTCCAATTTCAAACCCAAGTCGAATGGAGAGACATTAAAGGGAAGCCAAGGGCGGATCTAGAAATATTATTTTCTGGGGTGGGAAATACATATCTTGAGTTACGATACGAATCGAAAATCAAAATGATCCTTATCCAATTTAAGCTAGAATTAAAATGAGCTAAAAGCTGAGCTTAAAACACTGCATGAGATATAGATGCGAAAATTGCTAATTACGTGTTTTTTGAAAAGGGGTAAATGTTTTAATTACATGTTTTTGAAAAATGGGAAATTTTCTATTAACATATTTTTGAAAGGTGTAAAATGTTCTATTGACATTGTTTTGAAAAGAGTAAAATGTTCTATTTACATTTTTTTGAAAGGTGTAAAATGTTCTATTTACATGTTTTTGAAAAGAGTAAAATGTTTTATTTACATGTTTTTAAAATGTGTAAAATTTTTTATATACATGTTTTTGAAAACTGCAAAATGTTTTATTTTTAATGTTTTTGAAAGGTGTAAAATGTTTTATTTTTAATGTTTTTGAAAGGTGTAAAATGTTTTATTTACATGGTTTTGAAAAGTGTGAAATTTTCTTTTTATATGTTTTTGAAAAGAGTAAAATGTTCTATTTACATACATGATTTTAGGGTTATTACATTTTAATGCTTTTTGTAGACAGTGAATTTTGCATCTAGCTAAAAAATCATTTGAATCTTCACTGACGATATAAGCCAAGCCGGTCATGGGTTTAAATGCCTATGTTAAAAAATTCATTTTGGGGTGAAGCAACTGCCCTCTTGCCCACCCCATGGACCCGTGCCTGAGTGATGCTGTGTTATAATCCAATGTGATGTGATGGGATATAAAATCAAAATCTACATTGAAAGATAATAGACCCTTATGTTTCTTTTTGGCGTTCGCGTTCAACGCGTCCACGTCCACGTGGCGGCTAATAAACTTGATCTCAATTCAAGGGTTTATTTCGTTACTTTATCCTTATATCGTCCGCCATGGAGCTCCTGTCCGCTGTCTAATAGCCACGGACTTGTTGTACAGAGACGTTTCTTAATTTGCTAAATTACACTCAAGTACAACCACGGTCACTCTTCTCTCTCATCAGTCTCGTCCATTGTCTCTCCGCTCGCTGCGTTGCGTTGGGTGTTGGGTTCTTGGATCATTGAGTGGAGTGGTGGATGTGAGATGTGACTGCGGAGAAGAGAGCACTTAGGAGATCGCATTCGCAGATTAATTTCCATGTTACTACATAATATTCTAGTGGCATAATGTGCCTAAGCTACATTACATTAGACAGTAGTTGCTCCAACGTACAAAATATTAACCCTCAGTCATTATCTCCCTCCTCACTACAAACTACATACTCACTAATTTCATAAATTATCATGCTAATTACGCACAGTCCACATGGCAAAAAACTGTAGAAATATGGTTGGAAATTTATAATATGATAATAATTAAATATTTAGAATTGGGAATTTTGGACAGGTATGTAATTCAAAATAAATCCAAGGGAGGAGATATAGCGCGTACTGCCACTGCACTGCTACTGATGCTAAGTCAACTCAAACCAATTATTTATCAATCTTCCGAGTTTTAATTTTCAAATCAAACCAAAAAAGCAGAACCAACAACCAGAAGAAAGATAAGAAAAAAAGACATGAGGATTTTCATTAATTGGGCACTCGGATTTTCTGTTGGTTTTGGTTTTGATTTCATAATTTTGATGATTTATTGTGTGCCGTATATATATTGATATATGTGTAATTATGTATTGTCAAGTACGCACCTTGATTGTACAGCTTAATTACAATTACGCAGCAGTGGAGCTATTACACAGTAAATGACTAGGTAGGTACATATTATGTAGGTAGCTCCGTCCCTTTCATTTACTCTCTGGGTTTTTTGTTGGGATGGAGATGGGGTGGAGGGGGGGGGGTGGAGGAAAGGAATGAGACTACCTAATTATTATTATCATTGTAAATTGTTATTGTGATTGAGTTGAGAGGTGAAATTTTTAATCTGAGGAATAAAATCAAATTAAGAAAGGATTTAAGTCGTGAGACAATTAAATTACCTCCCACCCCAATTACATGTCCAATCATATCATATCACACAGACAGAGGAGAGCACGGGTCATTAGTTACTATATAGTATAGATCATATATTTATCTTGGGAGTTATAGCCTACCGCTATTACGCTATGCCCATACACTCATCCATAATAATATCCTAGGCTATGGCTATATGGTTCTGGTCTGCTGACTATGGTCAGTCATAGTTATTATCCTAAATTGTATATAGGTATAGCCCTACTGTGATATACTGGTAAATGGAGTGCCACTGTGCCACAGTTGCCGTTGCCTTGAGAAACATATATATTCGAAATAAAATAAAAACCCAAAAGGCCCCACCATCTCCCAATCCAAATCTCAACAACTCTCAACAAAGGAACAGAAACTTTAACTGTTAACAGGATATTTTTTTTATTGGGAAGTACGTACTTGATTTCTGAACGTAAAACATAATTTAAATTAGCCGTTGTTGTGAATTTAAATTAAGTGCAAAAAGGGTGTGCAGTCCAGTAGTGAGGAGTGGTGATGGTGGTGGTGGTCAAATTAGTGTGTGGCAATTATGCAGTCGCACATTTTTGATTCTCTGGTTCTGGGTACATGAGGAGTATACGGGAGATGAGATGCTGATTAATGTAACTGTAACACAATTAGGTTTAATTTTCGGCCTCGGCTTCGGCTTCGGCTACGGTTTCGGCTTCGGCTTCCGTCCGCATCTACTTCTATTGGATGTTTGAGATTGGAATCGAAATGGCAAATAGCGAGTTGAGGAGACAGGACAGAACTGACAAGAGGACTGACAGGAGTGACACAAGTGTTGGATGAAGGTTCAGAGTGGACAAGTGTCTCTGTCTGCCGTCCCCATGTAAAGATATGTAGTGACAATCAAAAAGTATTTACCTATTTCAATATCTTTCAATGGATTTGACTCAGTCAGCTGTGCAGCAGACTACACAGACAGAGTTGAAAGTAGTATATTACGTATTTGTATTTGCATGTCCGATGTGTGAGTATATAGTTATGTGGCCGTGCAGTGTGCAGTGGTCTCCTTCGGTCCGTGCCTCGGACAATGGGTGGATCAGAGACAGATCGACATCGAAGGGACTCAGAGTGACTGAGTGAGTTGGTGACTGAATGAAAAGTGGGGACAATGAGTGGGAATGACACGGACACAGCGAGACTCCATTATGAGAGGGACAATTAATCTGGATTCTGAATTCTGACCAAGTATGTAGATTTCAACGCTACACACACTCGCTCAATTTCATTTTCATCTCGACTCGTCGTCCGTCGCCGTTGCCGTCGCCACTCGCCGTCGCCGTCGCCGTCCTCATCCTGAGTCCATCACACTATGTATGTCCCGTTTTGCCAAAAAACTCTTCATATTATTATGCTGTTCGTAGTTTCGTTTTCGTGAGCTTTGAATTTAAAGTTGATGATGACGACGACGACAACGACGACGAGGATCGGATATGAAATGGATATGTGAGTGAGTCGTACAGTAGGAGCATGTGGCGCGGGGTGCGGATACATAATTAAAAATAAAGCATAATCAAAATAGCAATAATAAATTCATACATATCGAGATTCGAGAATTTGAGAATCGAAAATCGAGCTGTGACTGGATATACGCTTAGGGATTGTAGACTGTAGAGTGCTATATCTGTGTAATCGTGAGGGTGAGAATTATTACATTATGTAGAATTGAGAGGACAACCACGTTGTAGTTGTAGTTGTTGTTGTTGCTGTTGTTGGCTGTTCTTTTGCTGACTGAGACACTGTAGTATTTCACTGAAGCCCGATGGACATGTTCATTGTATGTCTCAGCCTCAGCAGTCAAGTGAGGAGTGGTAGCCTCATTGGATTTCATTTGGCTGAATTTACCATTGGGATTGACTGTAATTGTAAGTAATTTTGTGAGGTGGTCGGCGTCGGCAGTCGGCAGGACTCTGGCCAAGCCAATCACATTATGCATATAGGTAGGTACATACATTATGTAATGTCAAATGTGGTAATGAGCATGCGGAATTCCACGGTCCATTCCTTAGCATTATTGTCTCTATGAGTCCCCCCCCCCCGCGTCAGTCCTATACCAACAACTTGAACGACACGCGCGCGGACAGAACATATTATGACATGGCTATTAAATGAAATGAGACATGGGTAACCTAGGTAGGAAAAGGAGGACTGGCTGAATTTGAATAAAGTATTTTTATAATACCTATACTACAGATATTTATTATGGAGGCTGATATAGGGATACGTCAGTACTGATAGGGACAGAATACTCCTTTTCCTATCCGTATAATACTCTGTTTTTTTGTGAGTGAGCTTAAGGTGAAGTTGAAGAAGTTGACTGAAGGCTCTCTCGCACATTCCCTATACCTTACATATTTATTCTGTCCAACTCCCCTGCGGAGGTTTAATCAATAAATTCTGCAATCTCATCTAAACATTTTCGGCATCTTTCAACTGGCAGGGTCACTCTCTCATTTTTGCAACGTACATACCACTGTCTTCCCAAGTTCGTATCTGTATCATCCAGGCACTTACATAGTTGGCTACATACATATTATGACTATGTAAGTAGGTACCTCAGACCAACACCAACACCAACACCTACCCCCCACCTCTCCACATGCTCAACTTTTTTTATGTTTATTTCCTTCCCATGTGCGCAACTTCATCCTCTCGCACTCAGTCCACTTGAGGTATGTTGACTCTCCGTTCCGTCTGTAATCATATCATTACACATGTCCATATCATTACCTAATCCATGTAAGGATCCCTTCCCTAATCATGTAGGATTCTAGTTCATTTTCTCATTTTCAGCTGACCTCTACCTCACAACATTAGGGACGCAGTACTACTATTACCATTATTATTATTATTACCATTATTACGATGGCGATGTTTATTATTTGGCATTCTCAATTCTGACTATGACTCTGACTATGGCCACAACTAGTGACTGTAGTGAGGAGACCACAAAGTATCAATTTCTATAAGAGATAAATTATCCCGCGAATATACTTATTTTTGATATGCTTCGCATGAGACACGGTTCCATGGGGGGGGGGAGAGGGGAGTTGCCCACCCCAAATCAATTTTTTAACATAGGTTAACATAGGCTCCAGGTCCTTTTTTATAAAAATTTAAATATCATGATACTTAAAAAGCATGTAAATAAAATATTTTGCATTTTTCGAAAACATGTAAATAAAATATTTTGCACTTTTCAAAAACGTGTAAATAGAATATTTTGCACTTTTCAAAAACGTGTAAATAGAATATTTTGCACTTTTCAAAAACGTGTAAATAGAATATTTTGCATTTTTTTAAAACAAGGAAAAAGAATATTTTAAAATTTTCAAAAACACGTAAAAAAATACTTTACACATTTAAAATACCTCATAATTGAAATTATGCGCATCTATCTCATGTACTTGTTTTTTGACATATAGCTCATTTTAATTTCCACTTAAATTGGAAATGAGACATTTTGATTCTTTACTCACGATATTATGTATTGCCCACCCCAGAAAATATTTATAGATCCGCCGCTGCTTCGTATGTAATAGTAACTTGATCCAAAAACTAAATGACATTACCTCTGTACTACCAGTACCAAAACCCAAAGGAATTGGAATGCAAACTCAGGATTTGTATTGGTTTGGAAATTGAAATTGAAATTCCAACTAATTAATAATAAAATTGGTATTGAATAATTAGGGGTGGATTACAGTATTGGATTTGGACTTGGATTTGGAATATAATGAGGGGTTAGCGTGTGTGTCTCTGTGTAGGTCTTACTCAGTCCCTACCTACGGGCCTACAGATCAGATCAGATCAGTATTGTACTTGTCCTCTTCTCTTGTGGTGGTGGGGCTCTACAAAAAGGACATTAGGACAGGGCGAGGTAATGGTAATGATTTGGATCATTGATCTTTGGTGGTGAGACTACTGCACAGCAAATAAATAGTTGAGATTCAGATTCTGATCCTCGCCGTGTCTCTTACTACAAACACAGACCACCTTCCAAATCCACATCCAAATCCAAATCCAAATCCAATGTAAACTTCACACACTTATTTACATGCCACAACTTGCGCCTTGTTTTTGTTTTGTGGATGTTGTTGTCTTGTGCTATCGTAGAATATGATTTAATGACTCTGATATGGAAGTTATTGAGACGGTGGTGGACGGTGGAGGGTGACTAATACATGTAAAAATCCACATCCAAATCCACCCACGGACAGTCGCATATAATCTGCAGTCTTATTTCAAAGATTTCAATGCCTGAACATATTACATGTGAGAGAGTCAGAGAGCGAAATGAAATTGAAATGACAAGGTTATGTCCTATTCCATTCGTCTCTCTCTCTCTCTATCTTATTGGGTGGTGATTTTATGAAGGATTACATTCTGCAATAATTATCCATTTATTTACGATTTACTGCTTCCATGTGAGTGAGCTCATATGCTCAGGTCTATTACTATAGTACACTACACTCCCATTTAGATACTGATGTATGCACACGAATAGGTATAGTCTCCCATATGGTGTCCATAACTATTACGTCCGCTTGCCGCTTGTCTCCCAGATATTATTAATAAAAATAACATTGTGAGGACGAAATGGGTGACGGTGATATATTATGACGGTGGCCGCTGAGGGTCTCCTTCTCCTACATTTAGTTTCCTTTTCATTTTCATTACTACCTACTATATGGGTCCAAGTCAAATCAAAACTCAAAATTTACAAATGAATTTCATTGGAAAACAATTATCTCATTAGGACTAATACTAATTCTATTACTAATAGCCATAGCGCGAGTGAAGGCTCAAAATGACCCATATCCATTTTTAGGTAAAAACCAAATTCAGCTTGTGTAAAGAATGTAACAATATCTTGATCCTAAAAACATGTTATTTTGTATTTCAATATTTCCTATGAAAATATTTTTCACTTTTCAAAAATATGTAAATACGACAATTTGCAGTTTTCGAAAATATGCAAATGCATTAACTTGCAGTTTTCGAAAATATGCAAGTACGGTAATTCGCACTTTTCGAAAATATGTAAATATGGCGATTTGCACTTTTCAAAAATATGTAAATACGCCAATTTGCACTTTTCGAAAATATGTAAATACTGCGATTTGCACTTTTCAAAAACATTTAAAGAAAATATTTCGCACTTTTTAAAAGCATGCAGAGAAAGATCCCATTGAGCTAATTTTTTGAAATATTTAGATTGACGATTGTCTTAATTCGAGCTTAAATTGGATATGGGCTATTTTAACCTGTCACTCACGATATGCAAATAATAATAAGTGGTTAGTACAACTACAGGCGAAATAGGTGAATATTTTTGGAAGCTGAAAAAAAATGCTAATCCTACTATGCGCATTCTACCTGATTTAAAGCAATTTGTTTTGTATCCTTTTCTCTATGAATATTTCTGTAATCGATATCTATATCGATGTATTTTTTGCTTGGAATTTGGAATGAGAGAATATTGAGGTAGATACTATAATATATGCGTAGAAAATATAACGAGCACAGTCCAGGTCCAGGACGACGTTCAGAGTAGAAATAATATATAGAATGCGGGCTCTGCCTGGTCAGGTATAATATCATGGCTTTAATTTTGAATGGTTTTCTATCTGTCTCTATTTTAGAGGAATGAATTGATTCAGAAAGGGAGAGAGACGCGCGTGAGTTCCCCCGCACTCATCTCACAAAAGCCAAACGCTATTGAAAGAAAAAATTCGTGATAATAAACGGAGCAATAATGCATTGATTGTACTTGTGAATAATACTACACGGAAATTGAAATTGGATATTGTATAATAATTATTGATTTATTTGACTATGATGGAAGAAAAGAGGGATACTGCTTGTTGTTGTTGTGTGGATGCTGAGGGAAATGCCCATGGGATGGAAATGCAAATACGTCTATGCGTGTCTTTAGGTGGTCTTGTGATGGTGTTGTTGTTCTCCGTATTATTTATGGACCCCATACGTACCAAGTACATTGAATTAATTTGAATTACTGTGATAAGAAGAAAGGAAATAATTTATTTCTAGAATTTGTACTGATACGAAGATGGATCCGTTAGCACTACCGAGGTAACGGCAACGGTCACACTGCTATGTACGTCCCATTGTACAGATATCCCCATGTTATTAATTCGCGACTCACGGTTACGGCACCGGGCACGGTTACGGCAACGGCAACGGCTACGGCTACGGCAACTTTTATTGAGGCTGGTCGCTCATATTTTTGATAGGCAATATAATGCAATGCTACAGAAATACATGGAACATTATTATATAACCCATAATATGTAATCTATATACGCAAAAGCACTTATGGAGAGTGTGAGATCCAAGTGTAAAATCAGAACGGAGAACAAACACAATCAACTATAGCCAGCTAATGAACTCACGAACTCATTTCATTTCCATTTCTCAATAACAATAACGTACTCAAATTTTTATTACTCCAAATCCAAATCGAAACAGAGCCACATCTCTCCTCATTTTATGTAGTCAACTAATAAAAATTGATGGGGAAAGGTACAAATTATAATTACACGTGAAGCTAAAGCTATATATGCGTAATACTAATGCTACACGCTATATCTGTTTTATCTACTAATCTACTTGGACATTTTTTAAAAAATGTCTATTGAATTCCTATCCTGTCATTGTCCCGCCTTTATTTACTTTCTGTCTTGACTTGATGAGTCATATAAGAATGAAAAACTGTGAAACTGCACAAGTAGTATAGGTAATATCGTGAGGGAAGAATAAAAACGGGCTATAACGTATTTAATCTAGAGTTAAAATGAGCTATGACAAAAATATACTAAATAAATTAATAAAATAAATAATTATTCATTGGCTCGATTTAACCAATTGTTTTATTTGCATGTTTTTGAATGTTGCAAAATATTCTATTTACTTGATTTTGAATAGTGCCAAATATTCTATTTACATGATTTTCAAAATATTCTATTTACATGCTTTTGAATAGTGCAAAACATCCTATTTACATGTTTTTGAATAGTGCAAAACATCCTATTTACATGTTTTTGAATAGTGCAAAATATTCTATTTACATGATTTTAAATAATGCAAAATATTCTACTTAGATGATTTTAAATAGTGCAAAATATTCTATTTGCATCTTTTTGAATAGTGCAAAACATTCTATTTACATGTTTTTGAATTGTGTAAAATATTCTGTTTACACGATTTGGGAAGGCCAAAATGCAAAATTTCCTATTTTCATGCTTTCAGAATCATGATATTTTAGTGTTTTTCTTGTGTAGATATTTCATTTTGTTCTTAAATAAAAATGGATATGGGTCACATTGAGTCTTCACTGGCGATATTATGCGCTTTGCTTTAACTTTCATCTTCGTTGTTAACATTAAATTTGTAGCTAACGTCCCACCTACATAATTTACTTATGATTAGCACGTAAATCAGTCTACTAGCAAATTTGATTAAGTCGGAAAGAATGGATTCGGAAACGGCTTTTCTTCATTGAGTATTCCATAGGCTCATTGAGCAGCAGCCGGAGCCGGATGACATGAAATGGGATGCACATATCCTTAATACGTACCTATATATATACACTATTATGACAGTATAAATAGAACAATCTTGGGAATCCCACACCCATAGATACATAGAGCACAAAGATATGCACAGGACTTAATCTACACAACTTCTGATGCTCCATCCAGACTATGATCATAGGCACCTATGATAGTCATTGAGTTTAAACTGAAAAGCGCGAAACCTATCCACACTGCCTATGAGGGTTATTGATGATAGATTACAGTCAATTGGCAAACCAACCTCAATTGACTGTAATCGTATACCTATCATAGTCTGGATGGAGTATGACTGTGTAACATAATGCTGTTAGATTTTCAATTTGATTGGTACACAACAAATTTTTATTTTAATTCTACGAATTAACATTAATTTTCAGGTACACCGCCGTTCAATGTTGTAAACAATTATCAATGTTTTTGTTTTATAGATTCAATGATTCAGTCAAGATTTAAGATAGCATCTTTTTTTACGCCTATAAATAATGGTGCATACTGATTACTGATATATAGGCACTCCTCAATGTGCATATAATTATACCAAGAAAAAAGAAAATTACTACAAGCCTTTGACTTTAACGTATGTGGTCTTATGTCACTTTTGATTTGGATTTTGATGTTGTGTACAATATAGTGACACAGTGACAGCGACAGGTGGAGAGGCGTAGGAAAATTTAAAGTTATTTACTCCTCTGTTTGAGTCTTAAGTGTGAGTTGTTTTTTTTTCTTTTGATATTTTGGAGGCATTATTTGTTTTGTTCTGCTTGTGACGTCCTTCCTTTGTGAGAATGGGCTTGAAATATTAGTAAAAGTGGAACCTTATGAGTTGCTAATTTTAAGAGGAGGCCCCAGAGGTGATCCGCTTGCACTTGTTTCTTTTTTGCTTAATATTTTCCCACTGTAATTTAAGTAATGATTGTGTGTTGGCGTTGCTGAAACCTCCCTTTGTGTCCCCCTTTGTCAACATGCCAATTATGTAAATATGTCTATTAATAGTTCATTCTCCTATTTTAATACTTGCATCATTTTTCTCATTCCAACTTTTGATTATACGCTGTTGATGTTGTTTGTGGTGAGATCGGAGTTCTTCCGTTTTCTACTTCTCTTACATGTTAGTTTCTGTTATTATTACAGATGTGGTTTTTATTTTTTAAATTAAATATTCATCTTGTTTTGATTGACATGCCATGTCATGTACGTGTCACACAGGCTGATGGGATAATGTCATGTCGTCATGTCTACTTGACTACTGATATTTGCTTTAGAGCCTTTGTCACCAATTGTTTCGTAAATAAATAGTAATCATGCTTATTTGTGAATTTATATAATTAAGCTAATTGAGAGTTTGAGACTGTTGGAGTTGGAGGTGGAATTAGAAGTTGTTGGCACTATTAATAAAATCATATAGAAACGAGTGTTACGTACAAGAACGTAATGTGTGATCAACTGCTTCAATGGGAATATCATAAACTCCTACAACGTACGGACCTACCAGTAGACAGTCAGACATATGTATAGACAGTGCACTATAAACTCAAGCAAGAATGGAGATGGACACGGTTGACTATTTATTGAGATTGAATATAATCAGGGGCGGTTCTAGAAATATTTGCTGGGGTGGGGAGGGGCAATACACATCGTGAGTGACGAATAAAAATGTCCCATTTGCAATTTAAAATTTAAGCTACAATTCAAATGAACTATGTCAAAAAACTAAATGAGATAGATGCGCAGATTGTTAATTACGAGATTTTTGAAACGTGGTAAATGTTTTGTATGTTTTTGCAAAGTGTGAAATGTTCTATTTATTTGTTTCTGAAAAGTGTAAAATGTTCTATTTACATGTTATTGAAAAGTGCAAAATGTTTTATTTACATGTTTTTTAAAAGTGTAAAATGTGTTTATTTACATGTTTTTAAAAAGTGCAAAATGTTTTATTTACATGTTTTTGAAACGAGCAATTTATTGTATTTGCAAACTTTTAGGATCGATATATTTTAATTCGTTTCTTTTATAAACAGTGAATTTTATTTCTAGCTAAAAAATCACTGGTATTCTTCACTGGCGATATAAGTCGACCATCTTGCTTTAAACGCCCTATGCTAGCCTATGTTAAAAAATCATTTTGGGGTGAAGCAACTGCCCAACTAACCCCCTGGGTCCGCGCCTGAATATATTACATTACCTTATGGGATCGGCTTAATTTAGAATTCGAATTGGAAACTTATCTACAAGTTTTTTAATAATGTCTCCAATTTAATTTATGCACCAAGTTCCGTCGGAGAGATCGGAAAGCCGCAGAGTCAAAAATAAGCTCTGAGGAAATTAATGATGAGGAACAGTGAAAGAGGAAAGTAGCTTTGGATTTACATTTTTATTGGGATTCGCGGTGAGTCCACGTCCACGACTTGAGTTCTGCTCCTCGAGATTTAGTTTCTTTAATTGTCATTTTATTTATGCTTCGCATACTGAGCATGGAGCTCGGTCCGTCTCGGTGAAGATTATGATTATGATGATGATGATGGTGGCGATCCAAACGATTGAGCAACTACTTGACAATTTCAGCTTCATAACTTCAGAAAACTGAGGTGAGTAAGGAAAGAACTCACTCACTATAGGCACCTACCATAAAATGGCCTACTGTCATCCTTGCCAAAGCAATCAGAAAATTTCCTACCGGGCTAATTTTTACGGGCCACTGCATTTTGACAGACTGGCAAAATGGGAATTTGAAATCTACAAAATACGTATGTATTAACGTAATTCTATAGTTTTTTTTCGAAATTCAATAAAGCTCATATGAACTGAAGATGTCAGATTTTTACGACCGGATAGAAAATATTAAAATGACCTCACAAGCCAGAAGCCATACGCCATATGGGCCCTGTTGAGGAGACGGACAAGTTTCTATTTTTTTTAGCACCTACCCTGAAAGAATGGAAGTAAATTAAAATGAAATCAAGTGTTGAATTAAAAATAAATAATCAAATATAACCCCTCATCAAAATCCAAGTGAATGGGATACTATATTAATTGGCTATTGGCTATGGTAATGGTACTGGTAATGGGCGCTCTTTTAAGTAGTTGTGTCTTTCTCGCCTTCCTTGAAAATTTCCCAGAAATTATGATGAGTTGCTAATTTTTTTTCTCATATTTTTTTTGACACACATCTAATCTGAAGATGCAGCACTTACAAGTACACACACAGTACGACACGATAATATAATATGATTCGAAACGAAAACCATGTGTATGTGATATGTGCTACTTTTTGATGACTGCTCAAAGCTATGAGATTTCTCATTGGGAGATCTTCACAAAATGAGCAGAGTCTGCAGTATAGTCTGTAGGCAGTGGGTAGGTAGGTGCAGGTACACGTGAATTAAGAGCTTTATTGACGACTTGACGGTTCAATTCTTGACTCTTAAACGCTACAGATTTGCCATGTACACCCAGGTAATTATATGCGTCGCATCTCTATACACTTGTGTATGTATATACGTCCGAACTTGAACTTCAAGTATTTCTCATGGGAGTGAAAGCGTAATATTATTTAGCATAGAGCCAGAGAGCCAGGAGGTTGGGAGACATTTTTAATGAAGCTTTATTTTATTGCCATTAGCATCTCACACACTAAACACATAACGTGTACCACACGACTTTACTTACTTACGAGACTCTCTATGGGATGAGTTCAATTTCAAAATTTCAATTGTTGTTTCCTTCAATTTGCATTCCCGATGACGATGACGATGACCAGTCACCGTTATTGCAGTCTGAGTGAGCAGAGGATGTTATGGTGGAGGATACGGTGCACATAAGGAGGCTTGACAATGGAAGATTGAGATGGTTTCTGTCATTATTTGGATAGTGGAGGTATAGGTAGTTCATCTGCATGTTATGACTGATGGGAGGTGTACAGAGTAAACTGTTGTAAGTTTGTAAGTACATAGCAGGGGCGGGTCTGGAAATATTTTCTGGGGTGGGCAATACATAATATCGTGCGTGAAGAATCAAAATTGGGCATTTCCAGGTTAAGCTAGAATTAAATATTTATGAGCTCTGTCAAAAATGCAAATTGTTAATAATGAGTTTTTTGAAAAGTGCTAAATGTTCCATAAACATGTTTTTGAAATGTGTAAAATGTTCTATTTACATGTTTTTGAAAAGCGGAAAATGTTCCATAAACATGTTTTTGAAATGTGCAAAATGTTCTATTTACACGTTTTCGAAAAGTGCAAAATATTCTATTTACCTATATGCTTTTAAGCTCATTTTATTATTTTTTTCGTAGACAATAAAATTTATTTCTAACTAAACATGGACATGGACCGTTTTGATTCTTCACTGCAATATACGTGTAAGTCTTGGTTTAATTGCCCTATTAATTCAGTGTATGAACTCGACACTTAAGAAAGACCACTCAAACTCAAACCCATGTTTTTCCTGTTGCCCACTCCCTGGCTGGCTCCGCGCCTGGTACATAGCATGTGAGTAAAGATGAAGACGAAGACGAAGATGCCGATTCGAATTGGAATTCGACTGACTGTCCTCCTATTCTGCTTCCTTTCCTTCGCATCATTAATCTTGTACCTTTTTTCCCCAGTTGAGA
The DNA here is from genome assembly GCA_949802685.1 of Dicyrtomina minuta. Lineage (NCBI taxonomy): Eukaryota > Metazoa > Arthropoda > Collembola > Symphypleona > Dicyrtomidae > Dicyrtomina > Dicyrtomina minuta. The sequence goes on from OX461812.1 coordinate 63,441,205, forward strand.
ATATTTCTCACACACTCGCGTTAAAACTCTTTGAATTGGGCATTGGGCACAATAAGAAGAGGAGAGGAGCTATACAGCAGACGGCTCTCACGAAGCATTTTGACAATTACCCATTTAAAGTGTAAACTTGCGGTATTTCATTGAGAATCAGAGTGAGTTGTTGTGAAGGAGGAGGATCAGTAGCAATAATCCTCGTCAGCCAAGCAGAACAATAATTTTTCTGTCTGCCACATTTGTTGTCATCATTCTTGTGAGATTCTTTCCAAATCCGCACGCTTATAACCATAAAATAATAAATAGATCTTATTTCGCATCTCTCTCACTCACTCCGTCTCATCTATATGGACTCCCATTGGATTGTCAAGATTCGAGCTGCACGCTAAATTACACGTGGACCCTTTTTTATTTTTCTCTAATTTCTATTTGCACAACGCTCCCCATAACAATCTCTACTAGACAGAAATAAAGACTGCAGCAAACTGAGGCAAAACGGAGTCAGGAGAACCAGAGGAGCAAGCAGAGCCATTGTAATGTGCTCATATATTTTGTAGTTTTTAGCTTCTGAATTTCTGACATTTATCATCCATTCTGTTGTGTCGTCCTCAGTGCATGGAGAGATCTGGGCCAGTGAGCAATATTGTCCTGTCATATATACAAATTGTCTCGGTAGTGTATCTGTAATAACAACACACATATTACAGATTACAGAGGCTCTCAGAGTCACAGTAGGAGTGGGTACATATTTTTCGCAAGTTATTATTCTTATTGCCTATTACTCCTATTGCGTGAATAATAAGACTCAGTTACCTTTACCACTTACCACCATTACTACCCCTTTCCAATCCAATTTATCCCAATCCAAGATTCAACTATACCTACCTGTACCTCAGTCATCAGCCTCCGCCTCTCGCTATGTATTATGTATAGGTACATTTGGATGCTAAGATGATAACATTTAGATTTATATATTTTTCATTTTTTAATTTTTTTTTCTCTTCCTTTGGGTTCTTGTTGTTGGCGCTATCTAAAAACTGGATCAATGATGAATGGGCTTGAGTAGGACTTTGTCAGCGCTCTCACTCACATTATTACTCATTCAATCCCTACCTGTGGTCGCTCCTTCACACTGTCACTACTACGGACTGAGACTGAAGTCGTTCACATGAAACGGTGATCTGCTCAACTTTTGAATGATTATTGTCATTACATATTTTATCATTGGAAGACAAATGTACAAGAGTCAAAATTAAATCTCCGCATTCCGATTCTTAATTCACACGCCTTTTACGTATATATTTATACAAAAATATTATATACCTACCAACTACATACTTTGCATTTTGAAGAGTCTTGCAGTAGTTTCAAAGTTTTACAACTAACTATACCAAATCAAACTAAAAGGAAAGGGACAGACGAAAAAGTAAGAAAGAAAGAGGAAAACGTGCTCAAGTGACTCAGAGCAGAATTAGAATCCAAAACGAAATCGACATCCAACATCATCGAAAAAATCATCAAAGAAGCAATATAGGCAAGAAAGTGTCTCATAATTTCACCAAAAACTATACACACAGTAAATACAAGTGGTCGGTCGCATACACTTTTATCAGGTCTTATATGATTTTGTGAATTGGAATATCCACATCGAAGATTTTCTAGGAAGGAATCACTGAGTGAGTATCAACATCGACATCGACATCATCAAGCATCGAGACTGCATCTAAAAACCACGTCAAAAAAATATTCTTGAATAGTATTACTACAACGAGGAAATCAAGTCAAATCAGTTCAATTAGAAAGAAACGAGTTTAAAGTAAACAAAGAGGCAGAGAGGAAAAAAAAAGAAACGCTGTCAACGATCTCAAAACTAAATCTGTTTCTGAGCCTAACGTACTTACAATTACAAAGACTCTCTGCATATAGACATACTAAAGCGGAAAGTAAAGTTGAAGTTTTACTTGCGTAACGTTTACAGAAACAGACACAGAAGGGACTGCGACTGTCGAGACGAGAGGACAAGATAGTGAAGGAAATAATCATCATGCATCCGATTTTCGTGACTGCAAGCGGTAAGTTGAGATTAAAACTTGATATATATTTTCTCCATTTCCATTTCGATTTGGTCTATTTTTGGTGAACATTGTAAACTTTTTTGTGTGTGGGAGGGAGTCGCATCACGTACACTATTAACTTGTAAAAGTTGTAAGTTCACCATAATATAGACCATACAGATAGATGCTAATTTTAAGCAAGGCCTAGTTGTCACTATTTTAGCCAAACTGTGAAAACACTGTACTCTTCGTTAACTTGTGGGATTAATTAAGGATCTCTCCGTCATCCGTCTCGGTCTCACACACTTTAGTTGTACACACTGTTGACTGTCCATTTTCCATTTCTATTTTTTAAGCCAGTGTTAAATTTCCCATATGGCCCAGTCACGCTCTTTTTATGCATCCGCGCTTAATTTTGAATCCTTCGACTGAAATACTGAAACAGATAACAGACATTAAAAAAAATTAAAATCCTAAAAAACTATCAAAGAACCACCACAGAAACTTAGGCAAGAAATAATCAGTTGTGCAAGCAAATTGTGTTAGATCATCAGGGTTTTAAAATCAGTATTAAAAAAGCTTCTTGCATTACAGTTGCGTATACGTTAAATGTTGATATGTTAGTTATCTGTATTTAGGAACGTGGCCGCATCGAATTCTACATCTGCTGACGACGCCTGATCTAGTTTCAGTGTAATTTCATAACCATAGTATTTTAACGAAACGGCTCAAGTTGAAATCCTAAGCTCAATTTTGAGCAGTTTGATTTCGATTTCAGTATAGCAATAGCAATAATGCTTTATTTGATTACAAATGATTGAATTTGCAATAACAGTCATCATACACTACGTGTGTGCTGTAGTTATATGTGTCACTGTGTTATACTAATTGTAAGGTTTAACTATTACTGTTTGTTCACCTCGTTGTCGTTGTCGTTCACTCACGTCACTGTTTGCCTAGGTATAATAAGGTAGTAGTGTCGCGTATGTTATTAATTATAGGTATGAAAATGGGAGAGACATGATTAATCACGTATATGACTCAGTTTTATTATTCAGGTAATATAATGGCGGGAAGGATTTTTGCTGTCCGGATTAGAAGGTTAAATAATTAGAATTACGGTAAAATAGAGTGGTAAATAGTTGTGGTCTGTAGTGCATAAAATGTAGTGAGCAGTCTGGAAAGACAAATAGAATTTAAAAATATGATGTAGAAAAGCACACATATAATAGAGGGGTTCATGGTTAGTTAGTTAGGAAGGATAATAAATTGTACAAATGTAGCATGTTAAATATGTGACGTGTGGCTTTATTTAAGTTTGTTGTACAGAATTTAGTTGACATACGAGATAATGCGGAGAGCTACGGGGGACATCTCATATATAATATAATAACAATGCAATCATGTAGGGAAGAATTAAAAGCGTATCAGTCTTTCTATGCATCGTAAATATTCGTATTAGAATTATTTTTTAACAAATTTTAATATATGTTGTTAGGGAGTGCGTATTCGAGATTTAATAGTTGGTCAGTTCATTGTACATTTCGATTCCAAGTTTAAGCGTGACATCAAGTCCGACTTGGACAGAAAAATGTCCGTGTGTGTGTGTCCATGTGTGTGTGTAGATGTGTTCTTTTCTTTTGTATAGTTAATGCATATGTGAGCAAGATTGTTAAATGTTTTCGACTTTGAATTTGTCACCCCCCTCCTGTGCAAACTAGCTCATGTTTTGACAGTCGGTCATTGATCATTCTCGAATTATATTCATCATCTCACATTAGTCGCGGAGTCTCTCGCGGCCTATTGAATGGAAATATTGCCAATAGTTAGCGAAGCTCGATCATAAAGGCTCAAAAGAAAATTCAATGGGCAAAATTGCAATGGAGAATGGACACACGAAATAATGTACAGTACAATTCATAAGTAAACATGGAGACTTCATATACGCAGATTTGTGTATTTGTTTTTTCTAAACGACAGAAAAAACGAGCGATAAACGGGTTTGGAGATAAACGTACCCAAAAAAAAGTAAACATAATATTATGAACATAATATATCATATATCTCAAATATTCTGCCAATTCCAAAATTCTGCCTTATCTCTTCTAGGTACTTTGATTTGGTACCTCGTAGACTCGTAGCTTACCTCCTGCATTTCCAGTTTACAAAATTACAAATTGCTTTTGACCAAAACCAAAACCAAATGCATATATGCGATGGTTGGGAAGAGTTTGTTACTCCTATCCTCCAAACTGTCATATTATGGCTTTTGGGCAGTTTTTCATTCTTCGTGAGTGGAGAGCATGTGCCATTTTATCTAGTCTCTAGTCGTCAGTTGAGTAGAGAGCTGTTATCTTGATGTTTAAATAAGCTTACTTAATTACAATCAAAAGTACATAGCTACCTACCTACCTGTGGAATCTGTAAGATTGACGACACTCGTTCTCGTTCTGCTCAGTGCAGCCTCAGATTTTGTAGTTGACACAATCAGTTCCATCTTTATTAAAAAACACTGGGGTGTCCCAGTATTTGGCAATGTGAGGCAAGTACAATAGTTTCCCCTCCTATTGCACAGGAACTATGTGACTCTGAGCTATGCCACTACTGCACTGGACTGGAAGTGAGAATGTGGAGATCAATAATTATAGGTAATTGAGTTGACTACTACTGACTTAGTCTACCTATGATAGAAATAAAATAAATGGTTCTTTATTTTTTTATTATACAATGACAAATGGGACTTACGTGATGGGAGACTTACCATTATTATGTGAGGTGGCAATATTAATACGGTAATCGTAGGAGTCGTAGATTTATTGTCGTAATTGTCCTATTTGTACTTTGTACTGTTCTACTCTCAAGTAGGTACATACGTCATTATTACTCTACAATAATTGAAATTCATGTTTTTGAATGAAATTGAGAATGAAATGGAAATGACACTTTTGCTATATCCTTCCCATATACTACATGCTGTATATCAATTTTGTGTGTATATCTGTACCTACATAATGATTATGATCACTGGCACTGGTACTGGTACTGGTCTGACGATGAGATAAAGTGTTACTTTGTTGGGGCTACGTGAGCGTGTTGTTAATTGTGTAATAATTTATAATTAATTTGAGCGTAAAGTTATATAGAATGCGAGTGCTTGAATGAGAAGTTGGAAGTTGTTTTGGAAGTTCGTGAGGAGTAATAATAGTGGACAGTTTGTGGTTTGAAATGAAATGAAATTCATACTTGGGAATATAATGGACTGAAATGGAAAATTGGAGTGTGCGTGTGTTTTGATGAGATAACTTCCTGCAGGGATCCTGATGAGAACATAATGACAATGATTGAGCCAATAATAATAAAAGTATATATATAATAATACAAAATACAGATGGACATTATTTTTTATGGTACGAGTCTAATCTTGCATTATGAGTCCCATTATATAATAATATGTTTTTGTGGAGTGATAGCTTATTGTGTGTCTGTGTGTCAGATCATAATTGGAATTGGAATGCTACATAGTTAGCGTTATAAATACGGGAGCCAAAGGAAAATAAGCGGAAAATCACATTTCATAATAATATCAAAAAAATCATCACTATCATTGGTAAGAAGCCACGTGGTGGTTGGTTCTGTTTTATCTGTCTGTCTGGTGCCGTGGTCTGTAGTACTGTAGTCTGTGTTGGCCAGTTGACAGAAGTATAATTCCACACAAAAATTCATTCACATTCAGAATTGTCAGATTTAATTAATAGATACAGTAGAATTCCTGAATGAATAGTAGTGAAACCTTTCAAGTATTTTCCATGACAGTGGTGCATATTTCCAAATTAGTATACACTACACCAACTGTAGTTTTATATTTGGGTGTTCGCACAATAAGAGAGCAGTCTCTATAGAATTAAATACTTAGTAAATAAATAATAAATAATATGGATTTATTTTATCACAAATTCGACATTCATTCTCGTTCTCTCTCTCTCTCTCTCGTACTTGCAGATTTACTAAATAAGATTTATCACATAATAATAATATGTACTTGCATAGTAAATATTATGTGACTTTGCTTTGGAACTTTGGGATCATATCAGACAGTACTTGAGTAACTGAGGACTCAGCAAGATCTATAATACGACACACGAGAAGTATATATACCTATAATATGGGTATAGGCATATGGACTCAGCTGCAGAGGCTTGCTCTCACATGTGCTATTTTTTCCATTATATATAATATATAGGTTATCAATCAAAATGTATTGAAAAATTGAAATCAATGAAATCCTGTACTTGACAAATCGTTTGAGGCGATGCGATCCCAGAGATTGAGATTCATGTGCATTTCCACGGGGCGGACGGTGAGCGTAATCAAATGTGAAATGCATGCTGATTGCTGTGTGGTGTGGTGTAGAGTTAAGGAGTGCATATTTAGACTATGTATATGTAGAGTGGATTTGGTGGTGGTGGTGAGATGTCGAATGTAGGAAGCTTAGCCTTGTTCTTGTAGTTGTAAAGTAGTCGTATTCATATGTCTATATACTATATTATAATATCTGTATATACTTTGTGCTCGGATAAATTCAAATTAATTTTACTTCACCGGGGGCAAGATGCAGTCGTGGCCGAGTGATTTAATTTCAATGTGTGCTAACAGTATAGCAGTAGAGAGAGATACCATAGGCCATAGGAAATCATATAGGCATTAAATATTATATGTGCATAAGTACTTTACTCTGCAACTGCAGTCGCATTCGCATAAGTAAGCAGTAGGTTGGTTAGTTTTTTTCATGTATTTTCTTATGCTCCTTTCTGTGCCGTACTTTTCGACTACTTAATCATATGATATATTATGAATTATGAGATTTCGTGTAGGAATGAAAAGGATCGACGGCGGTGGTCAGAGAAAAAAAATGCCTTTTGTTCTGTATAAACTTGCGAAAAATCTTTTGCCTACGGTCTAAATAAGGCAGCCAATATTTTTTTTATTAATTTATCTTTACTTTTCAATAAGACAGAGAGTGAGAGAGAGAGAGATAAAGAAAACCACCGGAGAAGTGATGATTCAATAATATATTTTTCATTCCCCATTATAAATACGTTCAATTTTGAATTGATATTTTTTAAAGAGATGTTTGACGTTTACGTTTACCGATGCCGATATCGGGACGAATTATCGACTTGACTTTTGTTTGTATGTATTTCCATTAATAAATTTTAATTGATGGTATAGTATTATTATTACTAATGTTGTTTTCCGTGACGTGAGTCCTGTATGAGCTACGCAGTGCAATATATATTTTATTTGTGAGGATATTAATGACCATCAACGATAATTACGTTAGCCTTGATTAAATAGTACCTACTAGTACCTGCACAGCCTCAATTCTAGTTTAGTCGCTACGTGTTAATAGCCTGAATCATATTTTTTTCAAATATTTTAATATTTCCACTCCCAAACTCAACATTGGTTACTCATAGGCGATTTTTATAGTTTTATGTTCACGTTTTATAGAAGAAGGGGGAAATACTGACTGTGCAGGTAGTTGAGACTTGAAATTAAAAATGTATAGTGTACATAACACATATAATCTGTGAAATGCAGGAATATAATGATTAAGTACTCTCAGTAATAAACTAATAAGGAAAAATATTAGGATTTTAATATCAACTTAAGTACATTTTGTAGACTGTATGTGTATAAAAACTTTTAATCTCCGTCCCTTTATCACTAAAAAACAATTCAAGTAATGAGATTGAGGCAGAAAGTTTCGGAGGAACTGGAAGTTTTTGGAGTAAATATATTTTTTATATTATTTAATTCTCAAGTTGCCAACATAATATCACCATCACGTTTTATGATGTAAACTTAAGATAAGTTGGTAGTTCTCTTGTAGGACTCTATCGCACTTTATTGAGAAGGCGGTCACAAAATATTAAATGACGCATTACATACCTAGTTTACTATATAGTATATAGTTTTCGCACATGAGTATATGGTTAATACTATTAAAGGAACAAGAGTAGTCCAGTCTCTCCAGTATTCTAGCATACATTCCTCCGTTTATTGTAAATTATTATCCTGTAACACATTCGCAGATGAAAGAGTGTGATTTGGTTTGGTTGTTGTTGTTGTTGGTTAAAGCTAAAGAGTCCCAGTTGTTTTCTTGTTGATTTGTTGTGTTGTGTGTAGAGTATATAGTGATTATAATCCATAAATTATAATTTTAACGGAGGTAATCTAAATGTGATTTAGTGTATTATATATACTTCTTTGTTTAATAGGGTGGGGTGGGATAATGGTCAAAGGTATTATTTGTATGAAGTATGCAGTGCTCATTTTTATAATTTCTAATGTTAAAAAAATTGTAAAACAAAATGGAATAAAATAAAAATAGTTTGAAAGGACTTGAAGGTTTTGTGTTCAAGTTGAAAATGGGAAAATATCCCAGAAATAATAATGCAGAGAAGAGCTTTATAATTGCTACTTGATCATTTTTGTGATTAACTAAAGACCAAGACCATTATATGTATTGTGTTATATGACCGGTGTTATAATGCATTCGTCATATAGCCGCGGACGTTGTGTTTCTTTCTCTTGAATTCTTTTGTAGGAAAATGCACAGGTAAAAATATTATGTACCTACCTACCTGAATAGCTATGCTACCTGCTTGGTTGGTACTTACGTGAGAAGGTACACAGTAAAGATTTTGATAACAAACGACGTTGAGGCAAACGCATATACAAGTATATAATTACTATATATCCATATAAATATGGGCTATGGCTCTGACGCCCTGTGGTTGTGGTACATGGAACTATATTACGAACGGATGTGGTATGTAGAGCACTTTTATGAGCCATGTCATTTTTAAATGGAAGTAAAACTAGTTCGTTAATACTGTGAAGGTAAAGGTGAAGTCAATAATAAAAATAAACCTATACTCACTCGAATCTCCTCTTGACTTCGACCAAAAGCTCCATTCCCAATATTCTCACAGCATCGTCTAATCGTCCGCGTTTTCACGAGACAGCATTGCACACAAACACACACACACAAAATAAAAATAAATAAAAATACATTAATATTACAGATCGCCAAGAAAAATAAGTATCTACTCTATATACGCAGACTGCCATACTTTGTACGGCATTAGTATGATTATGATTACTCTAAAGATTTTCTTTCTTGCTACACAGGAGGACAGCATTCAATATGTGATTTTTATAGATAGGCTAGTATAGCCAATACTGGGATATATGTATATACGGGAGCTAATATGGAATGTGGGAGGGAGGACAGAGCGAGTCTATGTGAGTTGAGTTTTTTGAGTACCTTCGAAGTGGAAGAACCAAATAAATATTGTTATGATGATTATGATTATTATTATGAATGATTAGGTGCAATATTTTAGAAACTCTGACTCTGTCGCTGTCTACTTTATGGGAGCCCTTGCAATTTATAAAAACAATCTCAAACCCAAAACAAACAAAAATATATAGAGAGCATGTCCTATTTCTGTGGCCATGTCCGTGTGCATTGAGAATTGCAAATAATAATGCAAAAATGTGGTCCTCCCATATGTAAGTACAGTCCAATGCTAAGGACATGGGAATTTGGACCGTAATTGCTAATACATACAAAAGTCGCACTTGCATTTCGTCTTAAATGTTTATTTGAAAATAATACTAGAAAGACATCATCTCCCCGGGAAATATTTATGATTATCATTATGGATGAAATGGGATGAATTTCCATGTTTATGTTTCCTAGCTTTTATTTTTTGTGTGCACTTGTTACTTACGTTTTTTCAAGTTCAATTTAGTAGAAAAGCATGTCTGTCTTTTATCTGTTGTTGGTTGCCGGCAGCTGCGGCTGCAGAAGTGGTGTGCGGTATGGTACGACTGAAAAGAAGAGAAACGCAGAAAGGTTTTCATCTTTGCGTGTGCGTAATAACACCCGCCGGTTTTCTTTCTTCACTGAAAACTTGGGGATTCGCAATCGCTCCCGTCTCATCAGACAGACTCGGATATTCGGATGTAGTGTCCGTACAGAAACGGAGGGATTTTCAGACTCATCTTCTTCTTCTTCGTCGTCGTCGTCATCATCATCGTAATTCTTCCTATGGGGTCCCACGTCCTGGTCGACGGTTCACGGTTGACGGCCGATTCCCCACTTTTTCCAGCAGTTTTACTTTCCCATAACTAATTGAATTGAACTTGTGAAGAATATTTACCAAGTTTTAATCAGTTCACTTGCTAAAAAAAGGAATTAAAACGATGTGCGCTTTTGGTGTGTTCTGTCATCTGGATCTGATCTTTGTGAATAGTTAAAATGGTCTAATAACCATAATCTCTGTATTAAAAAATTTGCTACGTATACTGAGTCCGAAGGGCTACCCTCAGAGGAGGACAGTGTCAAGTTTATGCTAATAAAATTGTCTGTATATATATAATTACGGTCGACAGTACCCAAGTATAACTGCGTAGTAGGAATTAGGATTTGCTTTAACAGTTTTCGTCGTGGTCACCTCAACTGGTGGTGTTTGGTGAGTTGACAGTTTTATGCAGTGTAATTAATTAGTTAGTTGTTAAACTATTAGTAATTGTGGGTTATAGTGTGTGTTAATATTAAAACTATAGGATGTATGAACGAATCTTGGTATTAATGTTTGATAGAAATTTTGATTGAAATTGATTTATTTAAATTTAGTGCTACTTACGTGCACTACTTACTAGTTAGACCAATTTGACACCGAGCCATTCCTCCATTGTTACAACAAATTCGGATTTATAAAAAGATATAGGACGAGTGCTTAAGAATTTTGACAGTGAAATGCGATCAACAATGATTTTTTAGTAATCCACGGAGGGCGAGAAGTAGTAAAAATGTTTTAATCGTCAAACATACATAATGCAACAAACAATAGTAATATTTTGCTGATGTATTAAAACTGAGTTAACGTTAATTACATACACTTCGTAATTTAATTAATGGTTATCAACTGTAATATTGGAACATTCTAGTAACTAAATAATTTATAATTTATGGAGCAGAAACAAATGTTAAAAGTATTGTATTGTGTTTCTGTTTTTCATGCAGATTTTGAGACGTTAGTTGACGAGCGAATCGTATTTAACCGTATTGCATTGTAGTCAGCAGTGGCTCAATATTGTTTATGCTCCGTAGAGACAATACACTGAGAGTGAAAATGATACACTATAGTAAATTTAATAATGAGAATAATATATAGAATATATATAGTAAATAAATAGAATTTAGTCATAAAAGTTAAGTTACCATGAATGCACTCATAATGAATGGTTTAGTTTGTGGTGTAAAGTTGATTGTTTTTCTTTTACATAACTAGTTAGCAACAACGGCAAACGAGGTTGCCGTCGTCTTTGTCATTATCCTTATTGTTATACGAGATTGAATGGGAAACTAGAGTAAGTTTTTGTTTGGCTCTTTACTTGGTTAGTTAGGGCTATTTATGTCTTTTATGATCTGTTCTCGCACAAGTTTGTACATTATGTCTCAGGTCTCGTCAGACGATAGATAGACTCTCTCCCTCTGTCTCTTCCATCATCCATGCTGTTTCATTCTTCGTTCCATCATCATCTGTATATGAATATTCGATGAAAATAAAACGATTGTCAAGACTGACAATGAGTACTACTTTCAGTAGCACACATAATTTTGCACTATACATAATATCTGTATGTATACGTATGCCCTTAAATAATAAAGTAGCTATTTAAAGTTTAATACCTATTTGAACAAACTCTCGGTCTCACTAGTCAGTCTCTCGGTGTTGGTCTCAGTCTCGGTCTAGACTTCCAATTCGAATTCGACGGCACTTGGCATCGACACTATCTGTGTAACAGTTGCTAAAGAAGATACATTGACTAAGTCCTTCAATATATGCAAAAATGTCAGCGTGTTTTGCACACACGCTGTCCAGATCTCTGGACGTATTAATATTAATACAAACTTTGCTCAAACAATTAGAATAATTAGTATTGTTGTATATACATAGTCTGTAGATTTTAGAATTTTAGAACATAAATTATTTACCTTACAGTCTGATTAGGTCATCTTAAGTATTTAATTTCATTGCCTTGTTTTTAGTTTAGAGTTTTATTAGAATGAGAGTCTGGAACTGCAGGACAACTAACGAGCAACCGGCGTGACCCAACCATGCAGTTTCAAAACGAAATGTAGATATTCGAATTAAGCATGGTCGAATTAGTATAAACGCACCCAACCTTGTTCCTCATACGGGGATTTGGTGCTTCAAAAAAAATGAAAAATATTAGCTTAATTGAAAATCATTGTCAATTTTCTTATACAATTTAACATGCAAATTTAGTGGGCAGAAATTCAAAGGAAAATGAAAATTATAATTTTCAAAAACAAGGGCTAAAGCCCTTGTTTTATGGCAGCATTAACAGCTAAATTAAGCATTTTGAATTTGCCGCCAAATTTTAGCTTCAATTTGCATGTTTTAAATGAAAAGAAGCAATTAAGCCGCACAATGTGTTTTTGGTTATTTTATCTATCTTATTTATAATCAACTTGTGTAATACAATCAAAAGTTCAAAATTCCAATTTTTAAATTTCCCGCTAAAACATTGAATATTGCGATAACTAAAGATTTCGACCGGTTACTCAATAAAGGAACCCTAAAGTGATATATTTTTGGAACGGCAACAATTAGGCAAAGATAATGAACATGGTGTGGAAGCACGATCGTTATTAGTTTTTAAATGGTTTTTAAATAACATAATTGCAAATTAAAAAAAGTTAACGGATTGTGTCGAGTGATATATCATTTAAAAGCTCTTCAAAAATAAGCAGACACCATTTTTTTTGTTTTTTGATTGTGACCCATACAACACATTTTTGGCGGCATTTAAAAATTAATTGACCGTTATTTTGAAAACGTTTTGTTATAATGGAGGCTTGTTCCGTTATTTAAATTCTACTGGTGATTAGCTTTCCAATGATATATGGCTCGATGAAATTGGTCCAGTATTGCAAAATTTTCAAAATTCCAGTAAATTATGTAGATAGGTAGGAATCATCATCCACAATGATGAAATAATGATCCACACACTGCTTATTTTAAATTTTGGCTCGAAAATTCAATATTGTGGTTGAAGAGATTGGAACTACTGTAACGTACTATTATTTAAGTAGAATACGAATAGGAGAAATATAGAAATAGGAATGAATAATAAGAAATGTAATAAAACCAAAAACACAATTTTTAAATGTTTGAATTTCCCGCTAAAAGATTAAATATTGTGTAAACTCAAGATTTCCTATTGAGGTTATATCAATTAAGTATGTCGTTTATTAAATTTCGATGCTGACCCATACATTTAGTCGAAAATGCCTTTAGGTGATTTTAAGTTTTGTAGAAGTTTTTGAATTTGCCGTCAAATCTTAAAATCTAAATTTGAACCTGTTACTAAATGGAGTCACACATAAACGATATACCCATCAAACCGAAATAAATGAGCGAATCCAATTAACGTAGTGTGGCAGCTCAGATCATGATTAATTTTTAATTGTAATTAAAAAACGTAACTAATTTTTTGTAAAAGTTGACCGATGTTAACGCATGATACATCATTTTAAAGCCCTTGAAAAATAAGGAAAACGGTTATTTTGTTTTTGGCCTCCGACGCATACAAACAATTTCAGGCGGAATTTCCAAAAAAAGTAGCGGTTTTAAAAAAAAAATGGCAAACGTAGGTCGATAAACGCTTTCCTTTTGCGTTATTTGTAATCTACAGGTCATTAGCTTTCGAATGGTATATCACACGTTGAAATTGGGTAAGTATCTCAAAAGTGTGAAAAATCCGGTAAATTATGTAGATAGGTAGGAATGAAGTTAATATTTTTCATTTTTTTTAAGCATGCGGAACAAGTTTGGGTGCAATTTACTAATTCAACCATGCTTAATTCGAATATCTACATTTCGTTCTAAAACCGCATGATTGGGTCTTAGCGGGTGCTCGTAAGTATCATGACTTCATAAATTACGCACTTAAAATTGAGTGGAGTTGTTCATTGGTGAGTCCTGCTCAAAAAATATATGAGGATATCGGATATTATAGTGTACATGTATGTAAGATAGGAAGCGGGGGAAACTTGTCCAATTGTGCGTAGAAAATGATTGTACTTTTAGTGGTTGTAATATGGTATTTAAATGAGTAGCATCGAATCTGTCTACTGGGACTTGGGACTTGATAGAGAGTGACAATGTAAAAAGTATATGAGATTTGGCTCCTATACAGCTGCGTGTGGCTCGCAATCAGAATCTGACTATATATATTTATTATATGCTCTGTGTGTATACATCTTCGCCCATAAGATGAAGTTGTTGGTGGAAGTGGACTAAAAAAGTGTGTGAGATATAAGTTGTTGGTAATGTACTTACTATGGTAAGTATCTCCTATAATGGGGAAGGGAGTTAGATTGGGAATTGGGATTAGAATTGGTTGGCTTTTGCTATTGTAACAACGGTCTGCATTTCCTTTCATCTCGTTGTTGGTTCGCTTTTGCTTCTTGGCTGTATAGTCGTGTAGTCTCGACGTTGGTTTGGTTTGGGAGTAAATGTAATGATATGTAGTCATTAGTTAACCTCACAATCAGCCTTTTATGTTGTGTGCAAGTTGAGCCAAGTGTCAGTTGACTGAAAGCTCTAAGCTTCGCATATTCCCATCGCCAACAGCTCTCTTCTGAAATTGTGTTGTATAGGTTTCCTTTTCCCTCGTTTACATATAGTATTCTCGTCTCTCCTCAAATATTCCTCGTCGAACCCGTATACTTCTCGACGCGCATAATAATAGAGTGAGGACCTCTCTCCAGTTCCAGTCAGTCAGTCAGTGAGTCAGTCAAGTTCAGTTCCGTGTCCGTTTCGGATTGAATGCCCAGGGGCAATTTAAATTGATCGGTATACACGTTACTATTTTCCTTCACAAAACAAAAATTAAATAAAGTAATAATTATCATATATTTGACACAGAGTTTGACCAAGTCTGTCATCTGTAGCCTAATCCAAAGCCCAGAGTTGATATTCAAATAAATTCCAGATATATAAATTTATCTACATATAAAAACCAAGTTTTACTGAAACTGAAACGGGAGGAATCCTCCAGTCCATTCACGATCAGTAATCGCAGTATAGTAGTTTGAGTTGGACTAATAAGAAAAAAAATCATAAATCAATTTTATGTCGATTTGGTGTAATAAATTAAAGTAAAGTGTATCTACGGTCTACAGAGTGTTTTTTCTTTTGATTTTCTAAAAAGAATTTCCCATCGTAAATATTTCATTTCCTCCTTGAATTATTCCTGTATAAAACTTAACATATATAACATAATCTAATATAAAATAATACATAATATATAGTGATACTTCCATTTTCCCAATTTACACATCATTGAAATTGTGAAGACTACTACTTGTGTGGGAAGACATTTATGACGACCATTACCATTATCTGTTTCTGTACACTGGGAAATAATACTAAGAATAAGAATAATAACAATTGAAGTAGTAGAAGATAATAAATTTTACTTTTTGAGAAAGATAGAAAAAAAATAGGGGATTTAAAGGGCCTATAACTTGTAAGTAGTAGGGTTTGGGTATTACTGTTCTTGTTCTTGGTCTTGTCCAGGAGCAGAGAGATACAAAATTCTGGGCAGAGGGGGCTACAGGGGGACGACACAAAAATAATTAATCATAAATAAATAAAAAGTATTGAGAGAACTCATTTAAGAGACGTATCCGAGATCGAGACGAGATCGAGACGAAGAGTATAGCCTGCTTATGCCTGGATTGGCTGGAGGTGTTCCAAACGTATATAGTATTCCAGAGTACGAGGTCTACAACGGTCCGAACACTCCCAATAATCTTCTTAATTACAGTGTTGGTTGGGTTCATAAGGAGGGTGGTGGTGGTGGTGTTGGTGGTGGTGGAGGGACTCATAATTTGAATCATATTAATCCTATTCACTTGTCCACTGCAGACGGAAATAATCAGAATCAGAATCAGACATTTAATCCGAATCTCTATCCGCATCATCAGCAGTATCAACTTCGAGTGAGAACTTCAGTCAGTCCGCAGTTGTCTCTCGAATCAGAGCCACATCGTGTTAAACATAGTTTTCCCTCGGGAGTTCTTCTCGTGAGTCCTTGTGGTCGAGCAGGGAGTTTACTCCATGAGAATAATCGTGTGGCTCCAAGTCCACTCCCCATCCCCATCATTAACTCATTCATAAATCCCACTCTTGCTTACGCCCCTGATAGTTGTTACAATAATACGTGTAGATACCGAGAGAAATTTAATAAAAAATTCGGTGGTAGTCTCAATTTACACGAAGCAAAAAAAATTAATATCTATGAACATATTGTGTATCCTGAAACAGAGGTTCTGAAAATGGAGAAAATTGCAAATTTCCGGGAGCGAGTGAGTGTCTCACATGTTGAGATGCCCCGGAAGGATATTTGGAAGAGTTTGGGGGCGGAATTCGTGGGGACATTTATTCTGATGGTCGTCGGCTGCGGTGTGGGTCTCTACATTGAGGATGAAAACAAACCAAATATTGTTCAAATTGCACTTTGTTGGGGCTTACTCGTCGCCACTTTGGCCCAGGTCAGTACATTGCACATTTTACATGTTTCCTTATTAAAACATACAATTTCCTATTCTTTTAGTATAGGTGCTCCGACTTTTTCTAAAGTTCATTTTTCCAGAGCGTCACTAGTATGATATATATTATGTACACCTCCGTTCAGCTATGTTTTTAAATTTCAAAGAACTTGACCATGATTTTTAAGCGGCATGGTTGCCCTTGCCTTGTCTACAATCTCCAATCTTATTTGTGTATACAATCACAAGCAAATGTTTCTTTCTTCCTCCCAGTCACGAATCGGGGTTGTAGTTTCTCCGTTCCCGGTCCCGGTCCATTCTTGGTGTAAGAGCAGTCTGGGTTCTGGAGTGCTGGATTGAGATAAAAATGGCACGATAGGGAACATTGAGTCTGACCAAGGATATTATTTTGGTTGGGAGACTTTTCATTGCTTTTTCTTTAACTCGACTGGATTGGATTGGATTGGTGGAAAAGGGAGGCCGTTTTTGGCTGGATCTCTGGTCCTTAAAATAACCTTCGCAGATTATAAGTAGATACTATATCATAGGTATGTTGTATGCTATTATGTACAAGTGGAAATGTGGATTAGTCGGTTGTAGACACAGAGCATACGGCACGATGGCAGAGTGCCAGAAATGTGCACTATTTCCTACACAGCATGGGTGCAATGTCTTGTACTCGTATAATTATTTACCATGCCATCACCATCATATGGATAAAAAAATCCATGTGTAGAGTCTGTCACGAGTAGAAAACACAAGTTCTGCAAAAATTCAATATCCTTAGAATAATCTTGTGATTAGCTATATGGAATTCACCTACTTAAAGTCTGTCGGTGTTTCTGTCGGTGTCGGTGTCGGTGCTTCTGTAGTCAGTAGTAGAAAAATTATTAGTGTGTCTGTATTTCTGTCTTTTTTTTTCTTGTGAAGGAGCTGCATATTTAATTGATATTTACGGTTACGGTGTTTAGGGTGCATCAATAAAATTAGAGTAGGGAAAATAAAAGTAAATAAAGAGGATTTTAGTGAATTAGAAACTTGAATGGAAGAGCGTGGGAACGTGTCCGGGTTGGTTGAGAGTCTGCTAATTCTCACTAATCCTCCCCTGTCAGATATCAGTGTAGAGTGAGTCTGAGTTTAATTAGGCTGCAGCTGG